>OY813001.1:53299473-53821973 GCA_963681545.1 Germaria angustata | reverse complement strand
GGACCTGCAGTTTTGACGTTTGAGATAAAGAGTCATAAGGCAATCTGATATATGTATTCATTTGATTTATCTATTCCATTTTTAATATAATAATTATATGGAAAAATTGTTTCCACTCTAATGTTTTAACGTTCCCTTGGACAAAAATGTCTATGTTTTTGTAAAAAGCTCTACTAGCTCCCATTACAGAATAAATATTTATTTATTAACATTTATTTATTCTATGATTCACTTATTCTAACAAAAATTGAAGCTGACAGCAGCGACTTCTATGCGGCGAAAAAAAAGACTTGTTTAATTTTGTATCCTTAAGATGGCTTTATATTGTACCACAAGCATTTAAATCCTTTTAAAAATCAGAGTAAATAGTGTAAACACTAATTGTCTCAGTAGGAGACCAAACACGTATGAAAATCTGACAAGCGGACTCTAAATGTCATTTTCTGAACCATCACATCACAACTGTATTTGAAAGTGTACATTGGCAGCATTTTCAGTGCATATTGAAGGGAGCGGCAAACATATTAAATATTTTTATTTCGCTTGCACATGTTGCAGAGATGTTACACCATCTGTTTTTAATTCTACTTCTCACCGATAGTGTAAGAATTGAAAAAAAATTTACAACTGACTTTTGTTCTTTTTTTTTCTTGTCTACGGAGACAATTTCGTTTTTTTCCTTCTACAAAATCTTATTACTTGTGGTAGAGTGTAAAGCCAACTCTAGTGCATAACTTTGAAATAGAATCATATATACAGCGAATCAGGTATTCAGCTAAACAATTTAAAATGTAATCAGAAAAATATAACTTATCATTCTTTAATTTTGCAGTTATTGTTGAGGTATTGCAAATTTCTAATTCTGATTATATTTTCCCATTATATATTCAGCAAGTTAAATTTAATTTTAAATACGTCGAAGTTAATTAAGGAGCGATTAGTTAGTCTCTATGTTAGATTTCAGTGGTTGCTGAGGCCAGATCATCAGGAAACTTTCAACAAAAATTTTTGAGAAAGTTATAAATATCTTTATATCAAACACTCAGTACATGTTTGAGACACTTTATATGTTTGATTTTCGTTAGATCAATCCATAGTTGTTGTAGCTTTTACATTACAATTAGAATTGGAAAAAGGCTGACTTGTGTTGAATATGATAAAGTAGGAAAAGAAAAAAAAACCTTGTGGATCGAAGAGTTTTGCTTTAGTATTAATTTTTTTAGCCAGGTTTTTCAATAAGTATAATGAGTGTTTGGTGTAAATATATTTCTGACATAGAGATTAGCTAATAAATTAGAAAAAACTTAGTGATTTACAGAATAAATAAATTAATAATTTGGGAAAAAACAGGTTAAAAATCTCAACTGAATTATTATTCTCCACACTTCTTAAAAAACAAACACTTTTTCAAATTGTTTTCTAAATATTTTGTAATATTTTTAAAGATATATTTAACTTGATTTTTAACTGACTTGAGGAAGTTAGTGATCTTGAATGTTCGATCATATGTCGGGACCAATGTTTTATGGTCACAGCGGGATATATTCTTAAATTTCATGTGTAAAAAGACAGTTTGGGTACATTTTGATATAAAATGATTCACTACAAAGATGTTTTAATTTTCATTAATATATTGATAGGAGTAGGGTGAGGGTACTTCTCATTCAAATTAATACATGATTGTCTTATAACTGACGAACAATAGTAGTGGAGGTGTCCCAACTTGGTATTTGTTATCTCGTAGCCAATATGATGTAATGGGCATGATAGCTTTCGTATGAAACAATTAGCATTTATCTTATATCACAAAAGCAACATTCAAATTCCACTATATTGGCGTGATTTCCTCGGAGCATCCCAGTGCTAAGCATCCTAGTAGATAAAATTTTTCTTTAAGAAATTGCTTATCAAACTATTTTTATAACGAAGCTCTTCGTCCTTGGAAAAAAATGGTTTTAACATCAAAATGCGAGTGGGAAAATGTGTGCGTATGTGAAACTTTATTCCATTTTCTCTTCTCAGAAAAATCAGTTTTACATATAAAAAATTTAAAAATAGAACATTAAACATATAATTAAAATATATTTTGCACAGTGGTCCGTATTACATAGATAAACATGATGTTTAATAGGAACTTGAGCATAAATCTCATCAACTTCCTTTTAGATATAAACCAATTCAATTCGTGCTTATCCCGGCATATCGCAATTTTAATTTCATGCAAGAAAAGAAATTTTTTATTTTATATAAAGTTTCACACTTAAGTTGGAAACTCTAGCCCCTTGCACCTCTTAATTATTGTTAAATTATCCTTGTAATATATATAAGTTCATTACTGAATAAATAATGTCTTTCTTTCTTTATTTGTAATTCATCAGTTATTTAAATGTCACTTAAGGTTAAAATATTGTTTTTATTTTATAGATTTTATTTCGAGAGTAGATTGTTTCTTAGTCCAGGTTGATTTTTGACTAGACTGATGGCATTATTACATTTTTAAGAAAAAAAGCTTCTTTATTGATACCATATCATATCAAAAAGTATAAAAAATAAATATTTGGAAATAATGGCAGTTTTATCCAGTATATTGGTGAACCTTACCATTATATAATTGTATTCTAAAATTAAGTTTATTTTATAATTTTGTAAATTAAACAAATTATTCTTCATAATTAATGTTTCTGTGAGCAATCAACAAACATATTAAAAAAACAAAAGCTTCGAGGAATTAATTGCCTGGGAATATAAGAAGCTTTCTAATACATACAAACACTGATAAGATAATTAGAAAATATATGGAATAAAATCATTATAAACAGCTTAAAGAAACACACACATATTTTATAAAAAATGATGTGGTCACTGAACAATGTACGAGTATCCACCTTCTCTTTCAGTAAAATGAAAGGCTTTATGTCCATTTTCTATTATTTATCTTAATTTAGTTGTATGGCATTTTTAATACAACAATAAATATAACAAAAATAAAAAGAAAATACAATTATAACTATGGAAACAGTTTAGTGTATGAGGAGCTAAAATATAGGACATCAGTAAGGCAGCTCATTGGGCCAGTTTCAATGTAAACTGGCAGTACAGCTGCCGCAAAATCTCTATGGTTTGGCTGCACGGCATCTAATCTGGTGCATGAATACCGGATGTCTCTAGACGAGATACGTGTCTAAATATTGAAACCAAAAGCTTCTTGTCGTTTGGGCTTATTTAAGTTTCGATATCATTCACAGTTTCTTAAAATTGTTTTACAATAAATTGTTTTCTAATCTTCTTTTTGTTGCTGTTTCCTATTCCTTATTTGTATGCAGAGTTCTATGAAAAATGGTTTCTAGTAAAACTACGAAAATAAAAAAAGATTTCACAAGCTATTTATCGTTTTGCGACAGTTATTCAATGAGATATGAATATTTAAATAATCACAAGAGCTTTAAAGTGACAATTTCTGATATATAAACACACACACAACAAACACATGAAATATAAATATATAAATGTGTAATCCTACATTATCAATTACATGATTCAAATGCCCAAAAACTGTATACTTGCAATTGTATTGCACAGCAAAGAATATTCTAATGGATCTTTCAATAGGGACTTCAAAACTTTGATAGTTGATAGCAGCCATATTATTGAAACTACATCTATCAAATTGGCTGTCATTTAATAAATCTCTTTTGTGCTTTCAACAATACGTACAAATGATAAAATTGTGTGTTCCGTTCAGGCAACAATTCGAGCGCTTCACCCATTTACAGTCACCATAATCGTTCTGCATTTCTATATATATGGGTAAATCAACAAAGAAAATTTTTCAATTTGAGATGATACAAATTCAAATAAGATCTAAGAACGTCCATGCATCTTAAAAAAGTAAATGTTTGTTGTGTAGTTTGGGTCTGGTGGCGTCATCGGAGCATATTTCCTTGAGATCGACATTAGCCAGGCCATAACCGTTATTGACGAGCGCTATAGGTCGATAAATAACAACTTTTTAATTTAGCAGGAATTATATGATATGGACATCAATGACATGTGGTTTTAACAGGATGGGATTAGTCATTCTGCAAGAGCGATTTGAAGACATGGTTATATCACATGAAGGTTATGTAAATTGGTCACCGAGACCGTGTGATTTGACTCCGTTAGACTTCTCCTTGTAGGGTTTGCTTAAGTCGAAGGTCAGAAATAATATCTCATAAACAAATTGCTTTATTTAAATTTAAAGATAGAAGGCGCTTCATGAAAGACCCGTTAGTCTCTTGAGGAAACAATCCGAACTATAAATACGTATAGGTGATGTTTAGACATGGTAATTTTGCTTGTTAATATCCATCATCGACAAAATATGAATCTTGAGGGGTGTTAGATCTTCAATTATTGTAAAACATATTAATTGGGATATATGAATTCTTTCCTCAAATAATGATTTGGAAAATTATTCCAAGAATGAGCTTATTGCTTCCAACATTGGGGAAGAATATTTAAAATTCGGTATAGCGAATTATAACACTTCTATCTGTTTTAAAAACGAATTGCAAATATCATACCCTTAAACAATAAGATGTTGTTGTTGGTATTTTTAAATGTACAACTTTTTAACTAAAAATGATTTTATAAAATATGCATTTATATGATATTTTCCAAAATATCCCAACAACAATATTTCATCTTTTCATGCAACGAAAATCTATTTTAAACGTGCAAAAACTATATTCACTGTCCAATTATACCATCCAATTAGACATCCGCCAATCTAACAAAACCCAAAGCAAATAAGGTAAAAAGGTATAAACATAGATGGATGTACGTCATTTTAGTTGGCTTACAAATGGTTAACCTTGTTTTTCTTACCAAACAAACAACAAACAAAAATAAAAACAAACCAAAAATGGAAAATACCTGAATTGGTGCTCCAGATATTTTCCCCATAGAACTTGTAAAAACTTTTTTCATTTAGAAAAGAATATTGTGAAAAAATGAATAATGAAAGAACCATTTCTTTTACAAAGGCATTTGATAAGTTTTGAAAAGAAATATTGCTGTAAGTGATACCCCAAAGTATAAGTGACATAAAAACTAATGTGAATAAATATAATGGTATTCAGTTAAGGAGTCATATTAAAAATGATGGAATGATAAATATAATAATGAGTATAAAGTTCAAAAATAAAGTCATATTAAGGTAGAATACAAAAGTTTAAATTAAATAGATTTAAATAAAATTGGACAAAGCTTTTAGATACAAGCCAAACGAGTGATTACAAAAGATGGTGGCATGAATGGTGGCATAGTTCATTTAGTTGCCTTAAAATTACAATTCACGTACGGACTATAAAATAATTATTTGTTGGCTACAATCCAACATAAGTGAACAACTAAGAAGGTTTTAACACTTCGTTCTTATATTGAGACTAGATTAACTTTCAAATATAATTTGCCTCACTTGTGTTGACTGTAAAAATAATGAGGGGAAAGATCGAAAATTTAGCTGAAAATCTAGGCATGTCTACTATAGTAAAACTTATGGCAGTATTGAACTTATGAACCAGATGCTGCTTTCAATGAAAGTGTTAAAGTCTTTGAGATCTACCATTGCATGCAACTCCTATATGCTCGATGGTCTACTCCTATATGATCTATCGCAGCATTCTTATTTAAGGGCAGATGATGACAGAAGGTGAAAAGTTGTTTCCCACTCTTGTTTATTAAGGCAGCTTTTAAAGGTGTTGCGTGGCAAGATGTTTATTAATCTTGCATGACTGCCAAAGTTGCAACGTCCAATGATCATTGCAAGGATGTCCCTAAGTTCTCCCTTTACAAAAAATTATTAAGAGGGGGCAGTGAAATTCTCTATAGCGAAATATTCTCTTTAATCAACTACTATAATAAAAGAAATAATATAAATAGACCATTGGAAACACCGATTGAAGTAACTTTATCCAGCACGCAAAATGTTTATAAAATTAAAAAAACAATAATTTTCCCACTAAATTTCCATTTAAATCGACATAATGACGTTGGTTGGTATACATGACTGCTCCCACTACAAGAAGAGTAATTAAGTAGAATTTGACAAAACCCCGTCACTTCCGACTCAAACCGGCAATGTCGGAATTTTAGACCAAATCCCGGAAACCATACTAAGTATTCACACATCTGATCAGTTCAAATGGACCGAACTCTAATAACTATGCGAGGTCATCCAGTAAATGTTTGTTAAAAATACTATGTTTATAAGAAGGCCCTTATCCTTGTCAACACAACTACGGCAGAATGTATTAGATGACTGGACTTGCACTAAGTTTTATTTCTCGATATTTCTTACTTGTAACTTTTTTTTATTCGGTAGTAGAAGGGATATTGAAGTAAAAAATAACAGTAAAAATGTCATTATATAAGACTTCCGTCGTTTTACAAAAATTTTTACTCCATCTGCTTATATAAAATTTAAATGCAACAGAGTGCAAGTCCAAATATTTTCCAATCGCTTTCAATCTGACGAACAGATAAAAAGATGCACAAACTTGTAGGCAAATACAAAGACCAACTGATAGAAATACCGACGGCTGATAATTTGATCCATATCACCATCTGGAGAAAAAATATTAAAACAATATTTATATATTTATGGCCAAATTCAAAATAATATTTTAAAGTTGAAATTACAAGTAGTTAATAAATACTTTAAAGCTAAACAAAAGTTCGTTAAGAAAATTTAACCATTATTTTAACCAGTTTATTATTTAAGGAATTAAATTAACAATACAGCCGTACTATATTGCTTGTGATGTACGAAAACGATTAAAATTTTACTCGAGTAGTCAAGTATTTGCCAAACATTTCAATGGTCTTCTCGCCAAAATATTTTACTGTACCGTGGCACGCAATCACAATAGAAATTTATGATATAAGAAATCGTATTTTTCTCATCCCTTTCCAATGAATTTCAGCACATTTAATAAAAGAATTAGAAACTTAATAAAAAAACAGTTGTTTGTAAAAATTACGTTACAACTTTAAAGAAAAGTTAAGACCTTCCCGGGATCGTCCAATATATATTCGGCCACATTCAATTTTAATATTTTAAGTCAATAGTATTTCTGAAATCACTCAGGACTTTTCAAATAATATCCACTATTTGCATTTTGATTTCCAAACCTCTACTGTTCTTCAACAGTATACTTTTTAATTATAATAATATTTTTTGTTGTTATTGAATATTGGGCGAGAGAGTTCGTAAATGAAAATCTACTTATTTTTCTACGATAACTCCTAACATATTTCAAATAATTTCTTAAATAAATATAACCAAACACATTGATGCGAAATTAATGTCCAAGAATATTGTTGCTATTTTGAAATGGCAATAATATTCAACAAATTGTTTTCCCTGTACAGAGTGAAATTTGTGTACGACTTTTTAGAGGGCCTAAGACTTTTATTCTAAGATCATTATAAAACAAATATTTTTGTTTAGTATGCCTTCTGCTCCTTTGAAATAGTTCTAATGCAAGGACAAAATACTTCTCTGAATCTTAACAAATAAAATACAAATACCTAATATTAAAATTTATTATATTCTACCCAACTAATTTGTTAAACAATTAAAGTTTCAAAAATGTATTGTTTGTTTTAGCTTTAGCTGATGCCGCTGAACGAAATCTTCAGTGAACTTTTGAAAATAATCAACCTCGTTAATTTATGGCAAAGAAATCAAGTACAATATGAGAATTCTCTATCGTATATTATTATTACAAAATGCATAATCATTGTAGGCTTAGAATTTTACTCAACATGAGTTTATTTTATTTTTCTTGAAACATGTCTACAATTGGACTACCTCTTTATTTTAAATACTTAATATTGAAATTTATCGGAGTTCTTTTAGCATAAACATGTGGGTTCGAATGTTTTCAAACTCCTTAAAGTTCACTAAAGATTTGATTTAACGAATTTAAATTATCGAAATCTGAAAAACTGAAGCCACATTAAACAATAAGTTTTTAAAACTCTGGTTGTTTTAACGATTAGTTTGAGTAGAATGTTCCAAATAATACATTTCAGTATTATGTATTAAAAAATGTCTCTTATATTTTTAAATATTGTAGAGCCTTTTTTATATTCTATTCAAAAAATGCAAATAAATGAAGAAGGATGTGCTTCCATAGACGTCAAATGTTCAAAAGAACTTAGGAGTTATCAAACTTATATACGTACTCTTTGGTGAAATTGTCTTAGAATATTGCATGTTCTTCTCTATTATCATGCCAATGTCAAAAATCTTTTGGTTTTTAATGTGTTGTGTTGAAAGCAACTCGATATATTTTTGTTCCTATATGTAATAATAAGGTGTAAAGGATACTTTTTGAATTTCGCAGTATGCCTGCAGTCGATTTCTTTTTTTACATAATCTTGTTATCTTTCTTCAGAACACACATTAAAGTTGCAACTACATATCATTCTTTGTTTGTTTGTTGTAGGTACACAGCTTAGAAGAGTTTTTGTTGGGGTCATCGATTTTCTAAGCTTAAATAGCGACAATTGTTCCTGTTTAATTATTTCTGCAATATGGCTGTAGCAATGGATGCTTATCAGATGTACCACATACAAAGCATATGAATGGAACTACTTTGAATGCCAAAATTTAAGTATTGGTAAGTAAATTATATTTTCGTATATTAAATAAAATAGCCATAAATAAATTGTATCTAAGCAACCGGTCCTCTATACACACGTTGTGAACATCCACGATCCATTCGCCCTATTTTTAAGCTGTCATTAAGTTCACTCAGAAAACTTAAACGTCTTGCAATGACAAACCGATATTAAAGTCATGAGAAAAGATTTATGGTTTCACTACTTCCGCGATATAAATTGACTTATTGACTTCTTTGGAAGTTATTTTTTATAGTTATTTTTTATTCTTTAATTTTTACAAACTGTCAGTGTTGAATAAATTCTAAAAAAAATTCTTTTTGCAACACTTAAGCGAAACTCAGTTCGTTATATTATCAGAAAAATTCGAACTATAGAAACTAATTTCGATGCAAAAATTTTCGTTTCTGCTCCCATAACTGGCTCCCAGACCTTGAAAACCCTGGAAAAACTGAGCTTCCTTAGCTGGAAAGGAAACTCCATTTCAATATAATATCTTTTTGTTTTGTAGTCGCAATAAAACACTTAAAAGTAATAACAGTTACATGCAATTATAATTGGTGATTTTTTAAGAGCTTTCGGATTTGATTTAAAGATGATGTCATGTAAATGTTTACCGCGACTGCATCTCAAATGGTTCATACAGATATATCCTCAAAAAAATTGTTGAAAGGCGTTAAATCGCCCGATATATGCAGTCAATTGAATGGCCCCAAACGTGAAATGAACTGTTCACCGAACACCGAATTTTCGGCCATTGTTTCGCTTGCTGTGTGGCATGTGGCACCGTCTTGTTGAAACCATATGTCAGCCAAGTCCAGCTCTTCTGTTTCGGGCAAAAAAAAATTTTAACATCGTACGGTAGCGCTTGCCGTTCACAGTATCGTTCCTGTTTTCCTCGTCTTTGATAAAGTACGGTCCAATGATGCCAACCGCCTATAATTCACACCGAACAGTGCATTTTTCAGGATGCAATGCTTCTGCTTGCTCTTCACACCAAATACGGCAATTTTGCTTGCTCACGTATCCATTCAATCAAAAATAAGCTTCGTCAGTGAACATAATTTTCCGATTAAAAAGTGGACGATGCACTTTCTTAAACGAGCATGAAGCGTTGGTTGTTTGAAAGTCGATTCGTAGTTAAATTAAAGACCAAACTAAACATGTTTAACATAAAAATTTACACAAAAGGCAAAAACATAAAAATGCATTTTAAAATTATTAGAAAATTCTTATTACTTTTGCATGAAGCTAATTTTCGAACATGGATTTATTGCATTCCAAACCTTAGCTGTTTTGTAGAGAATGATTCGTTTCTACTCGTAGTTAGCAATGCATTCGCAAGAACTGTGTTAATTTTTTTTGTAGCACAAAGATTCCGATGGACACCATCATGCCGATGAGTTGGGATTTTTTTTTTACAATAAAGTGCAGCCATATATACAGCATACAACCGAACAGATGAAAATTTTTTTGAAAATCTGCCACTCATATGTATGTATAATGCATTTCATTCAATGAATGTTGTAGTTGTTCTACTTAAGCCGTTTAATTACAAACCCTTTATCAGCTGCGAAGCGGTCTAAGAATCTTTGTGCTTGCAAAAGTCATGTAACGTTTGATATCTTTTGTTCGCAGCATGAAAATGAATGGAAACTGAAATGAGACATTACGGTTCATTAGTTATCGAATCTACTACAAAGTTTTAATTGCCAAATTTATGCACATATGCGTGCATACGAAAGCCATTTAAACAAGCAAAAATAATCACGTTAAACAAGTCATATTATCAAATCGAAGTTCTAACTGGCATTAACATAAATTAATGGCGAATTCTTAATTACAAGACAATGCGTTCGCTGAAACATTAAATACAATATGAGTATATATTCATGTATATATGAAATACATATCGCTCTTCTAATTCAGCGTAGTCATGTCTCACAAATTTTTATTATTATTTACGGATTTTAAAATGAACAATTGGCTGTGAAAAAATATTAATTAAATACTCTATTCGAACTAGTTAATAATAACTTATTTAGGTAATAAAATATAAAATCTGTTGAGCAGGCATTAACAATAATTAACAATAGGTGCGGTTTCATTTTGAACTTCATATTCAAGCTGTTATAGCCCTAAATTACAACTTAAGCCATGTCTGCCCAGCTCGATACTCGCAGTGAACTGGTGTCTATTTCCTTAACTTAGTATTTTAAAGGTTGTCATATTTCGTTGTTCACATTTGGGGAGTTAAGAGTCAAATATATCTTGTTCTCTAAAGCGCGTGTTCTAGGGCCTCAAGAAATTTACAGTCAAAGTAGATGGTTGTGTTGGTCATTGATACGACATTTAACTATTTAAAATTATTCGAAAATACATTACGATGAATAAAAAAAATATTATAGAACACACATTGCTATTGTTTTATAAAAACATTGAGACGATAATCGACTTCTGTACATAAATTAGATCTCATGAAAATTGCCACTCTTTTACCCCTTCGCTAATTTATGGATTAAATTTAAGGATGCTGTTGGCTGAAGTAATTAGAGCGTTGACTACAAAGCAAATTATGACTGAGAACGTAGATTCGATCAATCTTCAGATCAAGTCCATCAATATCATAAATTTTTCTGATGTGCATTAGTGTGGCATTGTATTAATTGTTGTTGGACTGTTTAAGTGATGAAGGCATAGCACTGGCCACTAATCAGTATCGGCTGCAAGTGATATTCTTCGTCGGTAATGTTAGCAGAATTGTAGGCGAAGTAAAATGATTAATAAAATGGCTACACGTACAGCTTAAGGAAGTTAATGAATCTACTCATCACTATAGGCGCTACAACACTGCTATAAAAATGATTAAAACGCGCAATAGCAGAGTTGTATCATCAACATCTTCCGTTTCATGACATTTTCTCTTACTGTAGTGCTTTACTTAGTCCTGTTTCACACACATCAAGTTTTATTGATCAAGTTTCAATTCAGCTGGGAGAGAGATAAAGAAAAGAATACATACTCTCCCTATCGCTCTCACAGCTGAATTGAAACTTGATCAAGAAAACCTGATGTATGTGAAAGGGGACTTATCAATATTATGGAAAATGAAATTTGGTATACTAGTAGATCTTGGGAAACAAGCAATCAAGAAAATCTAAAACGTATATACGTTTTAGATTTTTAGACCGATTCCTTAAGAAAGATATCAAATCGATATTTTAAATTTACGCTTTTTTAGAAGACTGATACGATAAGAATAAAATATTAATTTTCTATCATTCTAAAAGAATGACGAATTTTCGTTTTTAATAAATTTAAGCTCTCCTGTTTCACCACCTGTCACTTCTCATCTCTTTCACTATTCCTTTCACAAGGAAGTAACAGCTTAAGGTGTAGGCATTAATTGCCTGAGTAATACGAAAAAAAATCCAACAGATAACTACTTCCCGGTTCTAGGTCTCTCTATAAACAAGATTTGTCTTTATAAACTTCTTTTATAACATTTATTCATATTTTTAAATAATACGCGCGCTGTGACTTTAAATAAATTAAAATTAAAAGTTATTACTATAATATATGTATTTTATTTCTATTAAATTTCCATTTGTTTTTGCTGCATTGTTTTAATTTTTATTTTCACTCTCTTTCACTAATTGGTTCACCATAATATAGGCTTAATCCTGTTTCGTAATGACAAAATGACAAAGTCATTACATTAAAAATGTTAATTCTCATGAAATACTGATGAGAACTTTTATTTTAAGCCGCTTTAAGTTTTCAGGGGAAAAACACGTCTATATAATTAAGGACGTAATTAAAAAATAATTCGTAAATTTATAATGTGTTTTTTATTATAAATTTCACACTTTTTGATAACATTAAAAGTGATTTACTGAAATTTTCATTTAGTCAAATTAATTAATTGCCAATGTCAGTCGAAGTGATGCAATCTATTACTTTTATCTTTACATTACGCAAATGAATTTAACGTGTTGATTTTCAGTAATTAAATGATGAAAAACATAAGGGGACGATACTTTGAATACAAAATATGCCCATCTTATGAAAATATAAAATGACTAGTGGGGCCAGGCTTGAATAAATGAGTAAGAAATATAATAATACTTTTTAAAGTGTTCTGGATTTATTTAAAATTGTATATGTCAGGCATTATGGTTTGCAGAAAAGGCAAAGTTGAACCATTATGTGTGTAAAAAGGCAACTGGTCACCATTGTAAGTTAAGCTGTTCTGAAAATCGAAACTAATTTCGAAGATTGTTGATTTATAATTTATATAAACGTGAAGCGGTTACGTCTCAATCTTTTTATATAAAGCTCTTACTCTTTTTGATCCTCTAATTATTTAAACAGAGATTTAAGTCCACAATAATTGTTTGAATTTAAAAAAAAAATATATATAAACATTTTCTAATGTACGCTTGCGATGGTTATCCTAAATGTTCTAATAAAGATGTGCACATATTGAATATACAAGGTGGCCTTAAAGTAATGTCATTATTTAAATTGGCTGCCGCTTTTGCAGATGGCGCCAAGTGATACTGTACTTTGACATTAAAGATATATAAAGAATCAGTTGTTGACAATTAATGGATTGATGTACACCCCAAGAACGTTGAATTAGTGTTACTGCTTATTTCATGCAGCGTTAATTGCGTTGTCATTTAATTCTTTGTCATGTTCTATGTGCTCGAACAACTGGCTGAGCGCCTCATGCAAACTAGATCCAGTACAGTTTTCACAATATATGGTCGTCATAATGTTGCTCGTTAGCTCGCTAACAAGAACATCGCTAATGTTGCCGACAACGTCATAGAGAATCCACAAACATCAACGAGTTGACGGTGTACACAATTAGGCAGCAGGAGAAGTTCGTTCCAACGAGTTTTAGTGAAAGATTTGATAAGGTTAATTTACTACCAGACTCGGTGGTGCAAGAAGAGGATGATTCCGTATCAAAAATCATAAGGTTTGACAAAGGCCAATTCCACTTAATTGATTATGGTAATAAACCAAAATTGCTTTTCTGGGGGACAGAGAATCCTCATAAAATGCTTGAACAGCTATTTCGTCTACTCAAAGTAAGTGTTTGGTGCTATTGGCCTTAATTTTTTTGAATACGTTGATAACACGACCATTTGAACGACATTATTAATTGGAGTGTCATTAATTTTACACTTTCAAATTAGTTTTTTTTTTTTTTTTGGAAATAGAGCTCTTTTTTCATTTATAAAAAATTGAAGCCATTACTATTGAGCCACCTTGTACTTGTGGATTCAAAAGGACAATAAGGCGCACGATTATTTTAAAATTATTTATTAATCATAATTTAGAGAATAATACGACCAAAAAAAATTTAATAAATATATATAAAAAGTAGCTATTTTTTGAATTTAGCTCTAGTATGTCCACATCTTGCATGATAATGCAAATTCATAAATTCATCAGGAGAGCTCAACTATCTTTTGGTAAATTTTATTTAAAGAAATAACTATAGAAACCCTTTAATTTTCATAATTTAGAAGAAGATTTCAGTAAGTTTTTCCAAAATTTTATATTGATCACTTAATCTCAAAAGCCTTTCAAAGGCGTATGTTATAAGACACAACTGTCAAATGTATAGAAAATTTTTCTCATGCAATTATTTCTAAGAATCGGATGGGAAAAATGTAAAAATTTTATTAAAAAAAGATGAAGTAACTTTAATACAATCTACTCAACTTCAGTTCAAAATGGCTGTCGTATGGTGCCAAAGTCATAAAGAAATAAACATAAGTATTGGAAAATCGAAAAAAATGACATAAATAAACCAGAAAACTCTTGTGAGTCAAGTTACCAAACCAGGACCAGCTGACGTAAAATATTGCAGTGGAATACTGATCTCTATGAACTGCTGCGAACTAGATGCTGTTGACCTTAAGGACATCGTGACCCTGCAAGTGAAATTAGGTTCTAGTTTTTGAAATATATTTTGCCTTTAAATTACTTGCATTTAGAATTGTAATGAAAGCATTTCTTTTATTCAATGAATAATTGAGAGAATATCTTACGCACAAGGAAAAAAAAACTTCCTTATGACAAAACCCTATTTAGTACAAAATCCTTTTCTTTACAAAAAAGTACAGAATATGCTCTGTTGCGTAGGATGGAATTAAATTTAATTTTTTCCTTGTTGATTTTGGAACATTAGCTTGTCCAAAGGGAGTTTAATTGTATAAATTTTACAAGAAAAATCAAATACCTTCATGTCGAGTACAATTTTCTTGTTGTGTTGTTTGTATAAAAGCATTCTAACCCTACTACGATTATGTGCTTTTTAATATTCATATGCGATTGAGGATTCTCATTTTGTATTTGATTGTTTTGGAATAAACAAACGATATGAGGTTAATTGTTTTCAAAGTGCTTAAAGTTCACTGACGATTCGGTTTAGCAACCAAGGAAATATCGGCATATGAAGAGCTAAAGTCACAACAAACAATAATATTTTTGAAACTTTAATTTTTAAGCGATTTGTTGAGGAGAATATCCCAAACAATAAATTTGATTATTAATTGATTTAAAAATCCTGCCATGCACCAAAATTTACACATGTATATAAATATAATTTTTCTGATTATAAAAGTATGAATGATGGTAAAAAGTCGCGTATCAGCTATTTAAAAAAAAGCAGAACTTTGTTTCTTCAATAGAAAGCTGTACACAATTTTGTTTGGCAACCTCCCATCAATTTTCCCTTTTGCTTGATGAATCTTAATGGCATATTTCATTACATTGTGATTGTTAGGATCTCAGTATGTTTAGAAAGTGCAAAATTATGTAGTAGCAGAAATTTTTGTTTTTAATTTTTCGATTTAACGACACAATAACGATTGTGCTTAATTTATTTGCCATACCTCCTGTTCAAATTTGACACACACGCAATACACATTTTCATTTACATATTTCAAATGACACGTGTCAAATCTTGCCAAAGTGAAATCGTTTTTAGACACTTAAATTGCTTTACTAATTTATATGGCAAAATAAGAAACTAAAAACTTTTGAAAATTATTATATCAATGCCATTTACTCTTAACGCATTTACTATTCTATTATTGGAATTTAAAACAATTGTGTTGAAGAAAATTGGGTGATTTAAAAAATTTTGTCGGTTGCACTTACTTTTTTAAAAATTCAATTAAAGCCACTGATTTATATAAGTAGCAAATGTCTCTACAATTTATTCTGTTGGGGAAATATAAAATTAATTTTGAGATAAAGTAAATCCTAGTACTTTGTTCGAATTCGTGAAAAATGTGGAGCAACATTCATTATTTCCATTAATAAATTTAACATGTCGTCCTTATTATTCAAGTATGGGCCTCATGTTTTACTTACAGAAATCAATAAGCTTCATAATCTACCCTGCACTGGCTATTGAGGGAAGACCAAATGGTGGCAGAGACTGAAACCTAAACTTCAAGAAGAAATATTTTGATTATAAAGCCAATATTATGACACAATTTGGCTCATTTAATGTTTCTTTCAGATTTTTTTTTTTTTTTTTCATTTAAAAGAAATGCCTAGTGCAATAGAATTTAAATAATGGCGTCCACTTGCCAAAAGAATTTTGTAATGTATTTGCAAAAATTAAAAACAAACTATAGCCAGTGACCATTTTATTAAAGAGGGATTGTAACTTAGACTCTGTGGATTGAACCATATTTTTGAAATTAAAGTTTTTAAAAATTTGAAGCATTGCTCAAATATGTGCCACATGAATACAGTAGTTAAAAGTTACAACAGAGAGTTAATTGTGGGGAAAGGTCTTAGAGTTAGTTAAAAGTTACAACAGAGAGTTAATTGTGGGGAAACGTCTTAGAGTAGCAATAGGAAAGGAAAGGTTTTACAATATCAATAAGTATTGTCTTTTGTGAAGTTGAAACATTCCTATACTTTTGGTCTGACAGCATTAACGAAACATTGTTGTAAATCTAGTCATAATCCGGACTTTAGCAAAGTATCAGTCTTAGCTATAGAGAAGAATTTTAAACGACGTTATATGTTAGAGATGCTTAACATTATTAATGTTCCAAGTAATAAGGTAGTAAACTATAAAACTGATACAGATAATGTTGCTCAATGTTATAGGCATTTGATTCGTAAATTAAACTGACTAATAGGAATGTAAAATATTTTTTATTGTTATTATGTAATTAGTATAAAGGATTTTTCATTTCTTCATAGGTTAAAAACATTTTTTGTTTTTTGTTTTCTTTAAAAATATTTTTTACTTTATTAAATTTTGATTGGTTCATAAAAATTTTTTCAATTTGTTCATTTATGTATGTATGTAAAATAAGTTTTCAAAAAAATTTTTTCAATTGTCATATTAATAAAAAAATTTCCTGAAGAAGACGCCCAAAGAGGCGTCGAAATATTGAATAAAATTATTATTTTTTAAAAAAGGACCTAACGCTTGATTATAAAAATTATATATATTAAAACAAAAAAGGTCGAAAAAATAGTGTTAATTAATTTTAAGTAGAATAATTTATTTTCAAAAATTATGACTTTCTGTCATAACAGCATAAAAGCATATAAATTTTTTAGAGACTAAAAAAAATTAAAAAGTGTTTTGAATACAGAAGAATAATTCCTATTCAAATGAGGAGAATATTTGATAATGAAGTTTTATATTTTTGTCCACAAAAATAATTTGTTTAATATTTTATCTACAATATTTCTTAAGAATTTTATTGTGCATTTTGATTATTTTTAATATTTTCTATACATGAAAAAATTAATGAGCTTTTGGTAAAAGCCAAGACTCCAAGCTTTAATCTACGGTGCAACACGAATCGTCTTAATGTTTTGTATTAATAGAGATATTTGAGGTAAAAAATGATTTTTTGCATACATGCAAAGCAGATATACAGGTATTTACTTTAAGGTTTCTATGTACTAATTATTTGTGAATGTACGTTTGCATAACAATTGCTTGTAAAGCTGTTGAGGGCTTTTTTAAATACGACCATCAAAAATTTTTCTTCATTTGTGTAATATTTTTTTCATTATTCACAGTTTTGTTATCATTGAAATAAAAACTAATTGATGGTTAATATAACCTTACATTATTATTAAGAAGTTATGAATTTGTAATACATCAAAATAAAATAAAATTATTGAATTAAATTTGCGTTTAGCCATTCATTCTAAAATTTCTATTGGCTTAAGATTACTGGTGGGGAAATGCTTTAAAGTCATCTAAAAGAAATATGTCCCTTGTCTGACCTCATCTTTGTAAGGTTTCCTTGTTCTGCCTACAATTTTTCACAGTGATGTCCTCATTTCGTAGCCAAGTGCTCAACAATTTGTTTTCTCTACAAGGATACGAATGTTGTTGTGGACTAAAAGTGCCGTAAGTAAAAGCTATTCACATGGTTTCATTGAAATTTACAAAAAGTTTGGTACTATAGATAATTCTATGTACTTTTTCTGTTTTTTGTTATGTATTTTTTTGCGTTTTCTTTAAATTGGGTAGAAATAAGAAAAGAAGTAACTTTAAATATAGAAATATATTTGCTTGAAAGTAATACAAGTCGAAAGCTTTTCACAACTAAAGTTTTGTTTAAAATTAAGTTAAAGTAGCAGTGCCATAATGAAATTGTATTGGATGTTAATTTATGCATTTCTTAAAATATTTGTTTTGTTTCCTAATTTTATTTATAGCCTGAAATTTTCATTTATTTTCGAAGCCTTAACTTAACCTAAAAATGTTTGTTTTTAATTATACCAAACTAAAATGCTCCGGCAGAATTATTTCCAATGCATAGCCCCACCATTGTAGGATATTCTAATTATTAATGTTAATTTATCATCTAAAATATATTAAGAAAGTACAAACAATTTTGGTAGATGTCGGTCAATCAGACATTATTTGCTTGTAGCATTGCGTCTGCGCGCAAAGAGGGTCATAACGATTTAATAGATGTACCCATAGAAAATTAGTAAATAATATAAATAAATAGTATTGAGAAGTTAATACAAATCGATTTTTTGTCATCATTGCATCTCTAGTTATATCAAGTCTTAAATATCACCCTTTCGTAACGACTCTCGATCGCACTATTTGTATCTGAGACATTTGAAGTCAATATTTTTTTAATGAAATGTTTAAATTGACAATTGGGAACAGTTTGTATGGTAGTAATTCTGGCCCGATTTCAGTACAAAGTTCCAATTGAATATACTACGAAACAGAAGCAACTATGTATAATTTATACTGTACTCCCAGGTAAGATTGAAATACTTAAAAAAAGAAATTTCAAAACCCGCCCATAAATGGGGGAGTTATGTGGTAATCAATATTTCCGGCAGAAAAATTGCCCTCCGATTTTTGAGTAATAAGCTTACGTGCCCAAAATCAAAGCTATTCAAAAATAATTTTGATAATCGGCCAGTAAAAGAAGAAGTCATGCGATAGTTAATTTTTCGGTCGAAAAAATTGCCCATCCAATTTTCGAAATAAAATCATGAGACAAAACCTTTAAAACGATAATCGATATTTCCGAAAAAAATAATAATAAAAATCAAGGGTCCAACCTGCCAGCCAACCTGTTCAAACAAAAAAAAAAAATAATAATAATAATAATAATAATAATAATAATAATAATAATAATAATAATAATAATAATAATAATAATAATATTAAAAAAGAACATGAAAATCGGTTCAGAACTTTTAAAGTTAAGCGTGTTCACAAATCAAAAAGGTAAAAAAATACACACGAACTTATAACCTCCTGCTTTTTTTGAAGAAGGGTGAAAAAGAGGTTTTTACGTTTTCTCGGATAATTTTCAAACATTTTTCTCCTCATGAAAGCCCGCCTTGGAATATTGAAAGAAAAATTTGTTAAATTATTTCAGCCCTTCTATAGTTTCCCCTTGCAACACATTTAGTGTTTCACTTATAACTATTTACAAGGATTTTTTTAAAATTTTATAAATCACTTATTTGTTATGATTTTTATTAGAAAAACTTACAAACAATAGAACGGAATCACTAATTGAAGTTAAATACAAAAATACAATGGAGTATAAAACTTTACATACGAGTACTTATGGCAGTAGTCACGACTTTTTCATCTTAATCCTGTACGCCATTTGAGCATTTCAAATTAATCTTAATCGAAGCATAGTAAACTTTTTTATTGCGATTGATTTTTAAATTGGCCCCAGTGTGCTGCGTGAGAAGAAGATATTTATATTTATTATATTAAAGTAATTTTGTTTTTCTTTTCTCCTCTACTATGAATCTTTTTAGTGGCTGTTCTGTGACTGAATCCCTTGTGAAAAAGCAATCTCAATTTAATAAGAAACTTTAATAAAAACTTGTTAAAGAACTTTGTAATATTTCTCGTGGTTTGACAATAATAGTCATAAACATTTTTGTGAATATCATAATTTATTATGAAGTACAATCATCAGCCATAAAAGATGTTTATCATGATAAAATAACGTATGTATGTATAGTTTATTTACACAAAGAAGGCTGTCTGCAACATAATTCTCTCGAAAAGGGAATAAGATGTAATAAAAGGAGACATTTTGCAAAAACATGTGTAGTAGCAATATGTTAGATGAAATCTTTTGAATAACGTAGTTCTTGGAAATGGATGTATGGCAATTTTGCTTTCAAGCTGCAATCATTTTGACATAAAAAATGTCTTACAAACCAGATGAGAGATATAACTAATGTAATAGTAATAAATAGAAGCAAATGAGCATTTTTTAATTTTATAATTACATTTTGCTTAAATTTTCATTATTTAAAATTTAACGTCCACAGTTCTGTTTGCTAAAATCGAAAACCATTTTGCAACACATCAAATATAAAACTTTCGTTATGATGTTGAAAGGGAAACTGTTCGTTTCGTAAATGAAGGAAATTTTAAATTAATTAAAAGCAAACAATGTGAAATTTTACTATTCACTATTCACAGTAATTTGGACTAGAAAGTAAACAAAGTAATTTATTTTAAATTTATGCGCTTCCGTGGCGTCAATCCAAAGAAAAAGTGTGCTTTAAATTTTCTCATAAATTTGTTATAGAAAAGAAGTTTTAAATAAATAAAATAATATCTAAAATTTTTCTCTGGGCTCAGCATTGTATGCACCTGCATTTCGTTGGCACTTACAAAATTATCAATACATATCAGCCATCACGTTTGAAAAGCATTAAAAATACAACAAATAACAAAAATAATAATAGAATAATGTTAATAAATATTATAATTATCTACTTAGAAAAGGCAAAATATTTAAATATACTCGTATATGAAAATTTTTTTAAATAATTCAAATCGAAATTTGAATCAAGATCTTTACATAATGATTTTAAACAATAAAATTAAATTTATTATAATGGCAAAATCTAATCGAAATAACTACACGCAAAATTGCAATATTCGTTAATGACGAGTCGTAAGTACCCTTCACCAATTTATAAATTAAAATTTTTTTCTTGATCCTAAATTTTTTTACGAAACTAAAGATTTTTTTTAAAGATAATTAGAAATTTAAGATATATTTACATTTACGTGCGTGGAAGGATACCTCTTATACAAAAACGAAACTTCAACACTAGCCTTCAAGGAGATCAAAACACTTTGTATAAGAAATCCAATCGACATCAAAGATACGACTTACCTTCTGTGATGTCAGGAGTCGGCGCCCAGATGGTTGAAGGTCTGAATAAAATTGTTCATTAAGCTGTTAAATTTCTTGGAACCATCGTCAAATATTTACCAGGTAACGAATATAATAATATAATTTGTTATTTCTTAAATGCTATTCCTGAAGCCGGTCGGATTTAATTTTTTGAAATTTAAAATCCAAATAATCCATTGACAAAAGAAAGGTCTGTAAAAGATTTTGTTACTTGTGTCGGTACGTTGCCTTAATTTTTTATGATGTGGTGTCGCAAAAATCTATTTAATTTTAATACATAATATGCTAAAGGTCATCAATGCTAATGTTCATCAATACAACAAAACAACAACAATTATGTAAATGTACAAGCTACAAAAACTATCGGAGAAAAACAAAATAAAAGAAAAAATAAAAGAACTTCATATTTATTTCCTATAAAAAACATACAGAAAATTTTATTTTATATGCCCATATTTATATATGTTCTATTTTTTTCGACCGTTTTTGTTTAATTAATAAACTTTATTTTATTTTTTATTAAGCTTAAGGTCTTAAATTTTTATTTTAAATTATTTTCGATATTTCGGTACTCATTGAGTACCATCTTCAGGATATTTATTATTTGTTTGTTTTATATAAATTGAAAAAATTTTAACATTTTTTTCCCATATTTATTTTTCTTTTATCTCGTCCATTTATTAATCGATCTTAAGCTATATATGGAAAAGATATTGAGCGTGTTGATTTTTAAGAGGTCGCAAAAATGTCAAAATAAAGGAAAATCGTTTGTTATATATATTATATATATGTTTTAGTTGACCTTAATCTTCGAAAAATGCCAACCGTCAGTTTATAAAACTTGTGTGTACGCTTCGGTTGTGTGAAGCATTTACAACAGTAATTTTTAGGAGAAGTAAAACTCAGGCAATTGATGGGTATTACTGAAGTGTTACTTCTCTGTGAAAGAGATAGTGGATAGATAGAGGGAGCTTACATTTTCATGCAACTATGTTATTAGGCGTTTTTTTAATAATTTTTTATAGCAATGTTGCAGAGCCTCTGGTATTGAATAGACGTATTAACTTTCTTAAGCTGTATATATTATTGTAGCCATTTTATGAATTATTTTACTTCGCCAGACAGCGCTATGGACACTCAGATATATTTACGTACATCGCTAATTTGAACCAGCTATGGGATCGCAAATATTTATTATAGAAATTATATCATGCATTAATTGTTTTTTTTTATGCGTATACGCAACATTTGTATGAAATATTAATCATACGACTTAGAGTCTAACACCCATGTTCAGAAGAATGTATGTATATGTATATGGATTAATAAACTTCTGTAAGGAAAATTTACTAAAACTATATTCATAAACGATTAATAACCCAAAAACCTTCAATAAACCATTTATAAAATCAAAAATTTTATTGAATATCCTCTCCATATACCAAAAATAAACGTAAAATTACTAGGGCGCAACTTATTTATATGAGCAACCATTTTTTTAAAGTTTTGATTAGTAACTCCAAATGTTCTTTAAATTTATTTTGCAAAGTAAATATTAGACTGATTCCATAATGAGAAGACGTGCCGGAGATACCTTAAAATTATAACAATTTGAGAAAATTATATAAAATTCGCACAAATATTTAAAAATTATATTCCTGTAATTAGTGTTGAAATTAACAAAATTAAGAAAATGGATGATAATATATTTTTTTTAACAAAAGACTAATATATTATTTACCTACAGTTTCGCATGATAAAAAAGGGGAAGGCTAATGATTAAATATAATACAAAAAGACTTGTGATCTTAAATTGCATTAATTGTATTTATTTGTAACAGTGATATAAACAAAACATACACAAACGCGGTACCCGGATAGTTTCGAATTATTTATTAACAATAAAAATTACATTAATTTAAAGTTTTTGATGTAATTTATAAAATTATTGGTACTAAAATACATAATCTTTAGGCGTAAAATTGTTATTTTTACTTGACGATTTGGTGAATCGATTACAAGTTTTAAGCATCACTAACAAGACGATAATGTTCAATAGCAATTGTATTTTCTAAATCTGCTACAAAACTTTTTTGTGAATACAGCCGTTAAGCTTTACGGCCTTTTTATTTATGGGCTATTTTGTCGAGATGAAATGTTCAGTTCAGCTGCGCGGAAGAAAAAAAAATAAATCATATTGTGGACTAAAAAGTATATATGAATCATTCTTTTCAAGCTCTGATTTGTATGTACAATTATTTTCTGATTGTGTGTTCTGGGGTATAAAAGAATTATTAACTTTTGTGTTATATTTTTAGACTCCGATCGGGAACGGTCACTTTGAAATTGGGCATATGACTGGTTTTATGTGATGTCCTTTTTCAAAGAGGTGTTTAAAGCGAATGAAAAAGCTCTTTAGTGAACTTTATTTTTGTAATTTTAAAAATTCTACAATTTCCCTTGCAATTTGAGAAAAATATTTCATAAAAAGTATACGTGTTGTTCATCAAAAATGAAGCACAAAGATCAAAAATGTATGGAAAAACTTAATCTTAAACAATAATCACTTGAAACAGTTTTGTGTGTTTGACTTCAACAATATTAATATTATAAAATTTAAGAAAGTAATGGATTTTCAGTGATATACTTCTTTCATCTCGTCAAAGCAAAGAGCTTGTCAACAATGTTTTTTTTTTGAAATTTGTCCCGCAATATCCTTTGAAATTTTTAGCAACCCCTTGGAAAAAATATACAAAAAGGGTTTTCAGTGTTGTAATATTAATGAAGTCTGAATATAAATTATTACATATAAGAAAATGTAAGCGTTATTTAAGTTACTTAAGTTTTAAATTGATGGAAAGTATTAAAATTGACTTTTTCTGCGTAAATGAGATAACAAAATTCCCAAATCCTTAAAAATTATGCAAGTAATTTATAAGTGCATAAAAAAATTAAAGTACTTGTAATTTTTCAAGCTGATTAACATCTGGTGCACAAAAACACTTCATGGAGAGTTTATTTAAAGCAGTATTGTCTTTGTGTTTGTATGTACGAGGGTAGAAAAAATATCATGTGTGTGAAGATAAATATAAATTCTAGTGGCACAGACAAAAACCATATATTTTAGCAATGCCAATAACGCAGAGCCCTGTTTAAGATTTAAAAGAAATTTCGAATTGGACTAGGCGTTTTTCCAATATCGAATTCTAAATTGAACGTAGTCCAATTTGGCATTTCTGTTAACTGTTTAACAGAGCTCTGTTAACTGCGAAATTGGCGAAGCTAAAAATAAAATGATAGAATCACAACGTAGCAGTTTGAAATAAATCCCTATTTATATTATTAAAATTTAATTCTTAGATAAACATTCATGTCAGATGTCTTCTAATAGTCTTCGTAAATCCTCATATGAATACTATTTGGAGAGCTTTTTAAAGCTGCAGAAAAAAACTTTGAAATACTACACAAAAATTTTCATTCGGGTCAATAAGGTTTTGCGGGATTTTATTACAAACGTTTATTAATGAGGTTATATGAGCAGAGCCTGTATTGTTTCTTTGGTCATGGCCGATCGTTCTTTAGATGGTAAGAGGGACTTACATAAAACTAAATAATCTCTAGCAACACAGAAAATTTTTTCGTATGGAATAAAATTTTTTGAAAAAAATAATGCGTATTAAGTTTGTAATTGTTGTGTAAGTTATTTTTGTGAAAAACCAGTGATTCTCTTATTACATTTTCTTATATGCGCCCTAAATCCTGGGCACAAAGTTGTCTTTATATTAAACTGCTCAGCGTTTGCGCTTAGAGATACGGGATATTTTATTTATTTTTTGTTCCCGAGATATTAATCGCAGCTCAAAAATCATAGTAGATGCTTGTTGGAATCGTTGATATTGCATCTACTTACTACTTACCTGCAATTTTATTAATTCCAGTAGCGTGGAAGCGTCTTTATATAAGAAAGTTTATGTCCTTTAAATACATTGCAACCCCTTCACTTCACAAAGAATTATTTATATATGAATATTGGATCGTAAAATAAAACGTTTTGGATATGGTCAGCCTTTCTTACTGAAACTTGTCGATCCTACGGTTTGTAGTCTCTTTTAAAAGCAAGTAAGTGATTGAAGTGTTCATATTCAGTTCATTAAATTATATAGAAAAATTCTTCTTATTTCAATTCTATTAAATTGACGAAAAGAATTCAGTACAATAATTATGTGGGTATTGGTAATAGAATTTAAAAACAAACACATTTCTATGGGCATTAATTGTAGATAATTAGGATAAAATGTTCATTAAGACCATAATTGTATTAAAAACCATGTATAAATTATATTTCAACCAAGTACTGCCACATAAGTATATTAAAGTATTTGCCATACATGAATACACATATGTGGCATATGTAAGCCACATGCTGGTCTATTTTTTAGCTTATCCTTTACAACTGTCTACATGTTATGGTTATTTCCCATAATGTATATTCTGTGTGTGAAGCAATATGAGTTTATGTGTAAATATTTTTATATATTTATGGTGAAAACAATGACGCTCTTGTAACACTCCTTTTTTGTGGCCATGTCGTCATTATTGTTTATGTGTTTTATTTTATTACTTCTAGAGACTCTTATTTCCACACTTTTGATCTCCATGCATGACAAATTGTCAAATAACCACATCTTGTTTATTTCATCTAATATTTCTGGTTTATTCAACTACGGTCATCATAATTCAAGCAGCAGCAGCAAGTAAATGCCTCTTTATCTGTAACATCTTTTAAGCTTTTTCTGTCTTACTTTCATTTGCAAATTTATGGTCGTAATAAAAAAATGTGCTCTATTTCCAATAACGTTTGACATCTGACTATATTGTACTTTTGAATCTTGTGTCAATAATTTTATTAAACTTTTTATCATGTTTTTCTTCTGCTTTGCAGAAATACGAATATATAAGTAGAAATTTATTTATCTTTAATAAAAACTCGTGATAAAAACGGTGTCTAACAACATGAAAAGGAGGCACTTCATAATAGAGTGATTTGATGCCACCTACAGCGTGAGAAATTGTTTTTATTATATTAAAGACAAAGAATTTATTGTTTGTTGTTGGCTTAAATAACTATGTGCTTGAATTTCAGCTAATCCAACAACAAACAACAAATTTTTAAAATATTTATTTTGGAGAATATCTCGAATAATAAATTTAATAAGCAAAGGTATTTAATAATATCTTCCTTCTTCCTTAGTTTTTGTCTCTTGACTTGAATTAAATCTATTGATTATTGGGTTATAAAATTAAATTTTTGTATAATATGTTTTAATAAACTAATGCTAATTTTTTAGCGTTTTCTTTTAAAAAATAAGCTTATCATGACTTCTCTAACCATCAAAAAAGCAGTCTTTAAAGCAACTGCACTCCAAAATATATAAAAACTTAAAACATAATTTGTTTGTCATTTATGTATAACGAGAGATTCCGGGGGTACAAAAAGGATTTTATACAATACTCGTATCAAGCATGAGAGAACTATTATTAAGTTGGCTCGAAACAAGAAAGAACACTTTAAATTTCCGAATCTTTCTGCTGGTTAATTAAAAATTGCAATACTTTCTATTAATTGACTAGTATAAAAATTTAACCCGGTTTTTGGCATAGTCTGCGTTGGTCAGCTATTTAAAGCAGAAGGTGGAATAATACTAGATATTGATTTATTAGAAAATAACCAACGAAATCAAGTATACATTTTTGGAAATAAGATGAATTTAATTAAAAGAAAGAGTAAGTGTTTATAACGATAAAAACGCTGAAGCTGAAAGGATAAAGCCCACTTGGGAGGATAATTAGGCATGAAAAAAAAAACTCTCTATAAAAGAATAGAACTCTGCTGGATTGTTATGTTTTATAAAATTTTACATCTTTCTTATTTGAATTGAAACTTTCTTTATAGAAAAATTGAGCCGACAATACATTAACCCTGAATAGTCAATGAGCATTTTGAATAAAATTAATTTAAAGTAGAAGGATTTTAAAACTAAAATATTTTATTTATATAAAGGGTGTCTCATTAAGAATGCACTCTTTCATTTTAAAGTAAAAGCACGAATTATTTGAGATAGTTGTGATTTTTTATTGGATTGTAAAGAAGACATGTCCCGAATAAGTACGGAATAAAATGTCTGCCAAATCGACCCCATGCCTCTGATGACAGGCCATTACTCTTTTCATGAAATTTTCCATGACTTTTTCAAAAAACCCCAAAGGAAAAAATCGCTTGGCGTTAAAACGCATGATCTTGGTGGGCAGTTGACATCAGAATTTCTTGAGATAATTTGTTCTGGAAATCGTTGCTGCAATAAATCAATTGCGCATTGTGGCAGGTGGCGTTTTCTTCTTGAAACCACATGTCATTTAGATCCATACCATCCAGTTGAGGCCACAAGAACTCCGTTATCATGTAACTGTAACAAATGCCGTTCACAGTCACTGCAATTTCGGCCTCATCTTCAAAAAAGCAAGGCCCAATCACGCCGCCAGACCAAAATCCGCACCAGACAGTTGTTCGTTGTGGGTGCATTTGTTTCTCATGGATTGCATGAGGATTTTTTAAGCTCCAAATTTGACAATTTTGTTTATTCACGAAGCTATTCAGATAGAATTCCTCTTTACCGGAGAGGATTACTTTCTTCGAAAAAATTGACATTGACTGCACTTTGATCCATTGAAAGAATTGGTTTCAGTTCCTGAGTATGACCAATTTTGCAAGCGTAGAGGTAGAGGAGATCTTTTGAAAAAGTTCGCTGGCTAAGTGCTTTGTAAAACTTAAAGTTGTTGTTATTGTAACCGACGCTGAATTGATGCATACAAAATTGCAGTCAAAGTACATAATGTTACGCGGATATCCTTTCCCTAGGGTTTCGTTTCCGGGAAGCATTGGTAAAAAATTTCCGGGATATAATTTAATTTTAAAACTTTTGTTGGGAATTTCCGGTATTAAAATGTACTAAAACTTCCATATTGCTGCTCGTAATACATTTATACAACTAGACCATTGAAAAATGTATTTCTATTGGTGAGTAAAATGAAGTTGCGTTGATAGAAAATTGCACAATTTAGGAATTTATCGCTCCTTTTATGGAACAAAAACGCATCTCAAAAAGCTATGAGCCTTTTTAAATTCGTTGAAGGTCTCTTATTTTTAGCATCCTGATAAACACTTGTCAGTATAACTTCGGTTTAGCACACATGAAGACTATACTGAGGAATGCTTTTCCCTAGGTAATTTAAAATTTTTGAGTTTTTAAGAACAGCATAAATTAATGGTCATATGCACATATTTCGCTGTAACTTCAGCTCAGCTTCCGATATGTCCATAATGTTGCTCTTACAAATAAAAAGGATATTATTGCAAATAAAAGGAGATTTTTTGGCCAATAGCGCAAAAACTTTATTCTTTGAGAAACATCGTTATTGTTTTAAAGGAGCGATACTCGTATGTGTATAAAAAAAATTTTTTTTTATATTGATTGGCAAACTGTGTAAATATGAATTATATATTCCCTTTTTAATGGTTTGCTTCCATCAAATGATGGAAATTGTATTGTAATAGTTTTTTGCATAAACTTTTCTAGTTCGGTGTACCTTGTCCATATAATTACCATTTCTCTACATGAAATATAATGTTTTTTTTACTAACTTTTTATGTAAAAAAGATGTACAATTTAAGCGACAAAAGTAAAATTTTTACGTAGCTTGTAATTAGTTACAAATGTCTATATTTACATAGAATAAAATGTTGGTATACGTAAAATTCATTTATTGGCATGGTAAAGTTTTTGTTAGAATTTCATAACATAGTTATTTTTTAGGAAGGTATAAATTTTCCATCTGTTTGAGAAAATGTCAGTGTTACTATTAATTATGTTTTTAAAATTTTTTTTAATGTTAGTTACTTCCATTGCCAACAATCACCTATTTCAATTCATATAATAAAAGTAGTTTTCCTAAAGGAAAAAGTTTCCATCTACATACATGTATATACCTACATAAAAAGCAAAATAAAATTCACACACTTTTTTGTTAGATTTTATTGTATAGAACTGAAACCAAGGGTTCAGTGCGCTAATTAAATTGAAATTGTATAAATTTTTACACAATGGAAATTATATAAATTATTTATTCAAATCATTTATATTCAATTAACAATTACTTGTCCAAGTATACTAGGCATAAAATAAAATTTTCATTGTTGTCAAGATTAGTGAGAAAAATTTAATTCATTCCCAAGGAGTAATATTTTCAATACTTCATGAAGGCATCTTCCAATTCGATGAATAGAATTCAAAAAAGAATACATCCAATACAATTATGAAAGGCCTAGATGCAATGATTCGAAATACATCAGAATTCTCACTAGTTCCGGATAATTATCTCAGCATATCTCAGCGCTCCTTTTTGTTAACTTACAAATCTGTTTAAAAACAGTGTTACAAAGCGTTGTCGCCTCGGTGGTTTTTAATGATTTTTAAAATTTTTCAATTTGGAGTACACTTCCTATCCCCTGGATATTAATGTCGCCTAAAAATATTTATATAATATAAATTACAGGTTATAAAATATAAAAAATAAAAATGAAATACAATAGAAATAAAATTAAAAATAATATATAAAAAAATTGGCGTAAATTTGTGAAAAACTGCTACAGAAGCACGGGGTAGACTATTTTTAAACCTAGAAAATTAAAATGAAATCAAAAATCTATTGAGCGTTACCCTGTTTCCAATTCAATAACAAAATGGGGACATTTTTTATCACAAGTTCGTGATATTAAGAAAAAAAGAAAAATTGGAACTGCAAATGCTCTTAATACGTAATTAAAAATCTTTTTAGCCAATATTACTGTTTAAATTTTGCCACTTCCATAATGAAATGCAGAGGCTGAAAGATTTTTAAGTTTAAAATTCGTAATGCAGAGAAAACTATAACCTTCGCTGATACGCGATATTACAATAATTTTCTGTACTTAATATAAAATTTAGTACAAGGCAATAACTCACATCGCCTTTTCATATTTTTATTTTTATTTTGTTACTGTTTGAACGATTATAATTTGAGTTTTCTTATATTTGCCAATTCTTATTTTTCAAAACAAAATTTGTAAATAAAGAAATAAATAAAAAAATAAATAAATGAATAATTAAAAAAATAATAATAATAAAATAAAAATAATACAAATACTTACAATTAAAATTTCTTCGATTGTTTGTTGAAGCTTTAGCTGTTCATATGTCGATATTTCAATTGATGTTAAACCAAATCGTCAGTAAACTTTCCATAACTTATTTTTCTAGTTACAGCACAATTCAGTCCTTGGGTGTTGGTCGATTAAATATATATATATATATATATATATATATATATATATATATATATATATATATATATATATATATATATATATATATATATATATATATATTGTATATATATATATATATATATATATATATATATATATATATATATATATATATATATTTATATATATATATATATATATATATATATATATATATATATATTGTATATATATATATATATATATATATATATATATATATATATATATTGTATATATATATATATATATATATATATATATATATATATATATATATATATATATATATATATATATATATATATTGTATATATATATATATATATATATATATATATATATGTATATATATATATATATATATATATATATATATATATATATTGTGTATATATATATATATATATATATATATATATATATATATATATATATATATATATATATATATATATATATATATTTTTTTTTTTTTTTTATTTATTTACTGAGAAATTTTTTTTATTTTTTTATGTAAATCATTATGTACTATTATTTCTGCAATATATTAAAGTTTATTAATCTCGTTAATCGACATATACTTCAAAATAATTGTTTAAGAATTCATTGGTTGTTGTTGGCTTAGCTGAGCGTATGCCTGCATTTCATTGGCTCTAGTCAAATCATCAGTACATTTTAGAGCCAATGAAATGCAGGCATGCACTCAGCTAAGCCAACAACAAACAGTATATTTTTAAGCTGTTTATATTTAGCTGCTAAATTTTAGCATAAACTCTGTATAGGTAGTGTTTAAAACTGTATACAAGAAATTTAAATCTCCTCATGTCATTAGGAAGGATATTACGTTTTCCACAAACTTTTATTGAAAATGAAATCTGTCGTATTCAGAAATGTTTATTTTTGAAATAATTAATTGCTGATTTCATACAGATTTTTAAAAATCAAATAAATCCATCAGACACGATGCTTATTGAGTATAATTGCTTGTTGAGAATTCCCATATTGTATTTGTTTGCTTTGGCATAAATATATGAGATTGAATATTTCCAAACTGCTTAAAGTTCACTGCCTATTAGGCAATGAAATGATGAGATATAAACAGCTAAAGTTACAACAAACACTAAAACAATTTGTGGGAGAATATCCCAATAAATTTTAATATTAAGTATAAAAAACAACTAGAGCTTTTGCAAAATGCATTGTTTGTTGTGGCTTCAGCTCTTCATATGCCGACATTTCATTGGTTGCTAAAACCAAATCGTCAGTGAAGTTTAAGCAGTTTGAAAACATTCAACCTCGGATGTTTATGCCGCACAAATCAAATACAATATGAGAATTCAATATAGTATATGAATTACAACAAATACATAATCATAGTCGTTAATGATTGTATTCAGTCAAGCAAAAATTAAAAATAAAATCTTTATTTCAAATACTTCATATTGAAATTTATTATTTATTAACGACCAGCGGGCGTTTAATTGTATGGATGTTGAAAGAAAAATAAAATAGACTCATGTTGAATATAATTGTTTGTTGTGTTGTTTGTATAAAAACATTCTAAGCCTATTATGATTAGGTTATGATTCAATACAATATTGAATTCTCATATTGTATTTGATTCGTTTGGCACAAACATACGAGGTTGAATGTTTTCAAACTGCTTAAACTTCACTGACGATTTGCTTTTAGCAACCAATGAAATGTCGGCATATGAAGAGCTGAAGCCACAACAAAAAATGCATTTTGCAAAAGCTCTATTTGTTTTTAACGATTAGTTGGGGAGAATATCCCAAATAATAAATTTCAATATTAAGAAATAAGTATAAAATTTAAACTGAAATTAAAAACGCTTCGATGCATTGAACTATTTTTTCAATATATTATTCAATGTAAAGTTAAGTTAAGGCTTAGAAAAGAAAAGCTGCATTAAATTTAGTGCAGTTAGTACACGCAACTTTAGTTTTGATATCTAAAGGTCGATACCGCTTTGATATCTAAAAGTCGATACCGCTGCGGTTGGAAATGCAGCACTCATTGCAAAGAGAAGCTGTATCATTCTAGCAATGCGTAAACGTAATGGTTTTGAAAGCTTCAAGTTTTTTTTTTTTTTTGACCTGCAAAGTAAAAGTTACGATATCTTGCACTTGCCTTTTGGCAGGACTTACACACCAAACGTCGAGCTCCGCTAATGTTTTATAAGCAGATGTTCATACATTGGAACAGCTCCAAATCGTTGAGTGCTTAATAGAACAATTTAAAAATCAAAGTGTTTGGCATCCAGAAGAGATGATGAGTACATTATGTACACTTTTTAAGCAATTACAAAACAAGATTAATGAAGAGTGAGCCTTACAAAAATATTGGAAAGAAGGAACTACAGCGGATGGGCTAGTCGGTGTATTAAAAACATTGTGATGAGCCGTAATGATAGCACAACTTTCGACATGTGATATTTAAATACTTTAAAGACAAAATAAAAATATTTCCGCCTATAAGTTCGAGCAAAAATTTGGTGCGCCAGTCATGTGGATGGGTGATCTGGTTACAACGAGTTGTTCAACATCACAAGTCTGTGCATCATGTAGTTGGGGAGGATTATAATATAAGCAACTAATCTTAGTAGATCAGTTGCAGGAAAGAGCAAAGAATCTCTAGGGCTCTACAAAATTTTCCATTTACCCCTATATGTAAAAGGCTAGAATTTCTATTAAAGTCGGCACATGCAATTACCATTAATAAATCCTAGGGTCAAACGCTGAATGTAACAAGAATTCATTGAATGTGACTGAATGTGGCAAGAATCCATTAAAGAATCCATGTTCACTGAATACGACAAGAATCCATGCTTCTCTGACTATATATATATATATATATATATATATATATATATATATATATATATATATATATATATATATATATATATATATATATATATATATATATATATATATATATATATATATATATATATTTTGTTTTCTAAATAATTTAATCATAGTATGTAGCAATTTTCGTGTTCAATATATTGATATTAATTGATAAGTATCCTTTGGGTTTTTGTTACATAATTTGTCATTAGTTGCTCCCTCAATATTTATTTTATATGTTTGCCTTAGTGCTTCTAACAATTATCTTCCACATTAAAAGCTTAACACAAAACACATGTTTAAATATACGAGAAAAAAAACATTCACGCACATCCACTTTTAGCCTTCTTAATAAGCTTTCCATTAATTTTATGCGGCATATGTTTTAAATATCTTAAATTTTTCGACTTGCCATGGTTTTGTTTGTAACCGCGTCTGAGTAGGCAAAATAGGAAAAACTAGCAACATTTACACACAAATATAAACTTGTTGTTTCAATATGTAATGTTTATTAAAGAAACAAAGAACCAGCACGTGTCTTCTGTTTACAATCACATGAACATCATGGCAAATTAGACCAGCTGTTAACTACAGCTTATAAAGGCAAAAAATTATAAATATCATATCATATATATATATATATATATATATATATATATATATATATATATATATATATATATATATAATGAATTTCTTTCCTTTTTTAATTTACTTCATGTACGCCAAATATACCGGAAAACCTTATTTTGCATGCAAATTAAATATTTTGCAAAACAAAGCATTTCAATGGTAAAGAATATATTTAGCAAAATTGAAAAAATATTAAATTAAAATATTAAAATCTTTACTTTGCTGATACCGTTATTTTTCTTCAATTTAATATTAATTTTTTTCTGCATATTATATTTAAATGTTATTTTATCAATTAAGGTAATGGATTCCCCATTCTGCTTCATAAACCAAATTAGCAAAGAAGAAAAATATGCACATAAATAAAAAAATTAATTTCGTTTTTGTTTGCAATAAGAATTTTTATAACAAATTGAGATTGATTAAGATTTTAATTTATTATTTATTGCAGCTTCAGAATAAATTTAGCTCGCAATAACCTGATATTGAATAAGATTTCCGGGCAACTTTAAAGAAAACTTTTTTTATCTTTTCTATTTAGGAATTAAAAAAAATATTTCTGACTTAGAGAATAAAACCATGCATTTTAAAAGAAGTCCTCCTCTATATTCTAGCGTTATATATAGTCGCTTCTTGGAAAATAAACATTTTGAAAAACTTTCTTCTGAAGGAGGACCCTTCTTAAGTAAGGATGACAGCCTCACTTAGACTTTTTGATCCTTTGTGCTACCACGGAAACTTCTCACTCTACAATTGGAGCTTATTATGATCTGCATTATATTTTATGGCAAAGATATGATACTCTTGTATATTTCATATTAAAAAAAAACAAATATCCTTTTTCAGGATATTTGAGAACAAAAAATATATTCCCATTTTAAACGTGGTTGCAACAAAAAGATATGAAATTTCAATTAGAGTGCAACGCTTTCCATCGGCATCAATTTCATTTGAATCTATTGATTCTTTTTAAGGTTGTGTAATGCTTAATGTTACTAATTTTTCACAAAAACGTACATATTGGACCTTTTCTTTTGGATGGCTATAACTCCAGCTCAATAAGCGGCATTGCACCATACCTTCGTATCAAATTCTCACCAGTTGTTATCAACGAGGAATAAATAACTGCAACGAAATTCAAAGACATTCATTTTTAAAGGCTTTCCTCCGATATAATTCTACTCACTTAAGACTTAAGAATGTTCACAGAAATTGTTCCCAACTCGAAGAATTGTTTTATTAATGCTTAAGCAATGGATAATTTCAGTTATAACGAGCTCGCCATAATATATTATCAGCGGAACAAACAAAAAGGATTTAGTTCCGCATATTATAAATGGATAAAAAAAAACAAATATCTTTCAGCAAACATTGTTCTTGAAAATGATTTGAGATCAGAAACCAATCGGTAAATGTAGTGGAAGTTTTTAAGGATGAAAGTTCCCAATGTGAATTAGGAAATTTCAGTTAGTGATTGACTTTTACTTCACCTTATACCAACACAAAATAAAAGGACTAAAGTTGGTATACTGGAAAGTGCAGTATAATCAAAGACCATTTTAAAGGTGCCAGCTGAATAAAAGAAAATTTACTCCAGCAGAAGCGCTTTCATTATGAATGACCAATTGAAAACAAGTAGGCTTAAGAAGAGGAAGTAGGAAGAAGATTCCTAAAATTACTTCTTTGCAAATGGCTGTTTAATGTGTTTTCTTTGACCGCACACTACTGTCCCAATTTACTTTTAAAAACTGTTTGTTCAAGTTAATATTTGACGACGTAAAGATTGCCACTATTTCCGTAAAATTTTCATATAATATTACAGGATATGCAAAATATAAAGTGAAGTGAAATCGTACTCTGTTGGAGATATTTATTCTTTTATGTTAAGCCAGCACTTGTGATATTTCATAAATAAAGTTAAGACGTACATTTATTATTTTTAATTATTTTATCCAATAAATGTGTAAGTGGTTTATATTTCAGCAGTATACCAAAAAAAAATATTGAAAATTCAATATTAAAATACTAGAAATGTATTCTTGAATTGTCTGACAGTATTATCTACGTACATATTACGTATTATGGTATATTAAGTGGAGAATATATTTTAATAAAATACATTAAAGTCTGAATGTTTCTTTGAATTTTGAAACGCATTCTTGTGTGTCGTATCGTATGAGCGATATTTGATAAACTAAATATTACGTATACGCTGCACACTGGACTATTTCAAGTTTTTTTTTTTGTTGGAGAAAATCATAACTTTTTTTTAGAAAATTAAGATATTTGCAAAAATTAGAAAAAAGAGAAAAGAAAACTTTTTACACTTTGAAATACACACGTCAACGGGGTCCTAAGGCTTTACGGTGAAAATTTCAATACTATTTTGGTTACAAATTTTACTTGTTTATTTTAAATATTTTATTTGTACCACAGATGCCCTGCTTTTAAGCAACTGTAAGTAATTCTCTTCAAAGTAGTCATTAATATTCTGCTAAATATCTAATAAACTTGACATTTCAGAGCCACATGTCTTTCAAATCTTTTCAAGGTCTAATTCGGAGAGATCTTCTTCTTGCACTTTCTCGTACATCTCTCCAAGTGGTTAACCTTGATATTCAATTAAATTCTAACCATGAGTAAAATTTTATGTACTGTGGTTACTTGAGTTACTTTCGTCTCAGGGTACTTTTGAGTCAAAACCTGTGCCATTGACCATTTCCTTAGAGTTTACTGTACTAAGAACAATACCAAATATATTTATAATATTGATATTGACACCTGCAATTCGGGATGACATATCATAATTTTCAATGAAAATAAGTATTACCATCCATCATTTGTATTTCCATATCCATACTTTGGAGAATCCACTTGTAATTGATTTTATTTGCAAAATATCGCCTCCAGTATAAAGCAAGAATATATTTTAACAACAACATTTCTATGTGAGATTTGTTGCAAATGTCCCACTCTTGGGGCATATTTTAGGCATAGATTTTATTCAGCTTTTGCTGATAATAATTGACGCTTAGTTGGTCCTAAAAAATGGTATTTTAGCTTCATTAGACCCGGTGACGACATTTATCGTCTCCTTTTTGTTATTCAAACAAATAACTAATAAAACATAAATAACAACCACATTACTGCGAATATTATTAAATGCATTTAAGTGTAAATAATATGCAACACACTTGATGGAATGTAATTTGTGAAATGTTTTACTGAGCAATTAATTGCAGAAGTTGTTAAATTTGTATGATCACGTCTATAAAATCTGAAAGAACAATATTAAATAATATGGCTATTAGTTGTAATTTGTTATATATAAAAATTATTTTTTGTGTGGAGATAAAATCCGCTCTGGAAAACAAATTTAGTTCATAGTATTAGTTCAAGCTCAAAATACAAAAAATTCAACTAAACTGAAAACTATCCAAGTTAATACGTCAAAATTTTTTTAAATTTTTTCAATACTTATTGCATCTACAAATGGAATTTGTTGCAAGTTTATGACATTCTAATATTAAAATGTTAAATAGACTTTGACCGAAATACAGTCTTAATTTTTATATGCTCAATTAATTTTTACTCAATCAAAAAAGTGGGCAGATAAAATTCCTTTAAGTCACCACAATTTAAAGAATCTGCGAATGAATGAAAAACATGAATTTAAGATGATGTTAGAATTTTTTGCTAATAAACGTTTTTTGGAAATACAAACGACGGAATGAGATTCCAACATGCATATTAAAATTAAGTATACAGACTTACAAAGTCAACGATCTAATTTGTCGGACCCCTGCCGTAAAAAAAGCTTAAGTGACAAATTTTTTGATTTTCATTTCTTCATGACATTTTAGTGCAAAGGCGGTTAATAAAAATAATTCTAATGTAAAATTTATGCTATTTGGCGGTTAAGGTACAATATTGTTAATAAAATCAGCAATTTAATATAATCTAAATTTAATTTACAAGTTAAAATTATATATAATGGAAAGGTAGCGCAGTACTATGATTTGTAGAGGATTTAGCTCATGTGCTGCCTTGGTACAAGCGGTGCTCTGAGAACCAGGCACCAGGCACTAAATACTATTCTATATATTCAACATATAGAAATCCGCATAAAATATGAAGCAGCTCTCTGGATTACTAGATATTGGGTCATTGGCACATGTTGGAAACTCTAAATAGCCAAGCGCTAATGTTGGGTATATTTCACTGAATAATTGAAATTATGGTTGAAACTAACCATGAGACACTGATACCGGCAAAACACTCCTGTATCAACCGAAGCCTAAGACAGGTACCTGTGATAATATGTTGCTACAAGGATGGCTCTATACTACAGAAGAGAAACACGTTAAGATTTTTTATATAAAAACCAAACCAAAATTCGCCTGACCACAACACGGTCCTCCAGGCGGAAATCCGAGTGGTCACGGTGTATTTGAGATGGCTCAGTTTAAATATTTGGGCTACGGAAGTCAACATTTTCATAAATTCTGGAACCATTTTAGATTGCAAGAATGCTATTAACGAGTGCAAGGTACACGCCAGGATCCGCTTCTTTAGGCTGTCGGCCCGTTATGGTGTAATGAAAAATGAGCATGCTGCCAGTCTTGCCATCAAGGCTAAATTGTTTTGTACAGTGACTCTGGCCAATAAGGATCCCTTTGGGGCTGCGACGGCAGATTTCGACAAAACTTGCCCAGAAGGCACTGTGGCATGGTTGCACAATTAGACCAGAGGCCTATGAGTTAATGTAAAATTTGTTTACAATTGAACCACTGTGTCCGTTAATAGCAGGTTGAAGTAATTTTACTTATTTGAAGTTAAGAATCTTTTCATTATTCGTAAAAATTTCTTACTTCGATTGACACATTTAGTTCTTAAGCAGAATCGTAAGAATCTTCAGGTGATGATAAAGGCTCTATTCGTTTTATGCAAAAATCTTCTGGGTGATCCACAACTACGTCATACTCCACAAACTCTTCTGCAGGATATTCAACAACCCTATTTCACTCGCTACCGTATTGCGCTCTTATTGCCTTTCCGAAACTATTTCAAGCTAAATTTTAGGCATTTTCTACCTCAACAATAATAAAATTATGAAGAGATATTTAAGCCAAATATATAAAAAAAATTTGCAGCAGATAAATATATTTTGAGCATATTTTCTTCACAGTCTATCGCGTTGGTTCATTTGGCATTCAAAAATCTGCGAAATCAAATAATTGGGCACGAAACTTCTCAGAGCAGACAACGTTTTTAAGTTGTAACTTCTTATTCCATCTGTGGTTCTAGTTTGAAGTTACTCTAGTGATTAGGATTGTTAACTCCAAGTCCATTTTTACATATTTTGCAATCGACACTATTATGAAATTTCCATCACTTTTCTACTGCAAGATTGTTTTTATTGGTTTATTAAAAATAAATGTTTGTTGCAATACTTTCAACTCTATTAGCAAAAAATTGTGTTTGAACTTTGTGAAAACTTTAAAAGCATTCTTGCTTTTTTGATCTTTAAGGTCACCCAATTTCTACTATTGAGTGCACTTAGAGGGCTTAAAACAAATATTAGAAAACTTAAATGAATTATTGTGAAATGAAATCATTAGAAATTATTCAGATGCATACTCAATACTGTAATAAATTTTTGAATTTCAAATAGGATGCCTTTAATTAAATTATTGTAAAAATTTTTGGTGAATCATAAAATTGTTTCAAACTTCAAATAGAGACTTTCAGCATGAGTGAAAATATAATGCAAATTTAATTTAATGCAATGAAAATGAACAAAATGAATGAGTGGGCGAACATGTAAATAAATTTCAAGTGAACAAAAAGTAATCTAATCAAATGCATACCATTTTCAATGTACAATGGACGAATGAATAGATGACATACCAGCAACTACAGTGTATGGAATATGATATTTTGATAATATATTCATGTTATATAATTCAGCAATATATTTCGTTGCACAATGAGGGCGAGTTTTAAATTTCATTATCGTTAGGAAAACATTTTTCGTAAATAAATAATAGGCTTTGTATAACTTATACGCCCGACAAGGACTCAGTGTTATTGTATTGTATGGTATACACGGAGTGGAAAGAGGACACTGTTCGTAGACAGCGTAATAAAGAAGTCAGTTTGTTTTAGAATTTAATACAAAATTTTAACATCCAATTGGGCTAAGTTCAAGGATTTCAAACGTAATTAATGGTTACATTAAGAGTAATATTCTTTAATGGTATGGTTGGAAGACTAAACAATCTTCATTCAAGCTTAGGAAAACTAATCACAAACAATTTAGGAATTTTTCAATAGGACATAGGATGCTTAAAATGGAAAGCGAAAATGGTTTTATCTTTGAATTTATGGGATTTTCGATTTAAATAGCGTTGTATGCAACACTCATATTGCCAGGTTGTATATATTCTTTAATAAGGTAGAGTAAGTCCAATGCCAGGGTATATCATACGTAAAACGGCAAGTGTTATATGACATTTACCATCGTATAAGAAGCAGTAGGTCCTTAAAGGATAAGTTTCGCAAGCGTTAACAAAAAAAATTCCTCACGCAGTTGTGACGTGGCACACTAATTTAAAAAATCCCACTAACACCTGCAAAAGAGAGACGCTAAAGTCCTATAAAGTGTTTTTTTAAATTATATTGAGACGGAGATTACATTTTCAGAAATCAATATAAATATAATTTTACTATATTCGTTGTATACGAATATTTTTTTAAGGTTTTGTCGAAATGGCTAAATCTATTTCGCATTAAATTCTGAACTTTCTTGGCACTGGTTTTCAGGATCAGAGTAGGTAACGCATATAATAAAGTTAATATTTTTTTTAAACTTTCTAAAGGCTGTATTTGAATTCAGTTGCATTTATTAGTTGCATTTATTATATTTAAAATATTATTTTTGAAGTAGGTATGTGAGGTATCCATTCCCAGCTTTCACACATTATTCAAACAGCGAATACCTCTAAAGCGGTCATGAGGTACCCTTCATACTGATACTATCACATAATGGTTAAAACGAGGCCACCTCTGTAGTATGTTCTTTCTTATAAAAAAATTATGCCTGGATCTTCTGCATTTCAAAGCAGTAGGAACCAATCCAATAAATGTTGACTTAAACAGAGACCGTTTAATAAAAAAATAAAAATTGCACGAGTTGAAAGTTCCAGAATATTGGATGATGAATACGCTGGAAAGAATGTACATACATGCCAAAGACAATTTTTGAGAAAAGTACCTGATGGTACAATTTAGATCGCCATTGGACATCAGGTTTCTTCAGAATCGTAAATCAAATTTGAATATGAAATTCTGATAACAAATTACGAAGGCAAGTCGTATTAAAAAAGTTTATAATTAAGACGCCTCACGCCATTTTATGGCAGTGGACCAACTCTTGATGTTCGAATATGGAATGACTATCTTTATATAATAAGTTAAGTGACACCCGATCGATACAAATTTTCTTCCAGCAAGGCTGCATTAAGTAACATATGAAAAGCAATAAAATGATTATTGTGTAAAAATTAATTGCGAGTATAACCAACTCTCAGTTTATTATAGATACACTAGACTGCTCCTATTAATAAACCCTCTTCCCTAACTATTATTGACGTCTACATACTTTAGGTAGCAATTATTTTAAAATCAAATCTGTTGTACAAATAAGTGATATTATGTATACATTACCCACCCCACACACGCTACAACCCCTCATACAACTGAGCTGCTAATCCGGTTTTGCGATTCATTCGGAAATAATACAAAGTCCGGTACAATCTTGCTCGCAACTTCACTTATAAGCACATCCTTGTCTTACATCCGGCTTTGCAAGGTTGATCATATCAGAAATTTTTTGGAAAAAATTTTTTGGAGCGCGTCATCAGAATCTAGTAAACTAATATTGTTAGAAAACGTTAGACTTTTATTAAAATGTCATACCTGCCTGTACCAAGTGCTTTTAAAATGAGAAAACGTCCTTATTCCTCACATAAATTGAAAAATTATCTCATAATTTTTTTTTACTTTTTGATCTCTTTTTTTTTTAAAATTTTAATAGGTCAGAAAGTTGTGAAGTGAACTATTCATTTCAGTATTTATTTGGAAATTTAGGATGTAGCACAACGTGGCGCAAAAGTAATTTCGTAATTTGAATTGGCTGTCATTTTTACAGATAGTGAAATTTATCACTGTGCTTTGACATTTATGATGAGGATATATAGAGAAATAGTTGTCAACAACTATGGAACAATACACTCCTCGATAATGTGGAATTATTCCTAAAGATTTTCAAATTTTCAGTCTTAACGCAGCGTGAATTTTGTAGTCGTGTTCCATCTGCTCGAAACATTAAGCGTTTGCGTGAACGACGCCAGGACAGTTCTCATACATCAATGAGAATACGATGGATGTAATTAGGCCTTGGCAGACATTCGTTGCAACGAATTTTGGTAAACGATTTTAAAATCTTCTAAGTGCAAACTGTTCACGAATTGCTGCCTGCTGATCTCGCTCAGCTCAAGCAACGATGAAGATTTTCAGAAATCTATTTCCAGGTCGATTGATCTTCCCTTTTGGAGATTTGAACTGGTCATACAGACTTCTTCCTTTGGATCTTTTTAAAAGATAATTATAATTCTTAGAGAAATCGAAGTTGCAAAAAAAATTTCCTTTTTGTCTTAGATAAGATGTAGCGCACCATGATGCAGTTCTTTTTTGAAAAAGCTTAAATTACTTAAAATGGTGAAAGATTAAAAAATATATTCTGTAAAATAAAATTTAAACAAAATTAAATAAAAAAACATTGTACGTCATTGCAGTTGACATGTGTGTAATATAAAATTTATAATCCAAAAACATACTTTACTGCGTAATCAAAAATATAAACTGAATATTGCAGAGCATCAAGTGTAACTTTCCTTCCTTCTATACGGAGTTCTATCACTTGTATAAATATATACGTGCAACAAAAAACCATTGCATATGAAATTTTATTTCCACTTTAGACGTGTATAACAATGAGACAAAAGAAGCTTATTTATTACTTTTCAGTGTCAAAACACAGAATTTCATGGTTTCTCAAAGAAATAGAGATTTTTGCATAATTTGAAAAAAGTTTTAATTGTTTTAAAGTACTCTTTTTTGCTGATTATAATACCAAACCTCTCTGTATTATAGGCTTACACTCAAAGAAATCTATGGTTGATTTAAACTCAATTAAATGTGTAAATATGCAACTATATTGTTATTGATATTTGTGGTTGTAGTCAAATAAGCCACTATAAGAAAACTGCCTGCAGTAAATCTGCCAAAGCTTTGAATATAATGCCAAACACATTGCCTGACTTCAGATTATTATTACGGCAATAATGAATAAAATTAAAAAACTTATTTATAAAATTTTAATTTTTGACAATTTCTTTTAAATTGGGAACCATAACACAGTGAAAAAATATAGTGGTTATCAGATGTCATTAAAATAGTTTTCTTTTTTTGCACAGCTTTGTGAAGGCGACTTTTTTCGGAGCATTATTAAAATGATTTTTTATACAGAATTTTTCTATATTCCCTTGTTACAACGATAAATGATATAAAAGCATGTTTCAAAGTACTGTGATCAAAGGTAGAAAGGATTTACTAAACGTATCGTCAGCGTATTTAAGTTTTCAGTCCCATATTTTATTTATATATTATTTTCAACATAGAATACATGTAATATTTGTCTTGTTATATACCTGTCTTTCTCTCTTTCCTGTTGTGTAGACGTCTATATGTTTGTGCATATACATATCTGGTGGTCTATACGTTTGTCTAAAAATGCCTCAAATGGAATCAATAAATATGTTTAGCCGAAAACTCAAACTGAAGGTACTCTGGTATCAGTAGTAAATTATTATGAAATCCTGCAGTTGTTAATAAATTTTTTGCTTATTATCCCCTTTAGTCTAATATATAATATCGTCATATGCAAGTTAATTTTTGTTTTTCATTATTGATAAAGGCAGCTAATATTGTCATACATACTTACAAAATGTATGTACATTTAAAATTAATTTAATTTTTAGAGATGATATCGTAGAGATGTTACTGAAGTTATAAAGCGGTTATAAACTTCTTGTTTTTATTTTTATTCCGGCTCTAGGTCATATATTAAATAAAACTTCTTTTTTTGTTTTATTTAAATTTTATTTTTTTATTCCATATTTCGATCACCATCGGTTCTCTTCTTCAGGAATTTAAGTAAAGCAAACTTTATCATATTTTATAAGGCAAATTACATGTGATAGTTATCAAAGAACAAATTACAACAAAGACAAATGTGTAGATCATTCTGACAAACACTAGCAGAACGGAACAACATGCTGTTTTCGAAAGCCGCTACACTTTCATCATCAGCGTTCTTGTGTTTGGTCCACTTCTGTGGTGTCAGTTATAAACTTCCTGGGAATAATTCTGAACACCGTTTAAGTAGCGCTTAGGTAGCCGCAAAAGTGAAAAAAGTGACGCGGTGAAAGTTATATAAAGTGCTACAACATAAGGAAGTTTATATGTTGTAGAAATTTGTTTATTGAGATCTTAGGTAAATTTTTGTAGTTGATTGTTTCCTTGAATTTTAAACGGTTTGCTACCTATGGACCTGAACAAGAGAAAAAGGTAAAAAAATCGAATTTTTTAAGTTTTTTGCGATTTTTATCTGGAAGGTGAAGTTTTTTGAGTTTATATGTTCGCAATTTTTGTTCTTTATGACGAGAGCTACAAGTTTGCCTCAGAGAGTAAATCGAAATTCGGAACGATTTGCAAGATATGAGCCCGAGAAAATGATCACTTTTTTGCGAAAATGATACCGAGGCCCCAAATCTTTGGCGGCCCATAAAAAAGTGCATGACTTTGGAAAAAATTGGGAGACACGGGTGTTTTTTTTTTAGTCTTTTATCACGTAGTGGTGTCCGTATATGGTTAGTTTTTTCGTGTTGCACTGTGCAATACAAAAAAGGAATAAATAATAACGCAACTGCCTTTTCTTTGTGTGTATTAATGGACAAAAATTAACCGCAATACATAAAAAAATGTAGAGCAAAAGAAAATCCTTGTGGTGTAAAAACAAGAAAATAATTTAATACAAATGCTGCTTTTGTTTGCAGACTGTCTTCACAGTTTTGACTTTGAATATATGTGTATGTATGTATGTGTGTATGTATGTATGTATGTATGTATGTATGTATGTATGTATGTATGTATGTATGTATTTATGTGTAAGCATACCCCATGTTAATGGGGTATATCTTTGGTATTGTTGATTCAGAAACAGTATGTGGGAATCAGCAACTGTTTTTCGTAGATTCTTTGTTGAACACATAATGAGTCCTATTTTATTCATTTCGTTTTTTTAACAATAGTTCGTGTCCAGGCTTTTTTTCTCTCATCTTTGTTGTGTTTTTGCTATTGTTTCAGCAATCCTGTCGTATACAGAAAAAACACTTAAAGTGTAAAGCTTTGAGGTTGCAGTTGTTGCCAAGTGTTTTGTTTGACAAATTTGTCACTGATGTTAATTAATGGACAATAAAAACAAGTGTTTTAAATCGAAAGAAATCTCATGAAATCTAAAATGCTTTCTGTTTTCTTAACGAACCAAAGTGGTGTCACGAATTTGTAGGCTAATATTTGAATGATTTTGCTTTGTCTAATTAAGTTGTTACACTTAAACCAAGTTAAAGTATGGGTTAAGTTACGAAGAACTCATAAAAACAATAACCTGCACAAAATCATTAAACACCTAAAGGCGTGAATATTATTCGCAAACATGCACACAAAAAAAAAAAGATGAAAATCTAAGTCAACTTGAAAGTGCCTCCTACTGAGACCCATTGAATATTTGTTTAAACATGCAATTGTTTTAAGTCTATTGACGTGGCATTATAACCAGTAGCGAAATATTATTATTATTACATTCCTTTAGAGTCAACACAACATGACAGGAATTCATTAACTTATTTGCTTGCATAAAAATAGCTAAAGAATCACACGGCCAACGGACGATTCCTTCTTATTTGTTTGCCTCTTACTCCTCCGCTTAAATTAGATTAACAGCAAGTCCCCACTCTCAAGGCATTCATGCAGAATGTCTGGTAAAAAAGAGAGGAATTTTCCTCTTACACTGATTTGCACAAATGAGATTCTAGAGATAACAGAGCCAAGTTCCACAGAAGTGGTGAAAGAATTCATTTCTATGGTCACAATGGCTGTTAAAAAGTTTTAAAGCAAATTATTTAATTTTTTATATCCAAGCAGTGCATGTCAGCTGGTTTATTTTCAAAAGCAAAAAAACCTCCTTTAAGTGAAAGAGTATTTTCTGTCCCCAGTAACTTCTAAGACACTTAGATAATAAAATTTTATTTTTTTCTTCTTAAGTTTTTGGTGTAGATGTTTTTTAAACAAAAGTGCTGGATGGCTTTGAATTCAATATTCAAAATGATTATTAAATAACAATTAATTTTCTAGTAAAATATCTTGATTTTTGCACATACGTACTTTCAAAATCGGAACGAAACGGATCTGTTTTGATAATTTTGAATATGAAAAATTTAAGGTTTTTACAAAACTCTTGGTTTTTTAGTACGTTCATAGTGAAGTAGCCTTGAATATGAATCATATTTATTTTGGGAATACATAACCGCCTGACTCCTAGATTCAGTAAAAAAGGAACAAGACTTTTTTTTTGCTAGAGCGGACGATGAGTGGAGGAACCCTTTACATAAAAAACTTATCCGCATATTTTAAGAGTTGTGGAGGGGAGAGACCGGATTTCCTTTTAAATTATAGGAAACATAAGAAAATAAACCCCAATAAGTATTAAATGTATAATAATATTGAATCCATTTTCAAAAATTAATTTATTTTGCAACTTTTTTCTTTAAAAACTGCATTCTGTGATTAACAGTTTGTATAGAAAATTCGTAATCAGGGGAAAACTGTATAAATTTTTATAATAAAATACTACACAACAGTCTCTTGCATACCGAGTTTCATTATTTTTTAAATCTACACACTACTATAGAAAAACCTCGTTATAAAGCAGTCGATAAAAGTTCCTTTTTTTAGTACTTACACCATATTGACCCTAAAAAGAAGCACATTGTTCTTTTCCAGCACGTACGTCTTTATCTTCTTCAAATTGTTCATTTCACATACAATTTATTAAAATGGTTTTTCATACTACACGTTTCTAAAGTTTTGAAATCTTAACGTACTCTAATTAATGTCTGCCATCAAGGACAAATGTTTAATTTTGTTTTATAGGGTAATTTTTGCTGAGTGTGTTGCTGCAATCACGAGCAAATTCGATAAATTAAAAGTGTCATGAAAATTTTGTTAAAATTAAAATGAAATTACACAAACACTAACCGTAATAAAAATTATGCTTCCGGTTAGTCATGAGTAGGCATTGAATTTTTTTTTTTATTAAGGTCCTTTTTTCAAACTAAATTTAATTATGTGACAACCAATTATTTTCCCATTAGTTTTCGTAATAATTAATATATTTTATTTTTTGTAAGTTTTTATATTTTTTATAGTCAATAAAAGTCGTCCAAGGTATCCTTTCCTACGAGATTGTAAGCACTGTATACTCATGCCATATAAATAATCTGATTCAGATGATTTTCGTACATCCTATTACATATTTACAGCATTAAAACCCACAATATCTATAAATATCCTTATTGAGCACTAATAGCTCTGAATATGTAACAGGGATATTAATAAGTTTTTGACTACTAGCGTGTAACACAAAAGTACAAATGACGTGAACACTATCCTTTGATTTAGTTTTCTAGTTTTCAAAAATATGCCAAGAGCATAATGTGAAATTCCTTCAAGTTCTCGTGCTGGATAAACATTCACTACCATTACTCTTATAGCAACGATGTCTCTCATGACGAGAGATTAAATGCAATGACATTCTGAATATCATTTCGGGATGTCACGCAATTTCAAAATTTAGCGGAATTAAAAAATTAAAGAAATCTGCTCGTTTTTTGTCCCAAACTGCTAAATTAGTGTCAAGGAACTACTGCTGTCTATATCAAGTGTGGCCGGTTTCACTAACAAAATAATAGTTGTACGTATTTTAAACAAACTAGAAATTTTAATGCTTAAAAGTTAAATAAAAGATTTTTGTTCTATTAGAAATATTTCAATCACTGATTATGGCGATTATGGCGATATAAATATACCAGCTGGATATCTTTTATTCTGTTACGGGGTCAGAGAGATATATCATTTAAAAATTTCAACAATTAACTTCTACTCCTACTGCTATTTATATACACATAACTGTGCTAGCTACCAGTCACGTTCTACACTGGAAGGAGGTAACGTATCCCAACTATACGTTCCCCAGCAAACCCTAGAAAAATTGTGTTAAAATACAGGCGAAATATGATAAATTTTGAGATCTACGCATTTTACTGCTTTAAAAAGTCGTCTGATATGAAAAACTCTATATATGTATTCGAAAAAAGCTTGCAAAAATTTATAAATCAGCAGAAAATGTTCTTTTAATAATAAAATAGAATTTGTGAAAAATTGAAATTCAGACTGTAGTATGAGTTCATACAATTATAGACTACAGTATGGAGTGCAAAAAAATCACAAAATAAAGTGGTTTCTTGTAAATGATTTATCCATGTTTTTTTGGTTTGTGATTTACTTTAGAACCGTAGAAACTAATTAGCAACGAACTACTGGAAAATAACTCATCAATTATTGCAATTCACTTAATTTTTACTAGTCAGACCAATTTTTACGGTTGTAAATTATTAATAAAATAATAATCGAAGAAATTTATTTAAAACTATTTAAATGCGTTAAAAAATACACTTGAAAATTTTCAATAAATAAATTTCGTAGATCTCTAAAACATAAAATCTCTTATTTACAAATTGAATTACATTCCCCATTAATGAAAATTTCCGTGACAATGTTTTATATTCTTAGGAAATAGTGCCACAATGCCCAAAATTTTATTCTAGCAAGATTTTATGAAATATATTTTAAAAGTATTACCATTAGTAATGTTCAGTACCATTATCATTTATATGTACACATACATACAAAATACGTCCAATGAACTAGGACCTTATGAGTGAAACAAGTCAAAAAAGAAGTCAGTGAACTAAGTATCAAAATAAACTGAATTGTTTTCAAATCTGAAAATGAAATAAAGCCAAATGAAATAATCTATGCAAAAAAAAAATAATGAAATAAATTGTAGAAATGCTCTAGAAAGTTAAGCAGGTTTCTAACATTCCTCATAGGAAAAATCCTCAAGTTCTGCCGAAGGCTGGCAATACAGCAGTATTTATTTCACTTTCTTTTATTTAACCATTTCTCATAGAGAAAATGCTTCTATTTTTAGACGCGAAGTATCGAAAACAAAAAAAAATTTTATGTTTATTAAATTGACCTTACGATAAGGAAAATAATTATAATCAAGGTCCCGAAATAACGATCTTTTTAGTTGTAAAAGTTGACGTCCTAAGATAACAATCGGAATTACCCAAAAACAATGAAGTCCTGCTTCAACTGTTATAAAAAATTTGTATTCGGTCTCCTCGCAACATTTAATTTTTTTTTTTGGTTCAACCACTTCAAATCTTTGGAAAAAAATGCGAAATAAATTTATATCTTGAAATTTGTTAATAAAATTAAAAATTTATACTTTGGTGAAGTTTTTATGACATTTGACATGAACGTAAAGCTCTCTCGAATTTAAATTGTGCTTTTTAATAAGCAAAATTAGTAAAAGGAAACAGTATTATTATTATTATTATTATTATTTTTTTTTTTTTTTGAAAAATCTGTCCAAGGATGCAAATTTTTATATAATCGTACAATATAAAAATAAGGAAACAAGTTTCATTATCGCTTATTTCCCATAAATAGAATTCCTTGCAATCTTTTGATGACTTCAATACTATATTTTTTCCATTTCTTACATTTCCTTTGGAGTTTAATTTTTTGAAAGTTTTTTCCATGAAAAGTCTCATCTCTTGATTCGTCAAATTAAAAGGACTGCAAAAGCATATTTCTTCTGAAATCAAACACTTCGCAAGAAATCTCAATAGCAAATTTTGATATGATGGCTTGAAATAAGTGGCTTAGACTTTGCAATCAAGTGCAGCTAATGATTACTTCCACATATTGTTCCTGGCATGAAGATGAGAACCAAAAAAGAAAAATTAAAACATTTTCTAAATTTTCATCGTTGGGCTTCTAGCAATATTTGCCATTGCAAGAGGATTAGGATTTGCTGAGCTGAAGAGCATACATCAGTGCGTATGTGGTCGCAGTTTTCGTTTTATCATTAAGAAAACAAAGGACTATTGGAAAATAAATTATAGTTTCGTATCTCTATACATAATGAAGAAATACAAAATTTCTTCTTGTTTTCATTGAAAATTTTGTTGGTTAAAAAGGGCGAAACACAGCAACAATTTTCTTCTCTTGCTTTCATATACATATTTCGATGGAATTTTAATATAAAATTTCGATCGGCATTGAATGCCATTATTTGCCACCAGATATGTTTCTTTAGTCAAGCCTTCGTTATTAATTAAGAATGTTAATTTTTGAACAATTGACAGTTTTCGAGATTTAATTTGGTTTTGAAATTTTTGTAACAATTGACAGTTTCCAAGATTTAAATAAAGTTTTAAATTAAACTCTTAATTCTATACATAAGCGCAGGCACAGTGGAACAATATGCCGTTTTCAGAGTGCTTGTGCTTCTAATGCCACTATATGGATAACAATTATATATACATAAATATTACTTTTTTATACAAAATATAAAGGAAAAAAGTTGCTAAGGCAAATTTAAAACTTATTAAGATGCTACTATATTCACAGTATGGTTCAGATCCGGGGAGTCTTCTTCAATTATATTTCCTACGATAGACTATTCTCTTCTAATATATTCATCTGCTAATGAACTTCAACTTTTGGAACTAAAACAAAATACTAATCTTTGGTCTTACTCGTAAAAGCATAGCATTAGAATTTTGACGAAAATCGTGTAAATTCTTTAATGCTTTAAGGGTAAGAAGGATCAGAAATAAAAGGCTCACTGTTGCGGCTCCATAAACGATACGTTGGATATTAAATTTCCGTACTTATTAAGAGTATGTAAATCCTTATAAACAATTTTGCAAAACTATTAAATAAATCTTATAAGGATGCTTCTTATTTGAAATTAGCGAATAGAACTGCTGGAAGATAAAAAGGGTTTCTCGGTGTACATGTTATTAACAAAAGGATTTACATTTTGCTTAATGTAGTGAACTCAAGAATTCACAATATGACTCCTAGTTCGAAAAGTTTTTATAATAAATAATATGATTAAGAAAACTCAATCATTACGAACTGGAAAATTGTTGTTTATAATAATTATTAATTTAATTATTTAAAATCAAAATGCTGATTTGATTGCAGAACCCAATAAGATACTTTGATATTTTGTGATTTTAATTTTCAGTTCATTTGTTACCAATTAATCTTATATTTTTAAAGATACGATAAACAATGAATTAAAAATAAACAATAAAATAACAAAACAACAAATAAATTTCTTATCATGTATATTCCCACAAATTTCTTTTGAATAATTTTGATTGCTGTTCTTTCAACTTGTCTTTTTGTTATTAAAGTTCATAATACATCGTTCTCTATAGCCATACTTTGAATGGTTTTCTAATGAATTCAAAAGACTTTTGTCCATTTTTAAGGGTGAGTCAGCCAGATTTAGTGTTTTAGCCAATTAATACTCATACATACTCAATTTATCTGTATATTTTTTATAGCGTCCGTCCGTTTGCCATAATAATTATTTCGTGATCCATTACAAAAACTTTTCTAATGAATCAAAGCTTGATTCGAAAAAAGCGTACTTTGGAATTGTAACACATGTATTTGAAAGCAACTAATCTGCTTAACATTTTGTGTTTCTATTTTTCAAACGATTAATTTACTTTGTTCCATGTCGTTCTATTAAAGATTTATATTTTTGTTATTAATATAAACATTTTACGGGTAAATGGCTGCATCCAAATCAGTGAACTTATGATTATTTGCTGGCTAATATTTGCCAAATATACTCGTATTTATTCGTTTTCCTACATACAAATCTCTGTTAATATTTTGTATTTCATGTTCGTGAGGAACAAAATATAATTGAAAACACTCTATTTACGAGTACAATGGATTTGTGTTGTGTTCCTGTTACTCATTCTGTAATTTTGGAATAATTGAGTTGGCTAAAAAAGAAATACAGCGAAATGAATTGTGTTTTCATTTATTGGGTTTTACTTCATTTTGTGGCAAAATTTACTGCAAATTAGAAGCACATTTTGTATTGTTGCATGAACGTTGCTACTGCTTATGTCTTCTTGTTTTTTCGATTTTTTTCAAAAGAATTGTTGGTAATAAAATCATTCATATTAATGGAAAAAAAATATTTTTTTTTATTAAAGGAACTCATAAGTTTTACTCTTTGTTTTATTATTTATATTTTTATAAAAAGATTTATTCGATAATATTTTATGGTTTAGTATATGGTCAATTGATTTTCTTTTCGTTTTATTAGAACCAGATTTATTTTTTATATTTATTTGTTTTTGAGGCAAGACCAAATAACATTCTGGTTGAAATAAGAGAGAATTTTTGAATGTCGGCAGAGAAACGTCATAAAAAATTTAGACCAATGTTGTAACAAAAAGGCTGATTGTTGCATAACTACTGCAGAACTACTTACTACTTATTATTTTATTTTTGGGATGTCTGTTAACTGGTTCACAGAGCTCTGTTAACTGTAAAATTGATATTGCTAAGAAATATGGTTTATGTCTGTACTAGTTAAAACTTAAATTTATCTTCACGCACGTCAAAGGATCTTGGCTTATAAAATGTAAACTAATAAATTATTTTCTTCATGAAGTTTTACAACCAAATTATGATTACCTCTCAACGAAAAGCAAAACTATGAAATAGAATTAAGTTTTTAACATCTAAAACTTGAAAAGTAAAAATTATTGAAAAGGTTATTATCAGATCATAATAAGTAAAATTTAGTCTTATTTTAAAAATTCCAATGAGTTAATTCTTATTTAAATTTTTTTTCTTTTAAGGATGGCTTAGTGGTTTTTAGGTAATATCACTGACAGAACTTTTTCACGTAGTTTCGATATTATTCGAAAGGTTTTTTATTTTAAATCCCAGAACGGCTGTTACAAATATTATTGCATACAAACAACTGGAAAGTGTATGTATTATATAATTTTGTAATTACACGTGTATGTGTTTATTTTGACCCTTGTGTTTTATGTTCATTTATCTGCATTTATTATTTAATAAATTGTTTGCTCTTTGCTGCATATTACATTAGTCTTTGAGTGGAGCTCGGGTAGACTGTTTTATGTAATTGTCTTAACTATCACAAATTACACATAATGTTGCAAACATCTGTAAAATATGTGAGTCGTTTTCCAGTAATATTTTTGTATTATTTTTTTCTCTTGGCAACCAAAAGTGTGCTTTAAATTAGGTTTGAACATATTTCCTGGGAATATGGACAAAATAAATCTCTGAAAATAGAAAATAGAATAGAAAATAGACAACGCTTGCTTGTAACGCGGAATGTTTTTTTTAATATATAAAATAACTAAAATAATTAAAGTTGTCTTAGTCGATTTATCAACTAAATTAACTAAAATTAAATCAAACAATACAGTGCAGTAAAATTTTCTTTTAATATATCGTCCATAAAAAAAGACATTGGACTTTTGGCCGTTTCTGATGTTTCAACGTTTCGGACATTTTGTTCTTAATTTGAACTCTAAAATATTTTTCCGAAAAAAAGGCTTCAGTTATTTGATGTACTTATTGACTTTGTGCTGGTGATATTATAAATGTTGTTGTGGCTGAAGTAGTAAAGGCTTTTGTTTATGAATATGCAAAGACCGATATCAATAAAAAAAATTATTTAAATATAAATAATATCTTCACGATATAGTGTTCCATTATTAAAGAAACACAAATTAAAATTGTTAATTGAAATGGTTACAATAAGGTGAAAAAAAGGAAAGGATATGCACGTACAAATGAAAGTATTGAAAATTCTTTAATAAAGTCTATTCCAGGATTGATTTAGCTAATGAATTTATTAAAACTTTTATGATTTGCTTTGGGTTATTCCGACTTGTTTATAATTTTATTTATTATATATTTTGAAACCTGCTTCCAATACTTTAAATTAAATTCGTACAGCGTTGGACAGACAACAGCCTGACATTATTAAATGGAATCTGTCATCAATAATATTTCAATTAAAAGCAACGCAGGAGTAAAAGAAAACGAGAATTTTCTGTTAATTAAATATACATTTTGTAAAAAATATGTTACCTAAAGCGAAATATCTAAATGTGATCATTGGATCGATTGATGTCCTTGAAAAGCTGTGAAACGGACAAATAATTACTTTAGATGTATTGAAGAAAAGTGTAAAAATATTGCAATTTATTAATTAGTCGCATGCCTCAATTACATACGTGCTGCTTTCTTTTCTTTCTTATGCCCCCGTTAGCTTTCTAACTCGCGACAAGGTTTATATTTTGGCAACCATCAAGTCAGGGGCAAGGAATGACAAACTTTTTATCAACGCTGTAATGCAGCGATCCTAAAAGTTTCTAAAAAAATATATTAAAATTTACAACTTTAGTCTCAGTATGAGAATAAAATTTTAGTTTCTGAATTTATTATTTTTGGTTTATTTATTTTGTCTCACTAGATGTTAATTAGTTTGTATTTAATAATATTTAAATGATTTGTATTGCTGAACAGAAATCAGATGATATTTTATCTATCAAGAACTTAGTTCTCATTTTTATCAATTTACTTTTAATGGGCGAAATTTTTAGGCAGAACCTTAGCCTTATTTTCACATTTATATTTTATAATTTACTTTATACCTACCAATACTGTATTCTTTTTACTTTAATTCTTTATTTTGTATATCCTCTATTTTGTATTCCTCTTACAAACCCAAAATATACCTGTAAGGGCAAATACAAATAAATGCTTTTACGCACAATAACTCGCATATTTTTTCACTCTGATTAAATATTTTATTAAGAGACATAATAATGCTTTTAAGGACAGAAAAGTTTTTTTGATTGCTCCTGAGCAAATTTGTAGCCTAAATACTAACAGGAAAATGGTTTTGATTTTTATTCTTAGATTTTTTTGTATTTATATAATAATCACCTGTTAAATTTTTTAAGGTTTTAGTTTAAACTTGCATCATATAAGCTTGTCCCAAAGTTTATATTTTGGTTTGCTGATAGGCCAATGTAAGCATGAATAAAAACGATATAATTAAGAGGCAAGAAGATTCTTTGCCCTCTTCTAAATGATCATAAAATGCGGACAATTTTGGCAAAAGTTATACCATTTTAAAGGTATTTTCTTGGAGATGTACTCAAATTCTATTTCATTAAACGCGTTTCAGTTGGTTTAGGTTGTTACTAATAAATACTCTCGTATTACTCATGCAGGCAAGTTGGCATTTTTTTAACTTTTTTTGCACTCAAACTACCAGAATCACTGGCATTGCATAGGCCTTGAGCTCAGTATTGGTTCCAGTGCATATGTAAATAACTTCTAAGCGATAGAGCATTTCGTAAGTTTTGGTTTAACTTTTTCACCGTAACAAGCTTCGCAGCCATTAGACTTACAATCAGAAAAAATCCACAGTTTTTGTCAGGAATCGAATCCACGATCATCAAATTTAACAGTCCGAAATACACTATTGGTAAACGGTTATAGCTGGTCTCAAATATCTATCATAATCACTCATAGTAAATTTAAAAAATAGACAGTGGAGTCCGCTCATACTAGTAATATACAACGCTTACAGCGGATTTTCGTTTAAGATTAATAACGTCCCTGGCCCCAACAGTCTTGTATAAATGAAGTGCTCGAAAGCACTTGAAATATTGGGAGTGTCATATGGTGATTGTATTCTGAGTCAGAAAAATGTTTATCTACAAGTGGTACAAGCTTTCCCAAGAAGGTCGACTATTAGAGAAATTGCAGAGGACGTCGGCTTATGCCATAAAATTTTTTCAAAAATTTTGTCCAAGGAGCGCGTGGCTGGTTCGAAAATTGTTCAGGAAATATGGAATAACGTTAACGATTATCCAGATTTGCTTAAAAGGGCCACAACTAGTGACGAATCATTGGTATATACTTATGACATCGAAACCAAAGTCCTATCGTCCTAATGAAAGAGCCAAGGAGAGTCAGGACCAAAAAAAAAACGCGCCAAGTTCAATCAAATGTGATTTTTTTGCTTACTGTTTTCTTTAATTGCCATGGCGGAGTGTATCATGAGTTCTTGCCACATGGTCGTACAGTTAATAAGGCCCATTATCTTGAAGTTATGCGCCGCAGCCGAAAAGCAATACGAAAAAAACGTCCGGAAACGATAATGCATCTGCTCACTCGTCATTGCTTGTTCGTAATTTTTTCATACAGCGTATTCACCAGATTTGACCCCATGCGACTTTTTTCTAAAGATAAAACAAAATCGCTAAGAGAGCTCAAGGCCATAACAAAAAATGAATATCAGAACTGCTTCGAGGATTGGGAAAAAACGCTGGCACAAGTGTATTATATCTGAGAGGAAATCCTTTGAAGGGGACAAAATAGAAATTAATGGAGGAAAAAATATTTTTTGAGAAAAATGAAAACTCACCTGTTCTATTGTGCAGACATTTTGTTAACAAATACGAATAAATAGACATACATCTAATTGTTTTGTGTGCAATTTTTTGTAACTTTTTTTTCGGATAGTGTGTAGCCAAAAAAGAAATCGACTTTTATAAAAAGAATTAATCGAATGTATTACAAAACGGACGGATCAATATTTTCGGCCGGACATTTTTTCCATGCGATTACCACTTAAATTCGTATGGGAGCAAAATGCAATCATAAACTTTTAAATAAAATATTTTCAAAATCGGTCCATAAATAGAGGAGTTATGTGGCAGTCAATATTTTGCAGATTGTCCATTAAATTTTCGTAAAAAAATATGGGAACAAATTGGTAGTATTTCATTTCGAAAAAAACAAAAATTTTGAAAATCAATTCACAAATGGTAAGAATTGAACATTTAAAAATGTTAAGAAGAAAAAATACAGATCAATTATAACCACTCACTTTCTTGAAGTCGATTTAAAAGAGTCGGGGGTATATATTATGGCTACAGCCTGCCAAATAAACTTCCGGCCTTTCATGACGGAGTCAAAATGAACCATCAGATTTCCATGAAATATTAATACTTATATTTTTTTATTTATTCAAAAGGTATTCAAAAGAGGTTTTAATAATTTTCGTTACTACACTTGATTTGAATTGAGAAATCAATTAAAAAGGAAACAAATTTCTTTACAAACTTCATTATATAAATCTGACCTTAGGTTTTCCAATTTAACTAGTTTATATAAATATTAGTCGAAACTCTCTACATAAACTTTTATTCTTTTACTTGAATTGGATTCATTAAAAACTCACGCTCTATTTACCCAGAAGGTTGTACATCATCCATTTCTACTCCAAAATGAATCTTTTCTCATTCTCTTAAAACTCTACACAAAATAAAAAAAATAAAAAAAACAAAACAACACACAGTCATTATGTGGTAAAATACAATAAATATAATTATACGAGAGCGTGTAAAGTTTAGCACAACCATTACAAGGTTGTATTAAAATCTCCAGTAAATGGAAACTAGTAGAAGGGCACATGAATGATTAAAACGTGGAGTTTGAAAGAGTGAAATTAACATTTAAATTATATAAAGAAATTTAACAATTAATTTTGAAAAGCATTCAAACTCATCTACCCATACAACAGACTACAATTAATAAAAGAAAATTCCACTTAATTCAGTCATATTTTTGTAATTGTGAATTACCAAAAAATATAAGTGTGATAAAGAAAAATTTTATACAAAGACAACACAGCAAATAATTATAATTGAGCACATCTTGAATAATTTTTATAATTATTTAAAGCAATAAAATTTTATAAGAGACTTGATTCGTTTCTATTTCCACCGGTTTCTTGTGATCTCAAAACCCTTATCAAGTAGATAAAGTAGGTTATCGTAAACTGGATACAGACCAGCCGGAGGTCGCGAAACCTAGTGAGACAACCCTTAGATTAACCTTTTGTGTTGTTGTGTTGTTTCTTTTTTGTCATTTATTATTATTATTTTTTAAGCATTCAAAAAACAAATTGAACTCACAATAAGTATTCAAAACTTAATTGTAATATTATTAATTATTTCGGTGCATCCATTCCAGGTCAGCTTTTGCTTTGTTGATTTTTCAAATCAAAATGTGATTGAATTTTTAATATTCTCACATAGTTTTTATAAAAGCATACAAGGCTGAATGCTTTTAAATTATACTGCTTAAACTCTACTGATGATTTTTTGTTGAGCCATATTTTAATACTTGCAGAATTTCAGGCCATTTCCACACTACTCGTATAATGCGAGTCTTGAGATATCAAACAAAAATTTTGTATAATTATCAAAAATCATAAACCAACAACAAACAATATATTTTTAAAAAATTATTTTGGAGAATATTTCGAATAATGAATTTAATAAATTTATAATCGTAATAACTTTGAAAATGGTGTAGAATATTTTTCCACCGTTTCCAAAATTGGTGAAATATTCATAATTTAATTTTTATTATTATTTTAAAGTTTTCGAGTTTTATTGAATATTTAGAACTCAGATACCACGAAAGATTAGCCAATAATAATGAATATGATCTTTTAAAAACATCGGGGCTCGATAACGACATCTCTCATTTTGCTATAATACGTGTCATTGTAGTTCGAATAAAGCAGTTAAATGAACTTACTTTGGGTTTTACGACAAAGAGGCCAAGTGTTCCTAGATTTGCAAAGAATTTCCAAGCAATTTTATTAGTTTTTTTAATTTGCTTATAGCACAAACTATTCAATAAAATTATGCCAATTAAAAAAACTCACTTCTAAAATAAGTCCAAAAGAATTAATTCTTTTATGGTACCTTAAGAAAATACTAAAGTTTGTGTGTGAGTGGGTAAATCTATGTTTGAGTTGGTAGTCATCTACTTCAACTTGAATAAATACTTGGGTTTAAGGGCATTGGATACTATTATTTTACAACTAAAAGTGTGTTTGTTTATTGGTTAATTCACACAATGGTATATTTATATTGTTTTCCGAGTTGTGTTATTATTGTTGTAAAATGCTTGCCACTTGCCACACATAAATTTCATAGAAAATAACATAAAAATTAATTGTTTATCCAAAACAACACAAAACAAACAACATCCACAGTTTGGTTAGAGATGTTATGAGATACTGTTTTTGGATTTCACTTTCTCATTCCTGGCCATGACTGTTTTGAGGCTGAAAAACAAAGCGAAACAAACAAAAATTTTAAGCACAAATTTTAAGTTAGAAAACCCTAAAATTTAAAAATGTTAACAAAAAACACTTACGTATTTAAATAATTAATATAACAAACTTAATTTTTATTTTACCATATATATTTGAATGTAATTATTATTTTAAATTTTATATTTAAATAAAATTACTGCTTTTATATTTGTACATTAGTTGTTGTTATTTAAATATTCATAATTAGTTTTCTTTTTCTAATTTACTTTGTTGAATTTTTTATTCAAATTGCTTTTAATTTATTTATTATTTTCATAAATGTATTAAATTTCCTATATAAATAATGTTCAGTTCTACTCATTCGAGTCATTTGTATGCCGCACAATGGGAATGAGTTCACATAATTGAGAAGTTAATCGGAAGCTCCCAAACGACTGTTATTGCTAATAAGCTTTAAAAATGGCATGTTATAATCTCCAGTGTCAAATGTCTATGGAAATTATGTCATACTAAAAAGTGGACTTTGTACCATGGACATTATGCCTATTTCAATAGAGTCTTAACGTCTATGTCGATATGTAGTGTAGAAAGGTCCATTATGGGTATATTATGGCATTTTGTTATTTATTATGTATTATTAAAAATGGCCCCAAACGAAAGGAAAATCAATGTTGGAAATAATCCCAGTGTCATCTTGTCCATGGACACCATGACACTGGACGTGCCACTGGCTTTAAATGTGGAAGCCTTATAAACGTTTCATAGCAAAGATTTATTTCTTTTTTATGAAAAAAAATAATATTTTCTTGTAAATCTAAAGAAATAAGTGCATAAGATCTAAAATTATAATAATTTTACAGACTTGCCGAAATAATTTAAACCATCTTTAGACAAAATTTTGTCTATTAGACTTTCTACGAAATGGAACAAGTCACTAGCGGATTTTCGAAAACAAAGAAAATGTCATTTATAGAACGACTTAAAATTTTTTACTGGGTATTTATGCATTCACACTTTTATTTCTCTTAAATAAACGTAAATAATATTAATCGGAATGCAATTCAAATTCATCCAAATGCAAATTAAATCGATCCAAACATCTTATACGAGTGTGGCTCAATAAGTGTGTGACTTTTTAAATGAAATACAGGCATTTGGATAAAATATAATTTTATATTTCAACATAGTCTCCATTGAGCTCTATACACTTTATCCAAATTTTCTGCAATTTTTTTGTACCTTCCCAAAAATAAGATTTGCCGTGGTCATTAAAATAAGTATTTGTCGTGAGATGATTTCATCGTTGAAGTCAAATCCTTTTCCGCCGAGCAATTTCTTTACATTTAGAATTATGAAAAGGTCACTCTAATTCCGGACAAGACGAAGGATGAAGGTGCACAACTGATTAACGAAACTGATACAAGGCAAAAATAACAATGGGAAAACAACTGCAACAATGGAGATGCTTTGTGGAAGCCAAATGTTCCCAAGAGGGGTAATGTAATGTAATGTAATGGGGGTTTGGCCCAGGATGGCCTTTTGCACTGCGACCATTGTTGATCTATTGTGCTCCCAAGAGGGTTAATGGAGAAGAAAAAAAAAACAAGATTACGATGACGTTGACTGTTTATCGTTTATGTCACATCTTTAAATATTTGAAATAAATGCTGTATGGTTTGTTTTTTTATTTTTGAACATTTGATTAAAAATTAAAATTTTTTATTTATCACTGGGATAAATTGAGACTCGAGTGATGATAAAAATAGAAGAAAATAATTTCTCATATTAGAACGAGACAAAAATTCAACATATTTGAACTACAGCAAGTGAGCATCAACATCAGTGTATTACTTTAAGGATTGTATAAATAGTTTATTTTTTGAAAGATTTGAGAGTAAACAAGTCTGCTTTTAAATATGTCTTAGAAACAATAATACCTGATTTGAAAAGCAGGCTGACTTTAACATACGTTTCCAAGGCAACGAAGATGGCACAAAGGTCATACCAACTAAATGTTGGCAACGATTTCAACTTGGGACCATGGGAAATGACAATTTGTTCCCAATGGATTAAATTCGAAATGACGGATGTGTTTTTTTCCATTTATGTACTCTATATAAGTATGTTTCAAATAAACTCAAGTCGTCATCAGAAATCAAATCAACCATAAAATTTTCTTGTAGAATGCAAATCTTCTTCGATAATCTTCTATAACGACAACTGGGGGGTTATTCTCTATAGCGATGCGTAAGAAAAATGGTACCTAATCGGATAATTGGTACCCTTTATTGCGTCCTTTCGCATCTAATTTTTTCACTTTCGCAAACCTGGCATCAGTGTACTCTGTAATACGAAAGCGTATCTTAAAATCGTTGGTTGAAACTAAATATCTTGCTCTAACAAAATATCAAACGCATCGAACTAGCTTACGCATCGCATTAGAGAATAACCCCCCTGGAATAACAATTTGAATCAAACCAGGCAAAACAATATCGTTTTGTTTTTACGTTGGCAACTGGAATGAGGGTGAATATTTTTAAATTTTTGGTGTGAGGAGTTGTTCTACCGATCCGGATAATAACGTGATGAAGTTTTGTAGCACAGTTGGATACTATACGTCTGAGCGAACGAATATGTTGCACACACATGTTCAAAGAGAACTGCGTTCATACAGGAAAAGCTGCTTTGCTGTAAGAATTTGTTTATTCCAGGTCTGAGCAACACAGAGACTCGTCAAGGCGATGTTTGAACAGTTTGTAAGACGTATATACATACATATGTATGTATGAAATATGATATATGTAATTATATATTATATATACATATAATCATGAAAAAAGTTTTTGTATTTGGAATAAACAGTTTTGTTGGTCGGCTTATTTTAAAAAGAGTGAATATCCTGATTTGAATTGCTGCTTCTTGGTTGTTGTTTTTAAAATAGGATTGCTTATACTTACGCATATTAAAGGATTTTAACTGACACATGTTCAACATATATTTGTAACACAAAGTATTTTCGTAAACGTATGACAGGAAATAAAGAATATAATTCCTTTATTATATTTAAAATATATTGTTTAGTTTTGGAACGACAATATCCTTAATTATATTTATTGTTTTTCGGTGGCATTAGCTGCTCATATGCCGACATTTCATTGGTCGCTAAAACAAATCGTCAGTGAACTTTATATAGTTTGAAGACATTCAACCCCATATATCGCATAGATTTGTAATGTAATGTAATGGGGGTTTGGGCCAGAATGGCCTTTTGCACTGCGACCATTGTTGATCTATTGTACGGAATCAAGTCGCACGATATCGATGGCCAGTTCACATCACATCCACATGAGAGGTGCAGAATGTCCAATGTGGCATGAGCTGTGTGGCACGTAGCGCCGGCCTGTTGAAACCATATATCGTTGGTGTTCATATTATCCGATTCTGGCTAAAAGAAGTTGATGATCAGCAGTCTATAAAGCTCGCCGTTGACGGTGATGGTCTGGCTAATGCCAAATATGGACCGGTCATGTTGGCAGACCAAACGATGACTTTTTAGGGATGCATTCGACGCTCTTAGATCTCATGTGGATTGCTATCGCCCAAATTCAACAATTCTACATTCATCCAAAAATGGACCTGAATATGGTTTTTCGATGAAAATTGGAATCAGTTTCCAACTGCTCCAGACTCCATGCAGCAAACCGAAATCGACTGCCGAGTATTCTTCATTCTTTACTGAAGTGTTTATTGTTTACTGAACCAGTGGACTCAAATTTATTCATCACACTGTGCTTAGTCTCCCTCTCAATAGCACGATTATGGCGACTATAAATTGGGAGAAGCGAGCGGCACTTTGCGCGAACAGAACATTAATTTTGACAAAAACAATTTTATACTTTTCAAGTGTTTTTCAACGCTAAATCCGTCTGTGGTAATTTGGCGAAATTTTGCTGAATAAATGACATCCAATTTGACAGATTTTGGTACATTAATACGGCCGCAATAATTTTTAAAACTTCGAAGATCATAAATTCAGTACACGATAAAGAGATTTTCTGTATTATCTTGTATTGGGCAATTATCAAATATGGTGGCTGAAGTCTACCGATGAAATGGCATTGGCCCCAACTACGACTTTTATTGTTTTTATTATTATTATTATTTTATTTTAAAAAGTTTTATTGATTGCAAGTAAATAATTTACAAATACTTAATTTCAAAGCAATTTATTAATGTCAAATTTTGTTTTTTCTTTCTTTCAGACTTCTCTGAGCAATGGATTTCTCTAGTCTACTAAACTAATCATATTATATGGAAATTTGTACTGCGCAAAGCTTCATTAAGTTCTTTCATCCTCCCGGAAAATAGCGCGAAGCATAATAGTATTGCTATTTCACTAAAAACTGATGTCCCTGTATGAGGTCCTTAAACGTTTTTGGCAATGTAAAAAAAATGGATTTAATAGAAAAAAAATTCCAAGTTATTAATTAATACAATAAATATTTTTGTTAATTTAAAGACCTACACTGTGTTTTAATAACAAGAGCTTTAAAGCACTTTAAAAAATCAAATAGTATTTGCTTTAGAAGTAAGAGTTTAAGTTGAATTGATTAAAGTGTCATAAATATCTTGGTATTGTTCACTGTAAAAGCGTTTTCGACCCGAATAAAAAATATTTATATTTTCACACCATAAATTTATATTTTATAATCTAAATAGTTCCTTGAAAACTTGGACTACCTCCAACTTTACTCTACTTTGAGTTTTATTAACTATCCTTAAAGTATTTTTTAATTTTACTTAAAATTTTTTAAATTAAATAATCTATATTAAATAATTTTAATTAATTAATAATTTTAGTTAAAAATATAATACATTAATTTTTTTTATGCATATTAATTCGACATACCCTGACTGATTCACTAATAATAATTTTAGCTCTCCTGATAAAAAAAATATATACTTTTCTCCCACTGCTGTTAAAACAGAATTCTGTTTTGCTTTGAATTTATCATTTTAAAAAATCATAACAAAATTTTAACTAATTATTCTAATTCCCTACATATAGCACTTACCTATGAGGGGACCAACTTCCCCTTCCACACCTCCAAACTTTTGCTTGAAAATGCACCACTACTGTCAGAATAATCTACATAGAATTTCCCCTTCCCCAATCTTATACATCCACGTATTTATTTTTGTAGCAAAATATTACACTCTTCGCCAGATATATAATGATTAAAAATTGCTACCCCTACCCATCTCCCACATCCTATACCTAAATGCTTTTGCTAGAGTGTACCCTTCGCCCCGCACCGTTAAAAAATAAATTATTCTATCGTCCTATCTAAATTATCCTGACCGTCTACAAAACGACTGCACGATTTTTAAACAATCAGTTTTGCAATTGGCTTTCTGCAAGGATTAAATATACATACATTGATTAAATTCCACATATATGTAATTATGTATATGGATGAATATTATTCAATTAATATATGTGGCATAAAAAATTGTTAGCTGTGTGTGTGTGTCCGATTCGAACAACATGTATTTTTCTATTTAAATTGATTATTTACAACATAAATATATAAATTCTTTCCAAATATGGCTTATCGTCAGATATGCTTTACTTCCGGTTTTATTACCCCCTTTAAATGGTGTAAAAAAATGCCTAATCACAAATATATTACAAAAAAATTTCATATTTTATTATTTATCAATTGTTATTTATCGCAAAATTAGCTCGAAAAAATTATTTTTCTAAATAATATGAAAATTTGAGCAAATTTAAAACCTTTTTTGCTTTTATTTAAAAATTTCACCTACAAATTATAACAATCTGTTGATATTTTAAAGTTCCCATGTAAATTTAACATTTTCAAGTTCGTGTGTTGAGTCTTTCAAAATGAGTTTGTGATTTTCAAATGAAAGACTCAAGGTACGAACTTGAAAAATGAAAAAAATTCAACCTTAAAACTTTTTTAAAGCATACTCTCGGGGATAAGATTTTTCACCATACTTCACCTCTGTACCAAAATAGTGGGATTCAATGAACTTTAATGATAAATATCTCTGGAAATATTCGACGTAATTCGATAAAGTTTGTTGTGAATGAAAGAACACAATGGCAGCTTTACTTTGAAATGGACTTCAACTCTTAGAAAACAATAGAATATTGCAAAATGGGGTTGTAGGAAACCAACCTGTTTCAGCCTCTAAATGTAATTATGACAAAAAAATTTATTTAAAATCTATTCTCCGTTGTTAGCTCTATCTGCCTACCAAATTTTGTGCAAATATCTTGCGAAACATCAGAGTTATTAAGCGAAACGTAAAATTTTTGTGACTTTGTAGAGTTTGCTATAATGAAACTTCTTATCCCTGAAAGTATGCTGCGAGGAAGTTTTGGTGTAGAAAATTTTTTATTTTTCAAGTTCGTATCTTGAGTCTTTCAATTGCAAATCACAAACTCATTTTGAAAGACTTAAGACACGAACCTGAAAATGTTAAATTTACATGGGAACTTTAAAATATCAACAGATTGTGATAATTTGTGGGTGAATTTTTAAATAAAAGCAAAAATGGTATTAAATTTGCTTAAATTTTCATATTATTTAGAAAATTTATTTTTTCAAGCAAATTTTGCGATAAATAACAATTAAGAAAAAAATATGAAAATTTTTCGTAATATATTTGTATATTTGTTAATAGGCATTTTTTACGCCATTTAAAGGAGGTAATAAAACCGGAAGTGAAGCATATCTGACGATAAGCCAGATTTGGAAAGAATTTATATATTAATGTTGTAATTTATAAAACACAATATATTTTATTAAAATTTTTAAGACAACTAAGACAATATAATAGAACAAAATATTATTTTAAATAAAAAAGTAACTTTATTATAATATTTAAAACAATAAATTAATTTGTAATGATACATCTTATAATATTATTTACATAATAGAATGTGTATTATTTTGGTGTATTCCCAAAACGTTAGGGACCTCGTAAATGCAAAGAATACAATAACTGGCATTTCAGCCGTTAATAAAATTGGAGTACTATAGTGCCCAGTGCTGTTTTTCGGAAGAATAAGGAAGAATAAGAATAAGTTACACAAATTTCTATATTTTAATGGACCATCATCTCGGTTAAAGCAGATATCTGAAAAGAAAAAAAAAACACAAAATTTTTCTTTATCAAATGATTGTAAAAACTATGTAATTGTATTATAAATATTAGCAATAAATTATAATATTTTAAATAAATTGTTTTTTGTATAAATTTCATTTTTTACAACAATTATCAATGAAATATTGACTTCAGTCAATTAATATTCATTGAACTGTCTATATGCCTCCATTAGATTTAGATTTAAAATGTTTTCACTGACGATTTGGTTTAGCGACCAATGAAATGTAGGCATATGAACAGCTAAAGCCACAACAAATAAAACATTTTTGTAAAACTCTTAATTCTTTTAACACTTAGTTGGGGAGAATATTCCAAAATAATAAATTTCAAAATTAGAAAGAAAATTAACCTACAACACTTAAAAAATTGGATCCTAAAAAGTTAATAAATGCGTTGCCTATTGAGATGATTGAAGACGATGTCAAACAACGCATTAAGCGCAAGATTTTTAAATATATTTACACGTATATATCAAGATTTTAGTTATTTAAATTTTTAAGAGCCTTTTTTCAAGACGATTAAGTTTCTTATGAAAAAGTATTTATTTTATTTTTTTAATTTCGCTATACAAGTTGACATTCCCCCTCCTCATTTCACATACTGGTCACAATGCGACCACCTCTGGAGTACATCAACTTTGAGGACTCCAACTATTATAGTCAGACAGAATATATAGGATGATTCGGCATTAAATTGCACGGATTTCCCTCGAACTATTACATATTAGTTAAATTGTTACAGTATACCTTTTCATTAAAAAGAAAAGAATTTTCAAAATCGTTCCACAAATTAATAAAAAAAAAATATCCGCACATATAAAAAAAATATCGACGAATGTATAACGTCCATCTTTTTCTAGACGATAAAAAATTATTAACAAAATCAAGATAATTCTTCACAAGAAAATGTTTCATTTTGTGGTCTCCCCTTGCTTGTTTCGGTATCCTTAGAAAAACAAACAGATGCACACAAAAACAATTTTGTTGTACTCTTATGAATATCCAAAAAGTTTTTAAAATTTTAGAACCGCATTAAAAGGTAATATGAAAATATTTTGATATTTTAAATAATTTTCAGAACCCAGGTTCATAATCATACTTAGAAAATTTATGAATATAAAAAAAAATTAAAAAAAATTTAGAATCACAAAAATTAATATACAAAACTTTGGTATTATAATGAATTTTTCCGAACCCTGGTTCTTATTCATACTTAGAAAATTTATGAATATCAAAACAATTAAAAAAAATTTTATCATAAAGATATGAAAAATTTTGTATATATATGAAATTTTTCGAACCCTGGTTTTCATTCATACTTAGAAAATTTATGAATATCAAAATAAATTTAAAATTTTAGAATCACATAAAAAAGTAATATATAAAAAATTTTGGTATTTTATTGAAATTTTCCGAACCCTTGTAATTATTCACACTTAGAAAATTTACGTATATCAAAAAAATTAAAAAAAAAAAAATTAAGATCACACAACAATGTCATATGAAAAAAGTGGTATTTAAATGAAATTTTCCGAACCCTGGTTTTTATTTATACTTTATGAATATGAAAAATTTATGAATATGAAAAAAATTTAAACAAAATTAGAATAACACAGTCATATGAAAATTTTGGTATTTAATTGAAATTTTCCGAACCCTGGTAATTATTCACACTTAGATAAATTTATGAATATCAAAAAAATTAAAAAAAATTAGAATCACAAAAAAGTAATATGAAAAATTTTGGTATTTTTTGAAACTTTCCGAACCCTGGTTTTTATTCGTACTTAGAAAATATAACTTAAACTAGATTATTAAGTTTCAGAAAACCATCCTAATTTTTATATATTGGTTTTAAATTTACTATTGTGTGTTTCTAATGATGGTTATTTGAAACCTTAATGCCCATCTAATGTTTTGTTTCTTAAAATCTTTCATCTCTTAATCATATCTGCACTAAGAACAAAGTTTTTATGTACATAAAATGTTGTTACTGAGAGTTTGCTTTTAAATACTACATACATAAATACAAAATCATATTTCAAAATAAAATAAGGTCAACATAAAGTTTGTTTACAAGAAGATTTGTGTTCAAAATAATAGAAGTGTTCGGGTATTCAAGTGCCCCAATAAGTCAGTTAGTAATGAACAGGTACGAGTACATCCATGCGAGAGCTGAGACTTGGATTTCTAATGAAAAGTCGGTTCAAGTAGATCGCAAAATAAACTTTTGTTCAGATGTTCAGAGGACTAACTACAGTCGAAGTTTGGATAAACGTAAAAATGAAATATTTTAGGGATTATTTTTAATTTGATCAAGGTTTTCGTTAAGAAAAAACTTTGAATAAGAGAAAACTATTTCGCTTAGACAATCTCAGCACTTTAAACAAAATTTCTTCCAACCGAAAATAAAAAATGTGGCACTCTCGTACACTAAAAATGAAGTAAATGAATGCCGATTCTGAATCAAGATTTATTTTGTTCATCTCAAATGAACCAGCACTGCGCAGTGTTTCGTCAGCGTTAAATATAAAAAAAATCTTTTAAATGATGTTTTCTTCATACAATCCTGCACTTATACAAACAGGATGTGTTTTGCTCCAATGTTTTTTGCTTAAATGGATTTTCTTTTAAAAGCATTAAATTGCTTTGAAATTCATCAAAAACAAAAGTTTAGAATTTTGTTTTTTTTATAAACTTTTTTGTTATAAGCGTTCGATTGTTACCCTCCTCTGGAAATCTTGATACTGAGAACCAGTCAGAATTTTTTTCAAGATATTGATTAATCGGTAAATTTTAATTTCCAGATGCAGTCCCAAATTTAGAAAAAGCGATTGCGCAGATGTCTAGGCGGACTCTTATTCTCTTCGATTGTAGACGTTCTGAAATACGACCTACCGTGCAGTGATCCGTAGTAATGGCCACTAATAGTGGCATAGTTCTATAGATTTTAGGGAGACTGAAAGAGTCATGGATATTCTGCAAGAAGAAATTGTGAACCATTCTTCTCAACCAACAAAGAGAACACAATTATCCCTTTGTGAATTCACTAGATTTAAGGCTTAGCCGGCTCTCTCACACTCGTCGACCATTTCGTTGCTCAAAATAGCTACATGCCCTGAAACTCAAAATATTCCGACGTACATATGTATGTCATTGCAGCAGAGGAAGATCATACTTTGGCTTAACCATCTTTGTGTTTAGGGCCGTAATAGCGGTCAAACTATCTACAAAAACATCGATACAAACCCTTTAATTATTTTGGTAGCTCATTTTAAGGCATATATCTCCGCCTGGCACTCGAACGATTAGAACGGTTAGAACGAGAATATCCCAAACCTACTAAATGCATCCTTTTTTTCAGCCATACTTATATGGCAAATGAGGCCGCGTTACCCTGGATCTATCTGTTCGCCTGTACGGTTTATCTCAGCAGGGGAAGGTTTGTCAAACTTCGTGACAGATTTCAAGTAGTCTGTTTGAAACTCCAAGATTTGACTCCCTCCCCTCGCCCTACATTTTCGAATATGATAAGAGGTATGATGGTACTTTGGTAGTGACTTAAATCTCTAAGAGAGCTATATTTTGGGAGATAAGTCGAGCATCATATTTAGTTTTGCCTGAGGGATCGACCTTATTCTGGTCCAACGTTGAGAGCAATATATTTTCATCCACTGTCCTTCAGCAGACAGCAGTGATCTATGGGTGAGGATAGAATGCCTCATACATATAATGTGTGACGTAGCTTAAACATCCTTTCCCAAAGGCTCTTTCATACGCATAGAAAGGACATAAAGTCTTCATTATTTTTTATTTTTATTTATTCTGTTTGTCTACAGAGATGCCCAGTCTTTGGTAGGAATCGAACCTGCAACCATCGGACTAATAGTATATTACACTAGCTACTAGTCTATGAAATCACTCTAAATATGATTCCACGCGAGCTTGGAATCCAATAATTTAATGTCCTTTGAAAGTTGCAGTCTAATATCATCCAAAAGCGGTATTCTGAGATTTAAGATCTTATACCGTGTGATAATGATTCGGTTCTAGTACGATTAATCTCTAAATCGTTTTCTGTGCTCTAAGCAAGTAGTTTGCTGCACTATTGTATAGTCTTATTTGTTAGAAGAAAATAATATTTATTCCGAATATAATTAAAGTGTTCTGTAAAGCAGAGTTCGTTAAAACCGATCTCCACTGTACTTGAAATATTCCACAACTTAACAATAAATCAATTTCCTTAAGACAAACTGCTCTTAAATAAACCACTTAAATGCTGGAATACGAAACGAAGTATTATTTTAGTCATTTCTGTTTGAAAAAGTTAAGAAACAAAATTTACAAAATACATCCTTCTCTGTGACCGCAAAGGCTTTAAACATTTTCTTATGAATGCATGCCAGGATTTATGTATGCAATATTTGTATTATAAAGTTTCTCTTATCCACTATGTTTATTGTTGCTCTTCTCCTTTGTTATCATTTTATCATTGTAGATTTATTACCAGCTGTAAAGAACAGAAAGCGGCTTGCAACAATATCTTTCAAGCGGCACTAAAGAATGAAGGATTTTCTTTTTGCTTGTAGCTTCTGTTGCTCAAGGCTTTCACGTCAGTATTTTAAAGTCTTAATACAAGTGCACAACAGCATAAAAATAGAAAAAACAAAAAATTTAAAAAGAAAACGTTTCTTGGGTTCTGTGATAAAAGGATTCGATGAAATTAGAAGCTGTTTCAGTTTTTACTTATTTTAGACAATTATTTGATTAGAAAATATCATTCTTATAAATATTAACTATAGGAACGATGATTTAAGAAAAAATTAGAAATTATTTTTAAAATTCATCAGCCTGGTTCTTCTCGACCCGCCCCCCCCTTACCCGCGCACTTACAAGTGTTTCAAAACGTCGTTACTCGTGGTCTGTCATAAACAGCCCAAGTTAATTTTTTTCATAATGATGAACCAATAAAGATTTACTGTCTTTTTATGTAAAACGAAAGAAAATTCGTTTCGTCTATTTGTGTTGAAAACAAAAACAATTCTGAGTCTCTTTTACGGGTAAATACAAGGCTATTATTTCAGATGGGGCCAAATATCATTGTGCTTTGACATTTACGATGTGAATATATAGAGAATTAGTTGTTAAAAAGCCATGGCACGACACACATCTCAAGAGCGGTAAATTATTGTTGCTTCTTATTTGACAAATTTTCAGTTTGTTATTTGTGAATGCAGCATGAATTTCGTCGCTGTTTTCGTCGTCGTCGTCGTGTAGATGTTAAGGACACTGCATCTCCCATGCTACTGTTTGTACGTGATATTCAAAGTGAACCAGTGCACGCTAGCCTGAGGAGAAAACCCTGATAATAAATATTCTAATGAAACGTGTCACGGGGCAGATATACGAATAAGTACACAATCTACTGATATATAAGAGTAATTTAAATCCACAATATGTTTATGAATGACCAAACAGAGCCAAAAGTTGCAGTTACTGTTTGTAACTGTACAAAAAGCAAATCAGTTGCTAATGGTATCAGTAGGATATCCGTGTTGTTTTCGATGTTGTCGTTCATTTAAATAAATAGACACATGCATTTAATTGGCCTGGTTTTTTGTATATTTCTCTTACGACCAAGATTTAATTTTAATACTTAATTAGCAAACAATCAAAGAGAACTGACGAGTAATACATAGAATAAATACTGATAACTTATTTTGCAACATGTTTACTCGTGTATTTGGCAAAATCCTGAAAATATTGTGTACATGCCCCTTCCACAAAAGTTCACAATTCTTTCAACTGAAATTGATTGGAATATCATAGAAACAATTTTATATAAGCGAAATAACTTTTGAAGGAAATACACGCTTGCGAGTACGATACAAATCAAAGTGTGCAAATAAGCAGCTTAAGACTACTATTTGAAATTATACAGTGGGTCAAAAAAATCGAATGTGAATATTTATTTGAAATAATAGCATGTGTGCAATCCTTTACGCCAAATTTATATAAAATAGAGGATGTTACACCAACCATTTCTTTATTTTTCTGTGTTTGTCGCGTCAAGTAATCTAAGAATTTTTTACATCCCGTGCTTATTTGGCATTTTGCCTTTAATTGGTTTGTTGTTGAATATTTTTTTATTGATATAATGACGGAAACAATGAAAAGTTGTCAACTTTAAATGCCATTTAATGTTATTAAAAAAATAGTTTAAACAAATGTTTGATTTAACAGTCCTGTTAAAGCATTAACAGAACAGTAACTTCGGTGTTCGACATTTAACATTAACGTGATGTTACTGTTAGTGTTAGTGAGTCCGTGGCTGGTGCAGAAAATTTTAATTTAGAATAGGAAAAGTAATTATTTGGAATGAATCATATCGATATTATTTATATCGATTATAATAACACAAATTTAATTTAATTTTCGCTCATTCAGTACTTATGGAAATATTATAGTTCAAGTACTAGTACAAGTTTTGCAGTCAAATCTGTGTGTGATAAAATTTAAAAAGATTTCTCACTTCACGTTTAATTGAAGCGCAATAAATAAATATATATTAAAATTAATACTTAGGTTAGGTTAGGTTGATTGGAGGGGTGTGATAGCCCATGTCATACGACATACACTTAAGCCAGTGAAGGCTTGTTGTGCGCTCCCTTTAATTATCAGTTACAAACTGCCAGAGTTCTGCGGCAGGATTCGAACCTGGGACCTTCGCACTATCTACTAGTCTACGAAGGTCAGTCGTACAAAAAATTAATACTTAATATTGAAATTTATTATATTGGGATATACTTCCCAACTAATTGTTAAAACAATTAGAGTTTTCGCAAAATGCATTGTTTGTTGTTGAATGTTTTCCAACTGCTTAAAGTTCATTGACGATTTGGTTGAGCGATCAATGAAATGTCGGCATACGAACAGCTAAAGCCACAACAAACAATGCATTTTTTATTAAAATTAATTATATTTATTTTATTCTTTTCAGACTTTTTTTCTAAGACAACAAATAAATAACTTCCAAAGAAGTCAACAAGATCCACAACTTATGATCCGATAGAAGAGAGAACTCTGATCTTTTTCAATGATCTTGTTATTGCAAGATCTATCGTTTTCAGTGCTTACCACCTAGAGAAATGAGTTGGTAGTAAAATTTATGTGCGTGTGTTAGCAAAATTAATGGCCGTAACAAAATGTCGAAAATGCCGATATTGAATTGGTTTGTGCTGGTTTTGCTTGAATAAATGTATGAAATTTCAATACGAGCTCATTTAGCGCCTTTAAATACAAGAAAAAACTACTTTCTCACTCTTCATTCCACATGATTATTTATTTTTATTTAAATTCTTTTTAATAATAAACACAAATTGCGCATTGTTGCAAATTTTCGTTGTGTAACCAATAAAGAGAACAATGAACCAGTTACAAAAGCCAATGCAACATAGTACTGCTTTGTTGAAAACTTTCATACAACGGAATAAAATTATTGTCAGTTTTCCGCTCTTTGATGATTAATTTTATTTTCATTCGACTGTATACATATACGAAGCCGATTTAAATTTAATTCGCTGGAGACAAAATGAGTGACACTGATGTGAAGTCATGTTTAAATTATTATGAAAAAGTGATCTTTTAGAAGTACTTGAAATTTTATTGATCATAAATATGATTCATATTTATTTTCACAACATTGAATGGATTATTTATATTTTTAGCGACTGGATTTGAACTCGAATTTGGGAATATTAATTCGCTGTGTTGCGTATAATTGTCATTGCATTAATCAGCTCAGCCACATAAACATATAAAACAGTAACCGCACTAACTTAATATATATAGAGTAGCTGTGAAATTAAGGGTTTTGAGACAGTTAAAAAGAGCTGTTTGAGAAGTCAAGAAAATGCCACGAAAAATCCAAATTCAGCTCATATCCGAATGAATTGAATATAGACTTGTCAGTACGATATTGCCTGTAATGGCCTTAACTAAATTATGAATTGTCTTTAACATACCTGGAAGAACAGATGTACTTTTGAGGAAAATAATTTCGAATAACGAATAAACTATTTACTACTATAAATAGAAGTCTGGAAAGGATTAAAACTTGGCAATATGGTAGTAATAGTTATTTTTTCTTACATGAAAATGAGTTTCGGTTAAAAATTTAATAAAAATATTGTTTTCATCAAAATATTGTTTTCATATAAATCTTTTTTTCTTCAAATTAATGAAGATTTTGTCAACTTAACTTTCTAGGAAGTCAAAAAAGTGCACTAGCGAATACTACGGAAGCAACAAAAATTTCATACCTTTTTTCATGGAAGTTATTCTCAAGGAATGACATTTTCATTGCTTCCGAAAAACCAATAGTGATTTTTTTTCTAAATCACCAGGAAGTCAAGTAGACAAAATTTAGATTAAAAACATATATTTTTTCTACAAATCTGTTACATGTAGTTTACAAATACACTTTTATATAAAAATATACGCTTTTCTTTAAATCTACATGAAAACATTTTTTTAATTGGGTAATATATATATATATAGAAATCGTAACTACTGGCGAATCTGTACGCCGTCCATATGTGAAGTTTATTCATTGTGGAAATAAGCAAACCTCATATAATATAAAATATTTTCTTTACAAAAGAAGTTTACTTTTCTAAACATAATGAAGACAGTTTCCAAATCGGTGAATACAAATCAAATAAGAGAGAATCCACTAATAACACGCCCTTGCTAAAAATCATTGGAAATTATCCGAATTCGCACTATTCCCAAATGACAGTCTCAACATTTTCATGACTTCCGTTTTAGTGGGATATTTCCAACATTCTACTATATGCAATAGGAAAACATCGTTTTCGTCTACCGCCGCTAATGTTCTATTTCTATTTCAAAGCGTTAAAAAAAGAATAGAAACAAAAACTAATCTTGAATTACAGAAGGTTTCAAAGGACCCAAACGATTCAACATCCACAGAACGGACAAATTATGAAAATATTCATGAAAATATTAATAGCAGACGGTGTGAGAAGGTCAAAACGTTTCAGGGCCCACAATTGTATGCAACTTACACGTGAAAGGCTCATTGTGATAAAATCGAAGATCTAATGCAGACTATATAAATGATGGCAAATTTACGGCAGGCTAAAGTGACAAGTTAACTTCACTAATTTTACCGATACGTAACACTTTATTAAGCACAAATGTGACTGGGCTCTGGCTTCCCATTCTTATTTTAATTCCCTATGTGATAATTATTTTAACAAAAATTAATGTACAAATTTTAATATTTATTTATCATAACAAAAAATATAAAATCTCTTAATATTTTAGTTTAAATTTTCAGTATTGAATTTAAAAAGATTTTCTCCAAACTACCGATTTTATGCACTCTAAAATATTGTTTAGGATTTTTAAATTATTTACCAACCTAATTTTCATTAGAAATTTTCTTGCTAGAATGTATTTATTTTAAACAATTAGAAAAAGTCTTTTTACATATTTCATGAATCGAAATGAGCCTTATTAAGCCATTTGGTTTATATTTTTAGAACTTATTCTCAAAAAGCTTTTATCTTTCGGTATTAGATTTGCATACTAATACATATGGGTATTTAATTCATTTTTTATACACACACACACACACTAACGTATACATAAGCATATACTTAAGTATGTGGATGCATGCATATTAGATATAAATTACTTTGTTTATTTAAGCATATCAAATACTTTTAAAACTTTTAGTCGCTCTCATCCTTTTAGAATAAAAAGAAGAATATATTTTTTAGGGTGAAATGAATAAAAAGCACAAGCAGTTGGCAGAAAAGAAAAAATATTATATGGAATAAGTAAAATGCATTGAAAGGTTTTTATTTTAACACACTTTCTAAAAAGAAGTATTAAAATTTTAAAAAATAAAAATATGCAATTTGTCCATTTATTCATTATTATGTTACAAGATCTTAAAGGGATTATTTGGTTTGATTTAAAAACCCACCAAAATGAATACATTAATCTTACAATATTCATTAACAGACAATTGAATCTTATACGCGTATAAAATAATATCGTTTCATCGAGGACCTGAGGTCCTCTCGCTAGGATCTTGGTGTGGCTTTCTTTGGCTTGAGAAAGTCTTCCAACTAAGAGTATATGGTAGCTCGTATTAAAATTTTTGTGTTTACACTGATGAAATCAAGAATGATCTACTTTCTTGGAGAATCTTGATGTGAGTTCTTCTTACCACCTTCCCGATAAAGCAATTGTATTTCAAGCACAAATGCTGGTCATTAGAAAGACAGGAAGAGTACTGGTGCTTGTACTTTGCTTGTGGCAAAACCAGCAATTCTGTCGATAGCCTGGAGTCAATACTGTTAATTCTTGGATCTGGACACAGACAGATTGACTCCGAGGAGTAGTATTTTTTTTTTTTTTTCAAAATGGAATCACTCGATTCTACTTGATTGCTCTTCATTTCTGTGGAGCCAGTTACGTATACCAACCAACCACCCAACTACCGATTCAAAGCTTTCCTTCCTATACGAGTTAAAATTGATTATCGAACATAAAACTAACGAAAGATAAATTAATTCGTTAATAATTTAATTTTAATAAAAATGATTCTTAAAAATTTAATCACTGTTTGTTTTTTTGTTTTTTTGTTTTTTTTTTTTTGTTTTTATATTGACTTTGTGTTCTCGATAATTGAAATTTTGATGTAGTGAACTTTTTTTGCTTATGAACATTGATATGATTGGAGATTGTGTATTTTTTTTGCAAAATTTTTTTAGTTTAAACGAGTTTTCAGATGAGTGTAACATATTTTCAAGTTCACCATGTGTGGCAAGTTTTCTTAACTAAATTTTTTTTACCAGTTTTCTAAAGAACGTATTCTACATGCAAAAAAGGAGTTATATTCAAAATTTCGTAATATAAACATTCAATATAGGAGTCTTAGACATGGCAATCTACTAAACTTTGCAAAATAATTTAAGAAAAATGGTGTAGCTTAAAGCTCAAAATAAATAAATAATCTTTATATTTTGATCCAGCAATTATTCCCAGTAAAGGAAGGACATTTTTATAACCTCCAAAAAGAATATTTATTCATTTTATTATTTACTTTAAAATATTTATATTTTTACGGTGCCTTCTTCAGGCTTTAATGCATAAATTTGTTTTAATATATAAAATTTTTAGTCTTTAATATACATATTTAAAAAAAAATAATACATTAATATTTTAATATATTTAAAAACTGTTTCCTGAAGTAGTAAAAAAAATTAATTTTCACATACGGCAATATAGATGTCGCATGACTACTGACAAGTTTTTAAGCCTCTCAGACGTAAAGTTTACTTCCAGTTGTAAATAATCAATAGTCATTTAATATAAAATTATTTTCTTGCGAAAAAAATCATAAATTTACTTTTCTACGACATACTCACTCGAAATGAAGATAGCTTCCAAATCGCTGAAAAGGAATAAAAAAAGAGCACATTCTGCGATGACAGGCATATTTTCAATTCATTTCAAATTTCATTTTCAACTTTCATTTCAACTTTTATTTAACATTAAGTTAAGAGCGGTCGTTTCAAAAATGATATGAATGAAAATTAATAAAAAAAAGTCATGTTTGCATATAAAAAAAACTAGATATTTTTTTTGTATATAAAAAGCATAAAATAAACTACAGCGGAGTTCGTTCCTGAACTGCCCTTTTAAACCTTGTAGATCTAGCAAGTGGCACATGTTTCTATACCCACAAAATACAATTCCCTATAGTAAGAGAAAGTCTGCAGGACTAAAAATCATTGCACAAAAAAATTTTTTATATATTTTCAATAGTAACCAAAAAGTAAAAGTCATCACAATAATCACATTTTTTTTAAAACTCCCAGGAAGCTTCAAGGCAAATTTAAAGCAAGAAAGGAAAGAATCGTCCACAAATATTTTTTTTAAATACTTGAGAAAATTCTCCGTATTGCAAACTAAGTTTTCTAATGTTTAATTTAACTATATTGGTCTGTTAAATTAAGTGTGAAGATGCATTAAGGCAACTAATTAGTTTAGCAATTTTGTGAGAGGAAAATATTTGTCAAACATTTATAATTAAGCATGGAGTGTATTCAATTTAAGCTGCTACACGCAACCTTTAGGTGAAATGAATAAATTGGTAGAGCATAATTGAGTGTTTCAAATCATTAGGGTATGAGAGGAAAATATGGATTTTTCCAACAAACAAAAAAAATAGTATCACCGAAATTAAAGGTGGAAAAAAATCCTTAATTTTATTCCACAACATTAAAATTAAAAAAGGATGTATAAATAAATATTATCAATCCTTATAATAAATCAAAAGCATTTCATATTAAATCGATAGACCTTTCAAAAGAATAAAAAATTTTCATGATATCCAAAGCAAATTTTGTTTCATTAAAAAGTCTGTGAATAAAAATTCAATTAAGACAATGACTTTATGACTACACAAAAAAAGTAAATCTTTGGTGGTGATTTTTTCTAATATTGCAATATTTTAGTTTATTTTATTAAAATTCTAAAGTGGTAATATATTTCTAATCAATATTTTCCCTGTGTGTGTGCACATGATAATTTCTGTTCTTTCAGCAGAATGCGCCACAACTTCTTTAAATAAATTATTTTCTTTAAAGTTTTTATTGCAACATATAAGATGCGATATTTATGGAAAAGCTAATCTGGAAACTGGCTTCCAAGGTCTCATTGCATATGTATATAAACGGGGCATGGACCCATTGGAGAAATTGATAAAGACGCATAAAACTATCTCAGCATATTTCCCTACTTTATTAAAAAAAAAACATGTCTCTTACTTTTCTGTCATCCCCATTATTCAGAAAGAACTTAAAGTTTTTTTGTTTGTAATATTTGTCAAAAAAGAAATAAAAAAAACAGTTCTCCTGTCCTTAATTTTCATCCAGCTCTTACGCTTTAGTTTCGTATCATCATTTGAGTGACACGTTCTTGAACAGCCAATATAATTAAACGAATTTCTGTCTTAATATTTTAATGGCTCCATTTATTCAACTTTCTACAATTTACTACGCCCCAATTCGGTGTTGCTTGTAAAGGATTATTTTATTTCTAGAGTATGTTTTTGCCAACCATGTCATCATATCCTTGATATATTTTTTTCAACATTTTGCTTAGTTTTCTGTTCATTCTGTAGAATTTTAAATGTGCATTTAAATATTTAAAGGTCATATATTTTTTTATAAAAATGTTTTTCAATTCGTTTCGCATTTTGCAAATCTGTCTAGGTGTTTGCATGTTGAAGTCATAATATGGAAATGAAATCTAGTGTGTATTTGAACAGGGTTTTGCATTTTGATTTAATTATATGGCAGTTTCGTTATGTATGTAATAGAACATGAAGCAGACGTTTATCGCTGAATTTGATTGATGGTAATGGGTTATAGTGGTCTTAAAGACCGCTGTGGTTTGTAGCATATTCGCATAGACCTGAAACTTAAGAAAACCCCCACAAGAAAAATCTAACGAAGTCAAATCGCACAATCTTGGAGGACAGTTCACATCACCTGAATGTGACTTGACTATGCCCTCAAATCGCTCATGCAGAATGTCGAATGTGGTGTGAGCTGTGTAACACGTAGTGCCGTACTGTTGAAACCACATGTCATTATTGTGCATGTTATCCAATTCAACCCAAAAGAAGTTGGTAATAGTGGACATATAGCGCTCGCCATTGACGGTAATGGTCTGGCAAAAATCGTTTTCAAAGAAATATGGAACGGTGATGCCGCCAGCCCAAAATCAAAAAAAGTGACTTTTTCGGGATACAGTGTTTATTGACGTACCCATTCATTTAAAAATTAAGGACGATTATGGCGACCGTAGAATAGACGAAGGGAGCGAAACATTACCCGAACAGAACACCCATTTTGATAAAAATAATGTAGTCATTTGCCCGTCCTGTTGAACGCTATATCCGCCGTCCACCGTATAAGCGACAACCAATTTGGCAATAGCAGTTTTGAAAAATATTCGATTGGCTACAACCTCGATTATTATGGTGAATCTATTTTCTCAGTGAACATAAATTTTGATGTGTGTCTGAAAATTCTTTATAAAGAAAAAAAGGTAGATGTATTTTGTAAAACTGTGAAGGATATCCTTTTTTCCTTTTATCCTTTGGAAACCTTTTTGGAACAATTCGGAGTGATTTTATTATGCTATAAAATCCAACATTAATTTAAAACCATTTGGTTAGTGTTTTTTAAAAATGTATGTATGTACTTATGTGTCTAGGTAGAAGTATATACAATGTATACTATACATGAATATGTAAATGTTTATATCTGTGTGGCATACGTACATCACACGCTTAATTTATGCACATGTTGCGGCACGCATGATTAATATTCATTAGATATTTTTTGTTGTAACTGATACGTACATATGTAAACTTGCAATTTGACATATTTATGTTTTGTTTTTGCAAATGTGCATTAAAACTACACTAATACATATTGAAATATTAAGTGGAATTAAATGTTATTAAAATTATAAGGCACATTGTGTCTTCAAAAAAATGCACTTTCTTGTCTTGCTCGAAACCAATGACCTTTAATTTAATTTGTTCCATTTACCCATATTTCTTTAAAAAAAATACGCTCATAACTTTTTTGTAAGTAGTGAACTATAATAATTGAGAGAAATAAATAGCAAAAAAAACCCCATGAAAAGGCCGCACATAACAAGAGTAAATAACATCAGCTGTTCAATGGTTTTCTCTATGGAAGAAATTCACCACACTTAACAACGCAAGTTGGATGGTAATTTTATTATTCTCTCATTGTTTGTGCTCGACATCTGTTAATTCGTCTGTTAAATATTAACACTCTTTTTTTGGATTACGATTTTTGGAGCGCTGGAGTTTAGATAAACTAACATTCCTTTTTCATACGTTGCTCTGATAGATGAGCTACAGCGGATATTTTCATATAAAAATTAATTTAGATGTTAACATTTAAATTTAAATTTAAAAAAATTAGATTTTCTGCATATGAACAGTTAAAGTCACAACAAACTAGATTGGAAATTTAAGTAAAATGTTGATTAAGTATCGTGTAAAGTTGAAGTTTGGAGAGAATTAATTATTTGAATTGCATAAAAAATTAAAGTATGGTTTCAACACTACAGCCGGTGAACTCGCCTATAAAATTCTTATTAAGAGAACAAAATGTTTTGCATTTTTTTTTTTTTTTTATAAAAAAATTTTTGAAAGGATTGATAGTCTTAATAAATTCCTAAAATTTTATGTTGCAAAGTGAGTTCAGTAATAAATACTGCCGCAAGATTTATCATCTGAAAGATAATTTTATTTTTTTATTTATTTACTATATGCAAAAAAAAGTTTCATGGAACTTTTACTTTACGAGTAAGACGAGTATATTTGTAAGTTTAAACAACTACAAATCCTTCGTAGATTTTTGTAATTTTTTTTTTTTTTTTTTTTTTTTTTTTTTTTAATTGCCTAACGCAACAACAATAGTCCCATTTTAATAATGTTGATTGCAGATTTTAGACATATTAAGAACCTAGTATCTATAAGAGGAGAATGGGTGTTAAATGTCATCTTTACCTACTTTTAATTAGTGCATAATACGAGTATTTCTACTGCACAGCCCATCAAAGTAAAGAAGCTACATATGTTAAACCATCATTCTATTGCTTAAGATAAGAAAATTACTTTGTGTGATGACTACCTGGATCTCTCCGTTCTGTACTTTAAAGCTTCTGCAGCAATAGTTGAGGTTTCGAATAACTCCAAAATTTATATTTTATTATAAATTTGCCCCTCTGTAAAGGCTAAGCGAATTAAAAATTATCCTATGAACTTATCGTAAATCAATAATTGTTTATGATATTGAATTTTTTTTCACACATTTTCAAGAAATCAAAACCACTGAGCAAAAATCTATAACAATATTTTTGACGAAAAAGCCCCAAACACTGGAGATAAATGCAAAAGCAAAATGTTTAAACAAAACATTTATTTGTTCAAAAGTTTTAAACTAAAATTTGTAGGACCAAGTAGACCTGATACATAATTAAACATTTTTGTAAAAGAATGAAGCTAGAAAATTTGATATAAAACCCTATGAACATGATATAATTAACTGGCCACCACTGTATATACACAATATGAACATTTCTTAATTAAAACGAAAAAGCAATGTATGTTGTAACTATTAATTACGATATTCATATTATGACCAAATTACTTGATGAAAAACATGCCATATCCGTCAAAAAATTTAAATTATTACATTAGACGTTTACAGACCGACTAGTTTTTCATTGTGGAAATGTAGAAATTCGAATTTAGATGATGTGATTTAATATCATTCGATTCCTTTATGTTTCAATATTGAATATTCATATTCACTTCCATAAGTTTTGAAAGACAGTTTACAACCAAATTTTTGAACTATAACTAAATATGCCACATTAAACATAAATATTTTTTGGAAACAAACGTAAATGATTGATTTATATTGTATTTTACCATTGTAAATGGATACTTCTACTATAATCATAGAGTTTTGCACGAGTATATTTTATAACATTTGATTATTTAAAATACAAGCACGTGTTTTGAATTAAATAATATGGCAAATAATCATCAAATTAGAAGAAATTTATAAATTTATCTAAAGAATTCGCCGTTGGCGGTCATTTAACTGCCATTCCTGATACCAAATATTCATCATGATAATCAGCACTCGTTCACTGACTTTATTATCACACATACCAGAAAGATAAACAATTATAACAATAGAGAAAATATTTCCTTCAACAATTTAACATCAATTTAAGGACCATAATTGTTTTCCTTCCAACCAATATTTAACATTTTGGTCACATTGAACTCATTAACATTTATATGTTTTTTATGATAGAATATGATTTATTTTTCAAGCAAGAATTTTATTTATGCTTCGTTGTTATGTTTGGCCAACAGTGTTGTCAGTTTAAGGCTCAAAATGGCTGAATGTATTTCTCTGTTTATATACGTTTCACATTATTTTTTTAGACCGAACTATTCATAAAAAATTCATCTTAAGGATTATTTGCTGGTAGTGCAGAGTTATAAAAAAAATTGTTTGAATAAAATTTATCTCTAACATTTTTTCAGAATTTGCTTCTAAAGAAATTTTGAATTTTATTGTACGAGTATATAGTAATTTTAAATAAAATTTTATTATGAACAAAAATGTTTTCATAAATAATTATTAGATATTTTGTTATTTGTTGAGGGCTTAGCTTTACATATAATTCCATTTCATTGTCTCGAACAAAATCATTAGCACATCGCCAAATGATGTTTGAAAAGCATTAAATCTCGTGTACTTATATAAAAACCAATATATGTTGTATGAGAATTATATAGAATTTAATCATAATTTAATGTCAAGCATTACTCTCCCTAATTCTTTCTCCCTTAACCTTTTTTCCTAGTATTAGCACAACGCACTGCACAAGTAGGGGTCTTTAACTGAGTATTGTCCCAATGGACAAATCGCATTAAAGGTATAAAAAAGGAAAAAAAAATATTGTCAAAAATATATTAGAAATAATATTTTTTTCTTCAACTTCACTACTTGTATGGAAAAGCTATATTTTAAATTTAAAAACTTGAGTTGTATTATATTTTTGGTAAAACTTTTGCGTGCCAATATTTTCAAATAAACGAGCAACAAAACTTAAACTTTTTACATCATTTGCATTTGCATAAAGAGGAGATTTTGCACTAAGAGGAGAGTTATAAAATATTTTATTTATTTTTTTTTTTTTTTTTTTCATTTCATAGGGCTTGTATTGTTTTGAGTTTTATTTGAAGTGCAATGATTTATAAACGTATCCCAATAAAGATATATTATTGTTATTTTTCCTTAATTTTGTTTTTATCAAGCATACAAATAACTTTTTTATTTTGTTCTATTTTAAGTCCCCAAGAAAATCCAGCGAAAGTAACTAAAGCAACTTAATTTCTATTTTGTATTGAATTTGATAAAATATATGACAATTCCTACATTCCATCAATAACTAATCGTCCTTGACAAACGTACTAAACTTGGACTTATGGATATAATGATAAATGAAAATGAATGAAAGCTGAGATTTATAAACTTTCATCATTAAATTTAATAAAGGAAAAATTACTTCTTGATGACAATTAAAAATAAGCCTCTTGATACTGTGATTAACCCAACAGAAAAAAAATAATTCACATAATTGAACAAGAACAATCACCACCCTTAAAGAGGTTTTTCTACGAAGGTATTATTTCGATCATATTGTTTTCTTTAAGCTCGTTTTATGTTTCTTTAGATTAACCGTAAGTTTAAGCTTATGCCAGCGGTAACTGTTATGATGATGGCTATTGGTTTGCGTTAACTCCAAGATTGCCATAGAAAAATGGAAAATTAGCGTAATAATGTTACAAAAACAAAGTACAAAAAATAAGAGGATAGAGCAAAAAAAAAAACAAGAGTAAAATTTCTAAGGAATTTGTGACGGTTTATTTAAAATATAAGATTCTCTTGGGATATTTGCTGTTACCGTATGTCCCTTCCTTTCCTTAGTAGTCATTATGACAGTTGACACATTTTAAATAAGAGTAGCATTAAAAAAGTTTCCAGCCACGTTATTAAGGCAACGTTTCATTTTGAATTGATATAAGTACGTGATGCCCCCCATTATTGACCTTATCTTGTTTGTTTATCCGCGTCGTGTGTTAAAAAACATTAAATGAAAACTTAAAGTAATTAAAAAAAATGAAAAAAATACAGTGCAATAAGTTCAATAAACAACTTAAAATAATACAAATGTATAAGGCTTCAAGAAATATCTCAACTTTACAATAAATAACTGAAATCAGCATACGAGTACCAAGGAAATAAAATGAATAAAAACAATAATGAAACAACAATTCGAAATTAAGTCCAGTATCATAAAGAAAAATATAAATACTTATATAAAACAATAAATACAAACAATATTATTTATACTCGTATCAAGTGCTGCATGATGATAGTGTTGCTACAGTTTAAGAGTGATGGTACCATTAACCATATTCGGCATAACCGAATCAGTCAAGGTTTTTATGGCCCTTTAATTTTCAAAGCCATTGTGTCCGCAACTGCTTTTGTTTATTTTTTGTTTAGCCTTTAGTTTGAATTTCATTTTAATTGCTTTTTGAACGAATGGTGACGAACTTACAGCACTGGTCACTAAGCGTTTACGTGCAAATAAGCAGCAATTAATTGGGTTTTTCTGGTGATACGAAATTCAAATCTAATTTGGTTTTTTTTCTACTGTTGTTATGTTATCGATTTCTACAACATACACGGATTAAGAGCGCACTTCTTCTCTCTATGTACACATACTTGTCTTCAACGAGTGGATATTTTCCCTTGCGTGAGATCCAGGTAGTTGAGTATGCTACTCCATTTACATGGTTATCACCTGCTATCACCTTTTAACTTCCATGGGGGCTTTGCACAGTACATACGCAATGAAATTGTGTTTCAGTTCACGTTATGCATGCGTGACCCTGAATTTGGCAGTTCAAAATCAGGTCAGGCTTTTTGGATTTCGTGTTTCTGTATAAAACTATGTATAGTACATTTGACTTCGATGCCTTTTCCGATATCAAAGATCCTGGAAAGTTGCCCAAATAGTGAAATTATTGTTGCTGATGATTTCGACATTCACACATTCAGATGTTGAGTTGCCTCCACCACGCGCAACTTGTGAATGAACCAACGCATATTGCGTGTGCTAAAGGGCACCCGCACTCAAATCACTGCACCATCTCCTCCTCCTTTTTGCTTTCAGAACTTCGTAACATCTCGCGAACAAAAACGAGATGTTTAAAAAATATTTACAAAAACAATGGTTGGGCTGAGCTTAACGAATTTTCAGGCATTTTAATTTAAAGATATGCATTGTCGACTATAACGTAAAAGCTTTCTTCCTTCCTTCATTCAACAAAGCGTATCTTGATTAAGCCTAGAATGAAATATTGGTTTAGTCAGGCATTGAAAAATGCAGTAAAACATAGAGAGGAAGCCCTCAGTACCTTGGCGGCGTAACAACAAAACCGCAGATATTAATTCACTACGCAAAAGGGAGAAACTTCCTGGATGAAAAATACTTCGTGCGAGGAGCACCTTTATGCTGCCACGCTATGAATTATGAGCTCAGGGCATATTTTTAAAGCATGTTTTCTATTAAGTTGGGAATATACATTCGCACAGCATCAGAATACACAACTACCAATACGAGATATGGCGTAAACTTTTTTGTTTTATTTTTCTCATCGAAAATTTGTTATTTTATTATATAATATATAATTATATGTACCTTTGTTTGAGAAGAAGTTTAAATGAAAAACAATTCATCTGACATCCCACTAACACTACCGATACATCATCGCCAAAGCAGGGAATAAAGTTCATTTAAATTCAGGCTACCAGTTGTCAATCATAAACTTATACAAAAGACGTTTCAAGTAGAGAAATTGTTTCTTTGATTTAATGTTTTTGGGATTAAATAAGTTAGAAAATCAATAAAGTGAAACAAAGTACAGCCCTAAGCAACTATATTAGATGGACACACTTGAAGCTCGATTAATCGTTTTGTATGGATGGTAGAGCATTAAATGTAAAACATTACACACTGTATATATGTTGCAAGATCAGTAAGAAGGTAAAATTCATCGCATCTAAACTCTATATAGATCTGCTGTTGGAAAACTACGAGAACATATTACGCCTTTAATTTAACATAGTCTTGCCTCGAAAACTCACAAATTTTATGTTATTGAGGAAAATGTATTCCTTATCATCAATTCATATCATCAGAAATAGATCTGCAACTAAAACGAAGTTATACAAAAATGTGCCGATATGAAAATTAACACCTTGAAAACTTTTATCGTAATATGCCAAGTTTGATTCTTATATTACGTGATTTCAAATCCATTGCAAATGTGATTTATTTCTGATACACGTTTACAAATAAGCTGAAAGAATTTTGTTTCAAAAACAAAAATTGTTGTATTCTTTTAACTTTTCATTAAAAATATTTACATTTTGAAATTTTTACAAAAAATTTAATGTTCGTAGTGACTTTGGCTGTTTATATGCCCACATTTCATTGGTCGCTAAACCAAATCGTCAGTGAACTTTAGGCAGTTTGAAAACATTCAAACCATCAAATACAATATGGGAATTCTCTATCCTATACAATTATTTCAAAATATAAAATAATTTTAAAAAAATAATTAACCTGCATTGTCATATTCAGGACTTGAGGCAGAAAAATTAAAATTTAAAGTCAAATTAAAATCAAAAAGTCAAATCAAACAAAAAATTTTCAAAGAACTTCTTTTATATAATTTAAACGTTCTTCAGTGATGCTTTATTTGTACACATTTTAATTAAAGAATTTACTACGGTCAGTTCCTGTTTACAAAAACCAGAAGTTCTGGTAGGCTTTCCATACAGAATAGAGCCTTTAAATTTATATGTTTCTATAAAAAATCTTAAATAATAAACGAGAATTATCGATATACATACAAGCTAAGGCATCTAAGCCTGCTCTGCTATAATCTCTAGTAATAAAAAATACTAAATTAACTCTCCTTTCACTCCTTCGAACATGTTTTTGAAACGATTTCATTTTAATGACAATATGAATCAACTGCATATAACTTTGTCATATTTTTCTAATACAGTAGTTAATGGAAACTTCACTAATGTCTGTATATTGTGTTTTATGTACTGTAATATGCAAATGTTCTAGATACTGTACTTGTAACAAAGTACTATAAATATATATATATATATATATATATATATATATATATATATATATATATATATATATATATATATATATATATATATATTTAAATTTACAATAAAAAAATAATAATAATACTACAGTAGGTGCTTAGTTGGAATATTAATAAAAATTGTGTCTACAGCTTGTATAGTGGCACATATTGTATGCAAGATATGTTTTTAATATAAAATAATAAATTAGTCTCGTAAAGTTTACTTTTGTAGGATACGAGTATTTTAGTACTTATTATGAATACATACGAAATTAACCCCTAAAGGCATTCTAAATTTTGATAATATTTTTTAAGTTCCAAAATGAACTTAGAGGGGGCGATCCATGGTAAAGTCCTAAGACAAATATTTTCATCGCGCTAAAGAGCCGCCGAAGGGTAGTTTTTGCACCACTCTATTAAAAAGAGGAAAACAAACCCATATCAAAGACAAATTTTAGAGGGTTAAAATGTTCTACAAATATATTCCTCATGCTGTTCTACATAAAAGTGCTGAACACATCTTTTACGTAAAATATATCACTGAAAAGATATCCTGTGAGGGTCACAGGGTATCTTGATATAAAAATTATTGCAGCCAGAGTTAGTTCGCGTAACAGCGATCATCATGATTTATTTTTTTCTTCAACTGAAAGTCTGAACAATTTTATTATATGCAGTGCCCAATTCTTAGGAAGTTTCGTGTGTGCTAAGAAAATTTATATCAGATGGCATGGCAGAATGGCATGTCCGAAGTAGATGGACCCGTGCCAATAGATATTTAATCCGTAAGTAATGTTTCCTTTCCCATGGAATTTGTAATAAATGACATAATTTTCCTCTTCGTTAAAGAATCATAAACACACACGAGATATAAATTCCTTGGAGTTGTAAACATCCCTACGTCAATGAGTATATACATATATCGCATATATATATCAAAGTATATATCGTATTGAGGATGCTGTTGGCTGTCATTGACTACAAAGCAATTTTTGACTGAAAGCCTGGGTTCGATACCTGTTCAATATGTTAATTTATGGCAACTTAAAAAAAACTCCTTCCTATATGAGACTTTTCTTGGCATCCTTTTCATATTTGATTGCCTTATTGAGATTTATATTCATTATAATAAATCTATTTTTCTGTTATTCCATCCACACCCAAGTCTTTAATAATTTAAGCAATTGACTTGACTTATTTTCCCTTCTTTTTTTATACAAACAGTTTTACATTTTGCATCATTTAGCTTAATGCATATACTACGAGTATTTCCCCCTTTGAATGAGTTTTCAATGCTATTCGCTACTTTGTTTGCTCCATGATGTATAACAAAAAAATCTAGAAATGAACCCTGATGATGATATTGAATAAAAACTTCAATTGCTCTACTGATTACTCTTAGCAACGAACACAAGGTTGAGTGAAATCATTTCATGTGAAGATATACAGGGTAAGTTCAAAAATTATCTCAAATTTATTTAGCTTACCAACTATTTATTTTAGTAAAACTTTATTGGCTTATAGGTCCAGACTTAAAACAATTAAATTCTTTTTCAGAAACTACTAAATAATTTTGCGCTCTAAAGGATATAAGAATCAGAAACATTATAATTAAAAATAGCTGCAAATAAGGAATTTTTTGTTGCAATTGATAAGATCTTTTAAACACAGCTCGTATGCCATTGCGTGTATCCAATAATATATAAAGTTTTAAATGTATGAAATTATTTATACTTGTAATTGCATGCTGTGAAAATATATTTGATTTCATTTCACTTCATATCCTTTTGTTGTGTTATAGTGGTTCAATTTTTCTGCTATTCATATTAAACTCACTGATTATTACAACAACAACAACAACAAAAATAATATAGATATCATAACTTGGAAAAAAAATAATTTTTTATATATAAAACTTGTTTTCTCTTTGTTTGATAAAAATTTTGTTACATAAACTACCACTACCGAAATATTCGCAGCTTTAGTATAAAAAATAAGTTGGAAGGACAATTTTTAGCATGCATCGATTTCACATACAGATTTATAATTGTTATTAACAAATACTAACAAATTGAGAACATAAATTGATTGACGATTTTGATCGCGTATTGGTCACAACAACAACTGTACTCGTATATGTGATGAAAAGAAAATTAAATCAAAATAAGCTAATGATAAATATTTACGAACTAGCGTGTGCTGGAAATAAAAACAAAATAATTTTCAATGACCTTAATCAATTTTCTAAACTCTATTCTCTCTCTTTTATAATTATGCCATTCGCTTTTCTTTACAAAACCAACTAGACAAGAACCCATGCATCATTTCCTTATTTTTTCTAACTCTCTCTAATCTCTTTTGCCTTTTTCCTATTCATGTTTCTTTGCCAAACCAACTAGACAAGACCAGATGCATGATTACTTTGTGGTCCAAATACAAGTTTTTTTTTATTGAATCAGCTGTGATGACATGGTGATGAACTGTTTGAGATAGTGCGCCATCCTGCTGCAAACAAAGACTATTCAAGTTCATATGTTCCATTTCAGGATATAAAAAATGCGTAATTATGGTTCTGTAACACTCGCCATTAATTGAAATGGTGTTGCCAGCATTTTTGAGAAAAATGATTCCAAGGCTCCAAAATCCATATCAAACTGTCGCTCTCTGTGGATGTAATCCCCAGACAGTCCCCGGCAACTTTGTTGGTTCACATAGCAGCCGAGACGATAATTTTGTGGCCAAAAATTCAATGTCCGATCGCTTTGCAATATTTTTCAAGCGCAAATCTATCAGTGTCCATTTAACATCTGATTTAAAATGATACTAGTATTTACACCACCCTTTATTAACAGCAGCTTTAAATATAGTTTGTTCATATCTTGAGAAATTATCTTTAGAATATTATTTTCAGTAAATCACTCGAGATGAGGGTCCAATAATTATAAAAAACATTAAAATTTATCGGAATTGTACCAAAAACAAAAATTAAAAAATTTATCGATTAACTATTCGAATTTGTTTGTTGTGGCTCAATGTTTTTCAAACTGCTTTAATGATTTGATTTTGAAAAGTCGGCATATGAAAAGATAAAGATACAACAAACAAATTATTGTTTCCAATATTTCCAATAGCTTCTTCAAGGATAATATTAGACCTTAAGCTCGAAAAATTTTCTGAATATACATTAATAAGCAACAGTTCTAAGAAATTAGAATAATAATTTAAAATGTTATAATTTTTTTTTAACATCGGCCGCATAATGTGGGAGTAAAAGGGTCGACAAAAAAACTTATCTTGCCTATAACTGCAATATATAAAAATAACTGCAATTAATGAAAAATACCTTTAATTGAAAGTTGTTAACATTATTAAAGCTCAAATAATGTCAAATTTCTTAAAGAAAGCTTCAAACATTTTATGGTTAATGATGTAAATAATTATTTAAAAAATACGACACGAAATCAGTCTTAATTGCCGCGAATTCGAGTTAAGGGGAAGCTCGTTACACTTACCGAACGGACATTATAATCCACCATTAGGGTTAATTTGACTGATTTTACCACGTCTTAGATTTTTATAAATAAGCTTTTAGTTTAACCAAATTGAGCTACATAAAATTTAACTGCGAACAATTTTAGTCTGTGGCAATGAAACCGTCACGTATACTTAATATATTAATCATGCGTATAGAAAAATGTTTATGAAAAAGGACGCTAAGCGGTAAATTTTCTAATTTAAGATCAGAGATTAACTACACACGACAATTAACATTTACGGGAGTAGATTCAGCGACAAACCATTAACATCCTTGTTCATAATTTTTATAAAGGATTTTTTAATAAGGAATCGCATTTTATAAAGACATTTGTTTTGTAAGTCTGCTACTCGTATTTTATTACGAATAATTCTTCAGTATAAATATATAGCCGAATATTTCATTGATAACAAATATGAAATGACATACATACATATTTTTTTTTTTTTTTGGAAATTAATTAATTTATGAAATATTCATTTTGACAATGCTTTGACATACATAATATTTTTATGGGTTTCCGGCTGCTGCTACATCTTTTCTATCTGTCATGTCCCATTTCAAGACGTCGCCTTTTTTATTTACTCTTGATCTCTCCGCATACAATGTGAAGATCAAAACTAATGTAGTGTTCTTATATATAATTATATGTACTCGTATATATTTATGTATAGCACGAGGTACGTTTTATTCTTGAAAACAAACATCTGAGAAAGAGCAACGTACGATATGGAACATTGTATATTGAAATTATCTTCAATTGTCATAATATATTTATTTATTTTTTTTTTATTTATTTATGTAAAAGAATTTAAAGAACTTTATGTAATTTTTAACTTAAATGTTCTGTTTTTTTTTGTAGGCGACATATAATAGTCGGCCCAGGCTTATAGTTGCCCCTAATTTATTTTTGCCTAAGCTTCTTTAACAAAGTAGCTACCATCGGTTGGTCGTAATTGCTGTTGCAGTTACCGACGGTTTCACCGCATTTGCATAAAATTGTCTAACAGAAACGGAAATAACATATTTATGTGGTTGTGGAATGAAATGTTTAAACAGCATTTAGTATTGTCAGTTACAGCAGCAACAATGGCCAAAGGCATCAAACGTTGTTGCAAGTTTGTTTATGTAGCGGTTTTTCTCCTGTTTTTGTAAAACGCTTTGTGTGTGTGCATGTTTGTAGTTTTTAAGGTTTTTATGGCGGATTAAATACATTCTGCACACGATGTTTGTAACCATTTGCATGTGTTGGTTAAAAAAAAAAATGCAAATTACATGCGATTTTAATGTTCACAGGCACTGTTTTCCAAATGCAACGAATCTTTTGCATACACAAAAAAAGACACAAAAAAAGGAAACTGGAAACAAGAGAAAAAGCAAATGTTTCTAACAACTTTAATAAAGCTCATTTAAGTTAGATTAAGAAATTTCCGCGCTAACAAGCTTGGAAAAAATTCAACAGCATTTGAGATCAATTTTGAGTCTCAGTTAAAAAAAAAAATATTTTAAAATTAAAATGACCGCATGTAGTGCGAGTAAAATGTCCGACTAATTTTAAGAAAATCAGTAGTTTTTCTTTAGACTCCAAAATTTCCTTTAATTTTTATATAAGCAAATTTGTTAAAAGAAACAATTTATTTTTTCATTTACATATATAAAATAGAAGAAACCAAAATGTGTCGTATAGAAACATTTCTAACGTTGGTCTGACCAAAACCTCATTAGGTACGTACTGTACTATGACGAAAATTGTATATTTCTATAATTTAAAACTCAATGTTTTGAGAAATTCTTCTAGAAAATTTAAACCAGCCAAATTCAAGGATGTGAGAAGTATATTTTGTAAGCAGTGGTTGCAAATTTGCCTTTTGGAAAATCTCGTATATGAATTTATTTTTTCAACAACCGGTACCACTTGGTATTATAGTTTTAGTTTATTCCTAAAAACTTTTTGGAAATGTTCATAAAGATTAGAACCAGTGGGTTTTGTCTACGTGCAGATATAAAAAAATTAATAATAAATAAAAAATTTTAGAGCGGATAAAAACTTGCCACAAAAAAATCGCAAAACTCATTTTAAAATCGACAAGGAACTAACATTTGTAATGCTTGGTTAAAAAATGCTATAATTATTGTACTTTATCTTCGTATAAATCACCTAAATAATGGCCTATAGTGCTTTCTTTTCTGAATTTTTTTACATTTCGTTATATCAAATATTTTTATTGAGACTTTATTGTATGCAACATTTAAGCGCCTTTTTCTTGAAAACTAATATTGCAACAACAAATTGAAAATTGTTTTTACAATTTTTACAATTACACTTAATTGGTTAGTGCCAATGAAATACGGACATATGATAAACTAAACAAAAAACAAACAAGATTTTTTTAATATTCGTTTTGGAGAATACCTCGTAAATTAATATAATAAAGATAACTTGAAAAAATTTTAATCAAATCAAATGAAATAAAAACAAGATAAAATTAAAAATAAAAAAAAATGAATAAAAAATTTTATTTATTTTCTTTAAGCTCAAGGTCTATTCTTTTTTAATTTTAATTATCGATATTTCGGTACTCATCGAGTACCATCATCACGATATTTGTTTATTTTATTTGAATTTAATAATGTTAATACAAATTTATATAAATTTAATGTTCATTGTCGCTTGCGAAAATAGAAACTAACCGAAATTTATGACATCGACAACGGTGACTGTGTAGTCAGTCGTAATGCCATGATGTCTTTGAAATAATTGTCTTCATAAAAGCGCGTGGTCGGTAGCCTGCTGTCTTCTATACGTTTAAAGTATTATTGTATAAAAAACTTAATTTCTTTCGAAGCGAATTCATAACAGATGGAATTAACAGTGCAGCTGATAAGTTCTTTTCTCATATTTTTCGTTGCTCAATGTAAAAATTTTGTTATTTGTTTTGATTATTTTCGAATATTTTCCTTCGCTTTGCCATTTTAGTTTGTTGTTTTTGACATTTAGTTATGAGAGTATTGTATTTAAATTACTGGTGAATTTGCCATGATTTCTTTAAATAGATAATTTTGTATTTCTTCTCCATTTTATTTGATTAGAATTTTTTAATTTATTGTAAATCAAAAATTTCAATTTGTAGTTTTAATACAAATTTTATTGAAAAGGGCTTTGAAATATTTAATATAATAAAGTTGTTTAAAAAAAATAAATTGATCTTAAGCTTTAAAAAAAGTTCAACACAACAAAATATTAATATTAATATTAATTAACTTTACAAATTTAATTATTTTTTTTAGGCTAAAGGTCTCACTTTTTTATTTTATTTATTTATTTTATAAATTTATGATATAAACTTATAAATTTAATTTTTTTGAGTTTGAGGTCTTCTTTTTTTATAAAAAACAATAAATATATTAATTTTTTTTATTTAAATATTTTTGATTTGATTTAAATATTTTTGTATTGAAAAAAGTTTAAATATTTTAAATACAAAATTATATAAACTTTTGTCTATTGATTTTGTTTCAAATTTTATAAAATATTTATAATTTCCTGAAGAAGACAAATATCAAAAAATATATATTTTTTTATAAAAGAAGACCTCAAACTCAAAAAAAAATAAATAAATTTATTTATTTTATATTCAAATAAATAAATATCCAGAAGATGATACTCGAGAGTACCGAAATATCGATAAAAAAGAGCTTAAAAATAAAATAAATAAAATAAAAAAGAGCTCAAAAAATAAATTAAATTGATTAACTGAAATAAAACGCCCTAAAACCTCGAACATATATATATTAATTAAATTCATCAGCTTCTTAAAAAAAATGAAATTATCGCTCTAATTTTTTAAATTGTAACTCCATTACAGGATTACGCTCTCTTTCTTTATAAATTTGGGCTTTTCTCTTTAAATGGGCATAGAATGTTATACTCATGCTTAGAAAAGAAAGCGCCATTGGATGTTCTCTATTTACTATCAAACAAGTCGGCACTTTATGAGACTTACTGTCTTATTCATAAACATTATTTTGGATTTAAAAAGGGCTTTTTACACAAATTCTACAATAGTTTTTAAATTTTTTTGCGAATAAAGCAATTAATTATTATTTCAAACTTACCACTAAAAGTCCGCTAATTAACATTTCGCAATTTGCTAGCCTGATGCCTTCGAATGTGATTCCCAACAGAGGCTTTCTTGAGGAACTTTCCTCCCGCCAACTTATCTATCCGTTAAGCTTTAAATATAATGAAATAAAGATATACTTGTAATAAAAACTTTTTTAATATGTTATTGATGTAAAATAAATTTTCTTAAATGAGAGAATAATATTATTTAAATTATAACCATGTTTTCCCCATATTATTTCCAATTAAAACACACTTTATCCATTTGTATGAAATGAACAGAAGTGTCTACACTTTTAATATCAACTAATTAAGTTGAGTACAACATATTCTACCTTTTATTCAATTAGCCATAATAATGATATTATATTCCTTTGTACATTTCTGTGTCTGACTTTCCGAATTAGTTGAATTTCTATGGTAATCAGTGGTTACGAAAATCATTGTCTTTATGGTTTTTCTTTTGCAATTATAAACATAGACATACAAATATATTAATGCTTTAATGTACAAAAGATAATCACAGTTCAAATAATATCACAGAGAAATACAATATTCAATTGTTTTGGTTGTGGTAAATTTTACTTTTGGCCTGTTAATTGTATCCAAAGTTGCCAATTCAACATTTTTCGAAAATGAGCGTAACTTTGTTTTCTATATTTTAAGCTCGAGACTTATATCTTCTATCATAAAAAATCCTTTCTAAAAGTTATTTTGAAAAATGCATTGTTTGTTGTGGCTTTAGATGTTCTTATGACGACATTTCATTGGTCGCTAAAAGAAATCGTCAGTGTGCTTTAAGCAGGTTGAAAACATGCAACCTCGTATGTTTATCCAAATAAATCAAATACAATATGAGAATTCTGTATTGTATATGAATCATAACAAAATACATAAACATAGTAGGGTTAGAATGATTTTATACAAACAACACAACAAACAATTATACTCAACGTGAGTCTATTTTATTTTTCTTGAAAAATGTATACAATTACACGCCTGTTGGTTGGTTGGTTAATGATTGTATTCAGTCAGGCAAAAATGAAAAAAAAAATCTTTATTTTAGAAACTTAATATTGAAAAATTTGAGGAGAATATCCCGAAATAATAAATTTCAATATTAAGTGTTATTTTGAAAATTAAAAAAAATCCATCTAAAACAGTTATTTTTCAGAGCAAAAATAAAAATTAGAATAAAACTCTTAAAAAGAGAGTTTTATTTCGCCCTCATAAAATAAAACTCACTTGAGAAGTCAGAAAATAAATAATTGCCCTTATTATGATTGTCGACTCGACGTCACACCAAGTCGACATCAATATATTGGCAATTGTGGGATCGTTATCGTGAACTATTAAATATTATTAATAAGATATTACTACTACTATGGCTTATAAAATTACAATTGGCCATCAATATTAGTTAATTATTGCCTACAACGAGTTCAGAACTGTTGTCTTTTTTACTGTCGACTTGATGTGACGTCGGCGCGACAATCATTATAAGAGGGAATATGTCAAGGATGTGCTGCAGTTATTTGCTTTTAATTATAATTTTAAAAATGATTATGAAGTACATATATGCATATGGATGAGTATGTATGAATATACTTTTACTTAATGAGCCCCATTGAAATGTGTTAATGAGAATTTGGAGTTCGAAGATCATTGCACTTATTATCAGTCGATTCTTTGATGGAACATGTTCATAGTCAAGAAAAAGTTCAATATTGCAAAATGAGATTAAAGTTTTTTAAATATTAGCTGTCATGTCGAAGGTTTTTGATATAACTTCGATTTAGCTTCGGATATTGTTCGGGTTTTTTCCATAAAGAGGATGTTGAGGAATAAATACCTTTTACGCAAAAATTCAAAAATTTTGAGATGTGACTATGTTGCACTAAAGGACAACAATATTCAATATTTCGTACCAAAAATTAATAAAAAAAATTAATAAATAAAGTAAAATATGGCACAGCGAAAAGGTTTATACTGTAATCATAAGCACAGATAATTTAACACTTCCATACACACTGAAAGGTTTCGTTAACTATTTCGTTTTTCATTATGAATTTTCAAAGAAGCTTTGCCTCGTGTTTTCTGACTTTCATTTATAATTTTTTAACAGTACATCAGCTCTGCTAGCGATCACATCATGACCAATTCTAATATGCCGATATTCTAATATATTGGTTATTACCAACCTTTTTTGGCTTCATGACATGGACACCAACGACATGTGGTTTCAACAGGATGGTGCCTGCTCATTAAATTATTGATACATAATTTGTAGTTGTATTGTCAATAATATATAAATTAATAATAACACTTTCAACGCTCATCTTTTGCAAAAACTTTGAAATTTGATTGCACCGAAATTACTAGATTTTAAATTTAAAAGTGAACTGTTTAGCTTTTTGAAACTTATTTCATTTAATTCGTATTCCCTATAAATGCTTGCCAAAACTATTTCTGTTTAGCCAAAGTTTATTAAGAAAGTACTTCTTTAACATTTTCAGGAATATGTACATATATGAACGAAAATGTATAAAAGCAACAAAAAAGAAGAAAAGCCAAAACAGCATTTTGCTTTAAATCCACCATCTTTCTGTAAACAACAAGTCCTTCAGCTCCTGGCAACATTGATTGTATGGATTTGTTCTTTTGAATAATCAAACAGACAACAAAAAAAAAACAAACAAACAAAAAATAAACCAGTATTTCGATGCTTGTGGTTTTGACATGTTTCGGTTTTGTGTGGCTGCTACATACCAGTACATATGTACATGTATGGTATATAAGAATGCCAATACATTTAATAATTTAAATTTATTTAAAAGGAATAATGCCAATGAATTATGTTTTTCATTATTAAAGTGATTTTAAATATTAAAGATCTTATTCATAATAGTTATCAAAGGCTTAATTTAAACAAGCTTTTGCAAATCTTCGTTAATGTGCTATGAATGGGTTAGTTTGGTTTTTATGCAAAATCATCTTCATAAACTCAAAAATTGTATGGAAGCATTTTGTCAGAAATAGTAGTAAATCAATACGAAATTAACTCTTAAGCGCTTTTTACGTTTCACTTCATTTCTGCAGTTCAGTTGCAATCCTTCTTCTATTCAGACACTTCTGGTAGAATTTTATAACAAGCATTTTTATAGGACATGTGCCAAAAAGGCACATACTTTGAAAAGTAAGGAAATAAAAATGTTTTACAAAAATATAATGCTGAAGAAATATTCCTAGTACATAAGGATACTATGGTTCCCTATTTCGAGTCAACATAAGACTGTGCATGATTTGACTTTACTGTCATTTTTGCATTAAAGTGATGACAGCTCTAAAAACACAGTTTGATAGGTGACTTTTAGGGTTATTAAAAATGGTATTGTACACGATAGAACAAAGTGTTTTCTTTATTGAACAATTTTTCAAATATAATGAAAGTTTAGCAGCCGCAATTCGAAAATTTCATATAAAAAAAGGTCGGAATAGTTTTTTGACCCCGTCAATTTTAAGGAGATTAATTGAAAATTTCAGGGACACTTGATCAATTTGACACAATAAACATACTGGTTGTCCAAGAATTAGTTGTTCAGTATAAATATCGGAGTCATCTGTGAGAGTGTTGTTGAAAATCTAGGAACATCAGTTCGCTATTTTAGACAAATATTAAGAGTTACTAGAAGTTCTCTGCAAAATTGGAAGATATTGATATAGCCAATGTGTGGTTTCAACAAAAACGGTGCCACATGCCAGTGAAGCAATTTATGAAGGATTTGCCGGTCGTGTAATCTATCATTTCGATAATTAGAATTGGTTCTCTAGAACGATACATGAAAAAATAATATAAAGACTAGAAATTGTGTTTTTTATTTAATTAAAATCTTGCGTTAATTTTGAAACACTCTTGATAAATTATGACTTCCTGTTGTGGTAGCATGGCATTAAAAAGAACAAAATTAAAGCAACAGATATGTGCTGAATAAAAGGAAATTCCAAAGAGATTTTTATTTTAACGAGTAACGTATTAAAATGTCTAATATTTTTCTATTTATTTTAAGTATATGTTATGATCTATTTTTTATACTTATATTTTTTGTTTAGTATATTTTTATGAATAAAATTCATGCATTTTAATTCAACTCTATAATTTAATGATGTTTTACGAAAACCTTAATGCATTCGTTAAGGAACAAAGAAAGTACAAGGTGACGCAAAGGTAATATCATAATTGACGACTTGAAGCCAAATATTTTGCAAACAGCAATTCAAAATGCCATAAAACGAACACAATTATGCATCAACTCGGGTCGTGGCCATTCGGGAAATATAATTTATTCCAATTAATGTCATCAGTTTTATACATTCAAACAAACTTTTTATAAAAACAGAACTCTTTTCTTTCATTCATAACAAAACGGAAGAAAATTATGACATTACTTTTGGACCACCCTGTATGATATTCTAAGCCACTAGCATGCACGCATATTCTTAATGTCTTTGAGTTGTGTCACCTCTGACTTACCATCGGCTTAGACAAGTGCCTTGACATATCCTCAAAGATAATGATCTAATGGGGTTGTAGATCACAAAAACTTAGTGACCAATTAATGGGACAATCACATCTAATTATTCGTTCATCAAATGTTCCTTTGGGCAAATTAATTGATAAATTAATAGATTTCATGTCGTTAAACGTTTTTTTAGGTCGTGAGTCTATTTATAGTAAAATTACAGACCAGAATAACAACGAAATAACTGTCAGCTGGCAAATCGGTTACCAACTCCAGGATGTGAACGTTTAAACCCAAACACTTTTTGCTTAGAAAAATCATATTTATTTCATTTAAACAATGCCTTTTGAGCGAGTGTCCAACAGCCACGCTTAAACTTTGCCAAAATGTAACCATAGTCACGTGCGTTATAGATCAATTTGTTATGACTTGTACAACGAAAATCCAACCACGCCTTTGACACATACACAGAAGCGTATAGGACGGCAGTTGCAGTTTCCTTATACGAGTAACCAGCAGTAAAGGGTATTTTAATAGGTACTTCCGATAGTTGATAGCGGCTATATTGTTGAAGCTGCATCTGTCATATTGGCTGTTTTGACAAATCATCATAAACTGATACAACGTTCAATAACATATGCAAATGACAAAATTGTTTTATCAAAATGGTTTTTTATAGACGCCATAAACGTTCTTCATTTCTGGATGAATGGGTGGTCATCAACAAAGAAAATTGTCGAATTTTCGATCATGCGATCCAATGTATCTTGAAATCTCTGTTTGTGCTGGCGGCATCATCAGTCCATATTTCCTTGAGAACGACATTGTCCAAGCCGTCATCGTCAATGGCGAGCGCTATAGATCGATGAATACCAAATTCTCTTGGTATTGACACCAACGACATTTGGTTTCAACAGGAAGGTGCTACGTGCCACACAGCTCATGTCACATTGGACGTTCTGCACAAGCGATTTGTGGGCATGGTCATCTCACGTTAAGGTGATGTAATTTAGACATCGAGATCTTGCGATTTGACTTTTTCTTGTGTGGTTTTCTTAAGTCGCAGGTCTATGGAAATAAGAGGCAAACTACAGCGGCCCCCAAACGCAACATAACCTATGCCGGATTTATATGCCAGTCATAAAAAAATTTTACTTTTCGGATGCATGCAACTAAGCGAAGCCGCAATGAACATTTGTACGTTTATATGTTTTATGGCATCAAAAAGCCTTTTTAAATCAATAAAAAAGAATACAGTGATACCTCACACACACTTTGTTTTATTTAAATTTAAAGATAGAAAGCTCTTAATGAAAGACCCGTTGTTTCATTAGAACTGTGTTCAACTAGCTTTTACTCCATATAATGATTTATTGCTTCTGCTTGACAAAGTGCCTTATTGCTAAATGGTCCTTTAATGGCCTAAATGGTTATATAACTAGTCAACTATGTAGCTGGGCACAAGTTGCATGCAGCACAATTACATTTTGTGCCATTTTCTAACGTTAAAAAATTAGCTTAAGTTGTTCAAATTCCTATATGCACTTCTTTCTGTATGTAATGCAAATTATTTAAAATGTTTTATGAAAGAAACTTTCATATCGAAACTGGTGCTGCACCAGTAACATTTTCCATTGCACATAAAAGGCGTGAAAAGAAAATTTTGTGTAATCTCAGTATGGACAGTTTAAAAGTGATTTTTTTTTTATTTTTTTTTTTTTTTTTTTTTTTTTTTGACAAACGATTAGACAATGATCGAGATGTTTTTGATTTTATGTTACTAATAAAAAGAAAAAAATTTTCTTTTAAAGAAATTTAGCTTTTTCTCGAAACTTCATTATTAATTAGAATCAAAAATATCTTCTAAATATTGAGTTATTTAAAATGCAAGAACAGTAATTAAAAATTGAACAGAAATTAAGAATTGACAATTCTTAATTTCTGTACAATTTTTAATTTCTGTTCTTGCATTTTAAATAACTCATCAAAATGCGGTGGACACGAATATGCTATACGAAATCTAACTACAAGGACAATGTACAACATTTGCGAATCATTAAATTATATTCCAAAAGGATTCTACTGGATTCTATGATCAAAATCTGAGATTAAGATTTTTTTTTTTTTTTTTTGTAATACAAGGTTCAGTATGATTGGAAAAGAAATTGCATCAAAAACTAAGTCCATATATATACCAAAATTAAAAAAAAACAACTATAAAATTATAATTTATATTTAAAGCCCATATTCAACATAAGAAAATAGATCAACTTATAACCAGCAAAAATTTTTGTATAGTAAATATGGAGATGATAAATAAACTTTTAAATGTCGAAAATTCGTTGAGATGACTTCCGTAAAAAAAATCAGTAACTTTCCTCTTGAACGTTATATTTCACCTCTTCCTTCTTTACATGCAACGGAAGAGCTTAATAATTTATAAATATCCAGCTTTGCTACCATATTTCAAATTAAAAACATAAGTAAGAATCTATGAGCATTTGGTGCTGGATATATCTAATTATGTAAAGTATATATTTTAATTTTATTTCAAAATGCTTCTAAATGTAAAAAATTTTTCTTATACTCGTACCATAACATGTATTTCTTCAAAACGTATTACAATTTTCTTTCTTTAATATATTTACTTCCAACAACAAGGAAGTTTAAGTCTCGCTCTAATACTCGTAACTTTTCTATTCCAGCTTCAAGTGTAATAAATAGTGGCGGCATTATTTCCCACAATTTATCATTTTAAAATTTAAATATTTCTACATGATACTTATTACACTTTGAAATGGCACTTGGAAAAATCATAAGAAAAGTTCCTTTAATTTAAAAAGGAAGGACAATCATTAATATGAATCGTTTCTTTTAATACCTGCCTCATCCCCATACTCGCAAAGATTTTTCTATTACTGTTACTAATGTTGCAATTTGGTATCATGAATTTCATAACTAATCACCCTCGTTGTCTATTTTCTTGTTTAATATATTTTTTTAACTTTTCACTGTCAAAGACAAATATTCGGTAGATAATCTCTCATTAGGCAAACAGAAACCAATTGCGGTTTTTGGTTTATGATAAACTGAAAATCAAGGAAAGCACGTAAATTAATCAAAATAAGTTTGTTATGTTATACGTCTGTGCAACCAAATACAAACGAAAAACAATTAGAACATCACAACAAAGTTACTTTAAATCGAGCCATGGATAGATGTTAATTCGTCAAGGTTTCTTATAGAAAATATAAAGTGGCGTAGACGAAAGTATTTCTTAATTAGCGATACTCACATTTATATAAGAGAGTTAAACATTTGTAAGATGTGGGTACATGTATTTGAAAGCATTTTAAACAAAATGATATACAATTCATATAAAAGGAGCTTCCAAAAAGATTTATTTATGCACTGAATTGCATTTGGCGAGATAATTTAAGTTTGTAATTTTGTTATTTAAACTTCAGTTGAAGTCGAAAAAATACACTATGAAATTAGTATGTGTCTGAAGATAAATTTAAATTTAACTAGTACAGACATAGACCATATTTTTTAGTAATGACGCAAAAGAGACCAAGTCGATATCTTAAAATCTAAGCAAGTTATGACCAAAATGGTAACCAGTTCTACTAAAAAGTGGCCGGAAAGAGGCAGTAGTAGAACTGTTTACCTTTTTGGTCATAACTTGCTTAGTTTTCAAGATATCGACTTCATTTCTTTTGCGTTCGATAGATAAACGTATTGGCTTCAATTTCAATCTTTGTTTTTTGCGGGTAGTGTGAAAAAATTTTTTCCTCAAAAATTATGATGACCTAACCCCTTTGCTTTTTTGATAAAAATTAAAAAAAAAAATTCTTATTTTTGCAAAAAAAAGAATAGGAATGAAAGCCAATAAATTTATCTATCCAACGCAAAAGAAACCAAGTCGATATATTGAAAACTAAACAATTTATGACCAAAATGGTAACCAGTTCTACTAAAAAGTGGCCGGAAAGAGGCAGTAGTAGAACTGTTTACCTTTTTGGTCATAACTTGCTTAGTTTTAAAGATATCGACTTGGTTTCTTTTGCGTTCGATAGATAAACGTATTGGCTTCAATTTCAATCTTTGTTTTTTGCGAGTAGTGCGAAAAAAAATTTTTCCTCAAAAATTATGATGACCTAACCCCTTTGCTTTTTTTTTAATAAAAAACGCAAAAGAAACCAAGTCGATATCTTGAAAACTAAGCAAGTTATGACCAAAAAGGTAAACAGTTCTACTACTGCCTCTTTCCGGCCACTTTTTAGTAGAACTGGTTACCGTTTTGGTCATAACTTGCTTAGTTTTCAAGATATCGACTTGGTTTCTTTTGCGTTGGAAAGATAAATTTATTGGCTTTCATTCGTATTCTTTTGTAGCGAAAATAACAAGAAAATTTTCTTTGTCATTTTTATCAAAAAAGCAAAGGGGTTAGGTCATCATAATTTTTGAGGAAAAAATTTTGTTCACACTACCCGCAAAAAACAAAGATTGAAATTGAAGCCAATACGTTTATCTATCGAACGCAAAAGAAACCAAGTCGATATCTTGAAAACTAAGCAAGTTATGACCAAAAAGGTAAACAGTTCTACTACTGCCTCTTACCGGCCACTTTTTTGTAGAACTGGTTACCATTTTGGTCATAACTTGCTTAGTTTTCAAGATAAAAAACAAAGATTGAAATTGAAGCCAATACGTTTATCTATCGAACGCAAAAGAAATGAAGTCGATATCTTGAAAACTAAGCAAGTTATGACCAAAATGGTAACCAGTTCTACTAAAAAGTGGTCGGTAAGAGGCAGTAGTAGAACTGTTTACCCTTTTGGTCATAACTTGCTTAGTTTTCAAGATATCGACTTGGTTTCGTTTGCGTTGGATAGATAAATTTATTGGCTTTCATTCGTATTCTTTTTTTGCGAAAATAAGAAAAAAATTTTTTGGTCATTTTTATCAAAAAATCATCATAATTTTTGAGGAAAAAATTTTTTTCACACTACCCGCAAAAAACAAAGATTGAAGTTGAAGCCAATACGTTTATCTATCGAACGCAAAAGAAATGAAGTCGATATCTTGAAAACTAAGCAAGTTATGACCAAAAAGGTAAACAGTTCTACTACTGCCTCTTTCCGGCCACTTTTTTGTAGAACTGGTTACCATTTTGGTCATAACTTGCTTAGTTTTCAAGATATCGACTTGGTTTCTTTTGCGTTGGATAGATAAATTTATTGGCTTTCATTCGTATTCTTTTTTTGCGAAAATAAGAAAAAAAATTTTTTGTCATTTTTATCAAAAAATCATCATAATTTTTTAAGAAAAAATTTTTTTCACACTACCCGCAAAAAACAAAGATTGAAGTTGAAGCCAATACGTTTATCTATCGAACGCAAAAGAAATGAAGTCGATATCTTGAAAACTAAGCAAGTTATGACCAAAAAGGTAAACAGTTCTACTACTGCCTCTTTCCGGCCACTTTTTAGTAGAACATTTTGGTCATAACTTGCTTAGTTTTCAAGATATCGACTTGGTTTCTTTTGCGTTGGATACATAAATTTATTGGCTTTCATTCGTATTCTTTTGTTGCGAAAATAACAAGAAAATTTTTTTTGTCATTTTTATCAAAAAAGCAAAGGGGTTAGGTCATCATAATTTTTGAGGAAAAAATTTTTTTCACACTACCCGCAAAAAACGAAGATTGAAATTGAAGCCAATACGTTTATCTATCGAACGCAAAAGAAATGAAGTCGATATCTTGAAAACTAAGCAAGTTATGACCAAAAAGGTAAACAGTTCTACTACTGCCTCTTACCGGCCACTTTTTTGTAGAACTGGTTACCATTTTGTTCATAACTTGCTTAGTTTTCAAGATATCGACTTGGTTTCTTTTGCGTTCGATAAATAAATTTGTTGGCTTTCATTCGTATTCTTTTGTTGCGAAAATAACAAGAAAATTTTTTTTGTCATTTTTATCAAAAAAGCAAAGGGGTTAGGTCATCATAATTTTTGAGGAAAAAATTTTTTTCACACTACCCGCAAAAAACGAAGATTGAAATTGAAGCCAATACGTTTATCTATCGAACGCAAAAGAAATGAAGTCGATATCTTGAAAACTAAGCAAGTTATGACCAAAAAGGTAAACAGTTCTACTACTGCCTCTTACCGGCCACTTTTTTGTAGAACTGGTTACCATTTTGGTCATAACTTGCTTAGTTTTCAAGATATCGACTTGATTTCTTTTGCGTTGGATAGATAAATTTATTGGCTTTCATTCGTATTCTTTTGTTGCGAAAATAACAAGATTTTTTTTTTTTTTTTTTTTTTTTTTTTTTTTTTTCATTTTTATCAAAAAAGCAAAGGGGTTAGGTCATCATAATTTTTGAGAAAAAAATTTTTTTCACACTACCCGCAAAAAACAAAGATTGAAATTTAAGCCAATACGTTTATCTATCAAACGCAAAAGAAATGAAGTCGATATCTTGAAAACTAAGCAAGTTATGACCAAAAGGGTAAACAGTTCTACTACTGCCTCTTTCCGGCCACTTTTTAGTAGAACAGGTTACCATTTTGGTCATAACTTGCTTAGTTTTCAAGATATCGACTTGGTTTCTTTTGCGTTGGATAGATAAATTTATTGGCTTTCATTCGTATTCTTTTTTTTTGCGAAAATAAGAAAAATTTTTTTTGTCATTTTTATCAAAAAAGCAAAGGGGTTAGGTCATCATAATTTTTGAGGAAAAAATTTTTTTTACACTACCCGCAAAAAACAAAGATTGAAATTGAAGCCAATACGTTTATCTATCGAACGCAAAAGAAATGAAGTCGATATCTTGAAAACTAAGCAAGTTATGAACAAAAGGGTAAACAGTTCTACTACTGCCTCTTACCGACCACTTTTTAGTAGAACTGGTTACCGTTTTGGTCATAACTTGCTTAGTTTTCAAGATATCGACTTGGTTTCTTTTGCGTTGGATAGATAAATTTATTGGCTTTCATTCGTATTCTTTTGTTGCGAAAATAACAAGAAAATTTTTTTGTCATTTTTATCAAAAAAGCAAAGGTCATCATAATTTTTGAGGAAAAAATTTTTTTCACACTACCCGCAAAAAACAAAGATTGAAATTGAAGCCAATACGTTTATCTATCGAACGCAAAAGAAATGAAGTCGATATCTTGAAAACTAAGCAAGTTATGACCAAAAAGGTAAACAGTTCTACTACTGCCTCTTACCGGCCACTTTTTTGTAGAACTGGTTACCATTTTGGTCATAACTTGCTTAGTTTTCAAGATATCGACTTGATTTCTTTTGCGTTGGATAGATAAATTTATTGGCTTTCATTCGTATTCTTTTGTTGCGAAAATAACAAGAAATTTTTTTTTTTTTTTTTTTTTTTTTTTCATTTTTATCAAAAAAGCAAAGGGGTTAGGTCATCATAATTTTTGAGAAAAAAATTTTTTTCACACTACCCGCAAAAAACAAAGATTGAAATTGAAGCCAATACGTTTATCTATCGAACGCAAAAGAAGTGAAGTCGATATCTTGAAAACTAAGCAAGTTATAACCAAAAGGGTAAACAGTTCTACTACTGCCTCTTTCCGGCCACTTTTTAGTAGAACAGGTTACCATTTTGGTCATAACTTGCTTAGTTTTCAAGATATCGACTTGGTTTCTTTTGCGTTCGATAGATAAATTTATTGGCTTTCATTCGTATTCTTTTGTTGCGAAAATAACAAGAAATTTTTTTTTTGTCATTTTTATCAAAAAAGCAAAGGGGTTAGGTCATCATAATTTTTGAGGAAAAAAATTTTTTTACACTACCCGCAAAAAACAAAGATTGAAATTGAAGCCAATACGTTTATCTATCGAACGCAAAAGAAATGAAGTCGATATCTTGAAAACTAAGCAAGTTATGACCAAAAAGGTAAACAGTTCTACTACTGCCTCTTACCGGCCACTTTTTTGTAGAACTGGTTACCATTTTGGTCATAACTTGCTTAGTTTTCAAGATATCGACTTGGTTTCTTTTGCGTTCGATAGATAAATTTATTGGCTTTCATTCGTATTCTTTTGTTGCGAAAATAACAAGAATTTTTTTTTTTTTTTTTTTTTCATTTTTATCAAAAAAGCAAAGGGGTTAGGTCATCATAATTTTTGAGGAAAAAATTTTTTTCACACTACCCGCAAAAAACAAAGATTGAAATTGAAGCCAATACGTTTATCTATCGAACGCAAAAGAAATGAAGTCGATATCTTGAAAAATAAGCAAGTTATGACCAAAAAGGTAAACAGTTCTACTACTGCCTCCTACCGGCCACTTTTTTGTAGAACTGGTTACCATTTTGTTCATAACTTGCTTAGTTTTCAAGATATCGACTTGGTTTCTTTTGCGTTCGATAAATAAATTTGTTGGCTTTCATTCGTATTCTTTTGTTGCGAAAATAACAAGAAAATTTTTTTTGTCATTTTTATCAAAAAAGCAAAGGGGTTAGGTCATCATAATTTTTGAGGAAAAAATTTTTTTCACACTACCCGCAAAAAACAAAGATTGAAATTTAAGCCAATACGTTTATCTATCGAACGCAAAAGAAATGAAGTCGATATCTTGAAAACTAAGCAAGTTATGACCAAAAGGGTAAACAGTTCTACTACTGCCTCTTTCCGGCCACTTTTTAGTAGAACAGGTTACCATTTTGGTCATAACTTGCTTAGTTTTCAAGATATCGACTTGGTTTCTTTTGCGTTCGATAGATAAATTTATTAGCTTTCATTCGTATTCTTTTGTTGCGAAAATAACAAGAAAATTTTTTTTTGTCATTTTTATCAGAAAAGCAAAGGGGTTAGGTCATCATAATTTTTGAGGAAAAAATTTTTTTCACACTACCCGCAAAAAACAAAGATTGAAATTTAAGCCAATACGTTTATCTATCGAACGCAAAAGAAATGAAGTCGATATCTTGAAAACTAAGCAAGTTATGACCAAAAGGGTAAATAGTTCTACTACTGCCTCTTACCGACCACTTTTTAGTAGAACTGGTTACCGTTTTGGTCATAACTTGCTTAGTTTTCAAGATATCGACTTGGTTTCTTTTGCGTTGGATAGATAAATTTATTGGCTTTCATTCGTATTCTTTTTTTTTGCGAAAATAAGAAAAAAATTTTTTGTCATTTTTATCAAAAAAGCAAAGGGGTTAGGTCATCATAATTTTTGAGGAAAAAATTTTTTTTACACTAACCGCAAAAAACAAAGATTGAAATTGAAGCCAATACGTTTATCTTTTGAACGCAAAAGAAATGAAGTCGATATCTTGAAAACTAAGTAAGTTATGACCAAAAGGGTAAACAGTTCTACTACTGCCTCTTACCGACCACTTTTTAGTAGAACTGGTTACCGTTTTGGTCATAACTTGCTTAGTTTTTAAGATATCGACTTGGTTTCTTTTGCGTTGGATAGATAAATTTATTGGCTTTCATTCGTATTCTTTTTTTTTGCGAAAATAAGAAAAAAATTTTTTGTCATTTTTATCAAAAAAGCAAAGGGGTTAGGTCATCATAATTTTTGAGGAAAAAATTTTTTTTACACTACCCGCAAAAAACAAAGATTGAAATTGAAGCCAATACGTTTATCTTTTGAACGCAAAAGAAATGAAGTCGATATCTTGAAAACTAAGCAAGTTATGACCAAAAAGGTAAACAGTTCTACTACTGCCTCTTACCGGCCACTTTTTTGTAGAACTGGTTACCATTTTGGTCATAACTTGCTTAATTTTCAAGATATCGACTTGGTTTCTTTTGCGTTGGATAGATAAATTTATTGGCTTTCATTCGTATTCTTTTGTTGCGAAAATAACAAGAAAAAAAATTTTTTTTTTTTTTCATTTTTATCAAAAAAGCAAAGGGGTTAGGTCATCATAATTTTTGAGGAAAAAATTTTTTTTACACTAACCGCAAAAAACAAAGATTGAAATATAAGCCAATACGTTTATCTATCGAACGCAAAAGAAATGAAGTCGATATCTTGAAAACTAAGTAAGTTATGACCAAAAGGGTAAACAGTTCTACTACTGCCTCTTACCGACCACTTTTTAGTAGAACTGGTTACCGTTTTGGTCATAACTTGCTTAGTTTTTAAGATATCGACTTGGTTTCTTTTGCGTTGGATAGATAAATTTATTGGCTTTCATTCGTATTCTTTTTTTTTGCGAAAATAAGAAAAAAAATTTTTGTCATTTTTATCAAAAAAGCAAAGGGGTTAGGTCATCATAATTTTTGAGGAAAAAATTTTTTTTACACTAACCGCAAAAAACAAAGATTGAAATTGAAGCCAATACGTTTATCTTTTGAACGCAAAAGAAATGAAGTCGATATCTTGAAAACTAAGTAAGTTATGACCAAAAGGGTAAACAGTTCTACTACTGCCTCTTACCGACCACTTTTTAGTAGAACTGGTTACCGTTTTGGTCATAACTTGCTTAGTTTTTAAGATATCGACTTGGTTTCTTTTGCGTTGGATAGATAAATTTATTGGCTTTCATTCGTATTCTTTTGTTGCGAAAATAACAAGAAAAAAATTTTTTTTTTTTTTTTTTTTTTTTTTTTTTCATTTTTATCAAAAAAGCAAAGGGGTTAGGTCATCATAATTTTTGAGGAAAAAATTTTTTTTACACTAACCGCAAAAAACAAAGTTTGAAATTTAAGCCAATACGTTTATCTATCGAACGCAAAAGAAATGAAGTCGATATCTTGAAAACTAAGTAAGTTATGACCAAAAGGGTAAACTGTTCTACTACTGCCTCTTACCGACCACTTTTTAGTAGAACTGGTTACCGTTTTGGTCATAACTTGCTTAGTTTTTAAGATATCGGCTTGGTTTCTTTTGCGTTGGATAGATAAATTTATTGGCTTTCATTCGTATTCTTTTTTTTTTGCGAAAATAAGAAAAAAAATTTTTGTCATTTTTATCAAAAAAGCAAAGGGGTTAGGTCATCATAATTTTTGAGGAAAAAATTTTTTTTACACTAACCGCAAAAAACAAAGATTGAAATTGAAGCCAATACGTTTATCTTTTGAACGCAAAAGAAATGAAGTCGATATCTTGAAAACTAAGTAAGTTATGACCAAAAGGGTAAACAGTTCTACTACTGCCTCTTACCGACCACTTTTTAGTAGAACTGGTTACCGTTTTGGTCATAACTTGCTTAGTTTTTAAGATATCGACTTGGTTTCTTTTGCGTTGGATAGATAAATTTATTGGCTTTCATTCGTATTCTTTTGTTGCGAAAATAACAAGAAAAAAAAATTTTTTTTTTTTTTTTTTTTTTCATTTTTATCAAAAAAGCAAAGGGGTTAGGTCATCATAATTTTTGAGGAAAAAATTTTTTTTACACTAACCGCAAAAAACAAAGTTTGAAATTGAAGCCAATACGTTTATCTTTTGAACGCAAAAGAAATGAAGTCGATATCTTGAAAACTAAGCAAGTTATGACCAAAAAGGTAAACAGTTCTACTACTGCCTCTTACCGGCCACTTTTTTGTAGAACTGGTTACCATTTTGGTCATAACTTGCTTAATTTTCAAGATATCGACTTGGTTTCTTTTGCGTTCGATGGATAAATTTATTGGCTTTCATTCGTATTCTTTTGTTGCGAAAATAACAAGAAAAAAATTTTTTTTTTTTTCATTTTTATCAAAAAAGCAAAGGGGTTAGGTCATCATAATTTTTGAGGAAAAAATTTTTTTTACACTAACCGCAAAAAACAAAGATTGAAATTTAAGCCAATACGTTTATCTATCGAACGCAAAAGAAATGAAGTCGATATCTTGAAAACTAAGTAAGTTATGACCAAAAGGGTAAACAGTTCTACTACTGCCTCTTACCGACCACTTTTTAGTAGAACTGGTTACCGTTTTGGTCATAACTTGCTTAGTTTTTAAGATATCGACTTGGTTTCTTTTGCGTTGGATAGATAAATTTATTGGCTTTCATTCGTATTCTTTTTTTTTGCGAAAATAAGAAAAAAATTTTTTGTCATTTTTATCAAAAAAGCAAAGGGGTTAGGTCATCATAATTTTTGAGGAAAAAAATTTTTTTACACTAACCTCAAAAAACAAAGATTGAAATTGAAGCCAATACGTTTATCTATCGAACGCAAAAGAAATGAAGTCGATATCTTGAAAACTAAGCAAGTTAAGACCAAAAAGGTAAACAGTTCTACTACTGCCTCTTACCGGCCACTTTTTTGTAGAACTGGTTACCATTTTGGTCATAACATGCTTAGTTTTCAAGATATCGACTTGGTTTCTTTTGCGTTGGATACATAAATTTATTGGCTTTCATTCGTATTCTTTTGTTGCGAAAATAACAAGAAATTTTTTTTGTCATTTTTATCAAAAAAGCAAAGGGGTTAGGTCATCATAATTTTTGAGGAAAAAATTTTTTTCACACTACCCGCAAAAAACAAAGATTGAAATTGAAGCCAATACGTTTATCTATCGAACGCAAAAGAAGTGAAGTCGATATCTTGAAAACTAAGCAAGTTATGACCAAAAAGGTAAACAGTTCTACTACTGCCTCTTACCGGCCACTTTTTTGTAGAACTGGTTACCATTTTGGTCATAACTTGCTTAATTTTCAAGATATCGACTTGGTTTCTTTTGCGTTCGATAGATAAATTTATTGGCTTTCATTCGTATTCTTTTGTTGCGAAAATAACAAGAAATTTTTTTTTTTTTTTTTTTCATTTTTATCAAAAAAGCAAAGGGGTTATTAGGTCATCATAATTTTTGAGGAAAAAAATTTTTTTACACTACCCGCAAAAAACAAAGATTGAAATTGAAGCCAATACGTTTATCTATCGAACGCAAAAGAAATGAAGTCGATATCTTGAAAACTAAGCAAGTTATGACCAAAAAGGTAAACAATTCTACTACTGCCTCTTACCGGCCACTTTTTTGTAGAACTGGTTACCATTTTGGTCATAACTTGCTTAGTTTTCAAGATATCGACTTGGTTTCTTTTGCGTTCGATAGATAAATTTATTGGCTTTCATTCGTATTCTCTTGTTGCGAAAATAACAAGAAATTTTTTTTTTTTTTCATTTTTATCAAAAAAGCAAAGGGGTTAGGTCATCATAATTTTTGAGGAAAAAATTTTTTTCACACTACCCGCAAAAAACAAAGATTGAAATTGAAGCCAATACGTTTATCTATCGAACGCAAAAGAAATGAAGTCGATATCTTGAAAACTAAGCAAGTTATGACCAAAAGGGTAAACAGTTCTACTACTGCCTCTTACCGACCACTTTTTAGTAGAACTGGTTACCGTTTTGGTCATAACTTGCTTAGTTTTCAAGATATCGACTTGGTTTCTTCTGCGTTAGATAGATAAATTTATTGGCTTTCATTCGTATTATTTTTTTTGCGAAAATAAGAAAAAATTTTTTTGTCATTTTTATCAAAAAAGCAAAGGGGTTAGGTCATCATAATTTTTGAGGAAAAAATTTTTTTACACTAACCGCAAAAAACAAAGATTGAAATTGAAGCCAATACGTTTATCTTTTGAACGCAAAAGAAATGAAGTCGATATCTTGAAAACAAAGTAAGTTATGACCAAAAGGGTAAACAGTTCTACTACTGCCTCTTACCGACCACTTTTTAGTACAACTGGTTACCGTTTTGGTCATAACTTGCTTAGTTTTCAAGATATCGACTTGGTTTCTTTTGCGTTGGATAGATAAATTTATTGGCTTTCATTCGTATTCTTTTGTTGCGAAAATAACAAGAAATTTTTTTTTGTCATTTTTATCAAAAAAGCAAAGGGGTTAGGTCATCATAATTTTTGAGGAAAAAATTTTTTTTACACTACCCGCAAAAAACAAAGATTGAAATTGAAGCCAATACGTTTATCTATCGAACGCAAAAGAAATGAAGTCGATATCTTGAAAACTAAGCAAGTTATGACCAAAAGGGTAAACATTTCTACTACTGCCTCTTACCGACCACTTTTTAGTAGAACTGGTTACCGTTTTGGTCATAACTTGCTTAGTTTTCAAGATATCGACTTGGTTTCTTTTGCGTTGGATAGATAAATTTATTGGCTTTCATTCGTATTCTTTTGTTGCGAAAATAACAAGAAATTTTTTTTTGTCATTTTTATCAAAAAAGCAAAGGGGTTAGGTCATCATAATTTTTGAGGAAAAAATTTTTTTCACACTACCCGCAAAAAACAAAGATTGAAATTGAAGCCAATACGTTTATCTATCGAACGCAAAAGAAATGAAGTCGATATCTTGAAAACTAAGCAAGTTATGACCAAAAGGGTAAACAGTTCTACTACTGCCTCTTTCCGGCCACTTTTTAGTAGAACAGGTTACCATTTTGGTCATAACTTGCTTAGTTTTCAAGATATCGACTTGGTTTCTTTTGCGTTGGATAGATAAATTTATTGGCTTTCATTCGTATTCTTTTTTTTTTGCGAAAATAAGAAAAATTTTTTTTGTCATTTTTATCAAAAAAGCAAAGGGGTTAGGTCATCATAATTTTTGAGGAAAAATTTTTTTTTACACTACCCGCAAAAAACAAAGATTGAAATTGAAGCCAATACGTTTATCTATCGAACGCAAAAGAAATGAAGTCGATATCTTGAAAACTAAGCAAGTTATGAACAAAAGGGTAAACAGTTCTACTACTGCCTCTTACCGACCACTTTTTAGCAGAACAGGTTACCATTTTAGTCATAACTTGTTTAGTTTTCAAAATATCGACTTGGTTTCTTTTGCGTTGAATAGATAAATTTATTGGCTTTCATTCGTATTCTTTTCTTTTTGCGAAAATAAGAAAAAAATTTTTTGTCATTTTTATCAAAAAAGCAAAGGGGTTAGGTCATCATAATTTTTGAGGAAAAAATTTTTTCACACTACCCGCAAAAAACAAAGATTGAAATTGAAGCCAATACGTTTATCTATCGAACGCAAAAGAAATGAAGTCGATATCTTGAAAACTAAGCAAGTTATGACAAAAGGGTAAACAGTTCTACTACTGCCTCTTACCGGCCACTTTTTTGTAGAACTGGTTACCATTTTGGTCATAACTTGCTTAGTTTTCAAGATATCGACTTGGTTTCTTTTGCGTTGGATACATAAATTTATTGGCTTTCATTCGAATTCTTTTGTTGCGAAAATAACAAAAAAAAATTTTTTTTGTTATTTTTATCAAAAAAGCAAAGGGGTTAGGTCATCATAATTTTTGAGGAAAAAATTTTTTTCACACTACCCGCAAAAAACAAAGATTGAAATTGAAGCCAATACGTTTATCTATCGAACGCAAAAGAAATGAAGTCGATGTCTTGAAAACTAAGCAAGTTATGACCAAAAGGGTAAACAGTTCTACTACTGCCTCTTACCGACCACTTTTTAGTAGAACTGGTCACCGTTTTGGTCATAACTTGCTTAGTTTTCAAGATATCGACTTGGTTTCTTTTGCGTTGGATAGATAAGTTTATTGGCCTTCATTCGCATTCTTTTTTTTTTTTTGCAAAAATAAGAAAAAAATTTTTGTCATTTTTATCAAAAAAGCAAAGGGGTTAGGTCATCATAATTTTTGAGGAAAAAATTTTTTTCACACTACCCACAAAAACCAAAGATTGAAATTGAAGCCAATACATTTATCTATCGAACGCAAAAGAAATGAAGTCGATATCTTGAAAACTAAGCAAGTTATGACCAAAAGGGTAAACAGTTCTACTACTGCCTCTTACCGACCACTTTTTAGTAGAACTGGTCACCGTTTTGGTCATAACTTGCTTAGTTTTCAAGATATCGACTTGGTTTCTTTTGCGTTGGATAGATAAGTTTATTGGCCTTCATTCGCATTCTTTTTTTTTTTTTGCAAAAATAAGAAAAAAATTTTTGTCATTTTTATCAAAAAAGCAAAGGGGTTAGGTCATCATAATTTTTGAGGAAAAAATTTTTTTCACACTACCCACAAAAACCAAAGATTGAAATTGAAGCCAATACATTTATCTATCGAACGCAAAAGAAATGAAGTCGATATCTTGAAAACTAAGCAAGTTATGACCAAAAGGGTAAACAGTTCTACTACTGCCTCTTACCGACCACTTTTTAGTAGAACTGGTCACCGTTTTGGTCATAACTTGCTTAGTTTTCAAGATATCGACTTGGTTTCTTTTGCGTTGGATAGATAAGTTTATTGGCCTTCATTCGTATTCTTTTTTTTTTGCAAAAATAAGAAAAAAAATTTTTGTCATTTTTATCAAAAAAGCAAAGGGGTTAGGTCATCATAATTTTTGAGGAAAAAATTTTTTTCACACTACCCACAAAAACCAAAGATTGAAATTGAAGCCAATACATTTATCTATCGAACGCAAAAGAAATGAAGTCGATATCTTGAAAACTAAGCAAGTTATGACCAAAAGGGTAAACAGTTCTACTACTGCCTCTTACCGACCACTTTTTAGTAGAACTGGTCACCGTTTTGGTCATAACTTGCTTAGTTTTCAAGATATCGACTTGGTTTCTGTTGCGTTGGATAGATAAGTTTATTGGCCTTCATTCGTATTCTTTTTTTTTTGCAAAAATAAGAAAAAAAATTTTTGTCATTTTTATCAAAAAAGCAAAGGGGTTAGGTCATCATAATTTTTGAGGAAAAAATTTTTTTCGCACTACTCGCAAAAAACACAGATTTATATTGAAGCCAATACATTTATCTATCGAACGCAAAAGAAATGAAGTCGATATCTTGAAAACTAAGCAAGTTATGACCAAAAGGGTAAACAGTTCTACTACTGCCTCTTACCGAACACTTTTTAGCAGAACAGGTTACCATTTTAGTCATAACTTGTTTAGTTTTCAAAATATCGACTTGGTTTCTTTTGCGTTGAATAGATAAATTTATTGGCTTTCATTCGTATTCTTTTCTTTTTGCGAAAATAAGAAAAAAAATTTTTGTCATTTTTATCAAAAAAGCAAAGGGGTTAGGTCATCATAATTTTTGAGGAAAAAATTTTTTTCGCACTACTCGCAAAAAACACAGATTTATATTGAAGCCAATTTCTTTATCTATCGAACGCAAAAGAAATGAAGTCGATATCTTGAAAACTAAGCAAGTTATGACCAAAACGGTAACCAGTTCTACTAAAAAGTGGTCGGTAAGAGGCAGTAGTAGAACTGTTTACCCTTTTGTCATAACTTGCTTAGTTTTCAAGATATCGACTTCATTTCTTTTGCATTCGATAGATAAACGTATTGGCTTCAATTTCAATCTTTGTTTTTTGCGGGTAGTGTGAAAAAATTTTTTCCTCAAAAATTATGATGACCTAACCCCTTTGCTTTTTTGATAAAAATGACAAAAAAAATTTTCTTGTTATTTTCGCAACAAAAGAATACGAATGAAAGCCAATAAATTTATCTATCCAACGCAAAAGAAATCAAGTCGATATCTTGAAAACTAAGCAAGTTATGACCAAAATGGTAGCCAGTTCTACAAAAAAATGGCCGGTAAGAGGCAGTAGTAGAACTGTTTACCTTTTTGGTCATAACTTGCTTAGTTTTCAAGATATCGACTTGGTTTCTTTTGCGTTCGATAGATAAACGTATTGGCTTCAATTTCAATCTTTGTTTTTTGCGATTAGTGCGAAAAAAATTTTTCTCAAAAATTATGATGACCTAACCCCTTTGCTTTTTTGATAAAAATGACAAAAAAATTTTCTTGTTATTTTCGCAACAAAAGAATACGAATGAAAGCCAATAAATTTATCTATCGAACGCAAAAGAAACCAAGTCGATATCTTGAAAACTAAGCAAGTTATGACCAAAAGGGTAAACAGTTCTACTACTGCCTCTTACCGGCCACTTTTTTGTAGAACTGGTTACCATTTTGGTCATAACTTGCTTAGTTTTCAAGATATCGACTTGGTTTATTTGCGTTCGATAGATAAATTTGTTGGCTTTCATTCGTATTCTTTTGTTGCGAAAATAACAAGAAAATTTTTTTTTGTCATTTTTATCAAAAAAGCAAAGGGGTTAGGTCATCATAATTTTTGAGGAAAAAATTTTTTTACACTACCTGCAAAAACAAAGATTGAAATTGAAGCCAATACGTTTATCTATCGAACGCAAAAGAAATGAAGTCGATATCTTGAAAACTAAGCAAGTTATGACCAAAAGGGTAAACATTTCTACTACTGCCTCTTTCCGGCCACTTTTTAGTAGAACAGGTTACCGTTTTGGTCATAACTTGCTTAGTTTTCAAGATATCGACTTGGTTTCTTTTGCGCTGAATAGATAAATTTATTGGCTTTCATTCGTATTCTTTTCTTTTTGCGAAAATAAGAAAAAAAATTTTTGTCATTTTTATCAAAAAAGCAAAGGGGTTAGGTCATCATAATTTTTGAGGAAAAAATTTTTTTCACACTACCCGCAAAAAACAAAGATTGAAATTGAAGCCAATACGTTTATCTATCGAACGCAAAAGAAATGAAGTCGATATCTTGAAAACTAAGCAAGTTATGAACAAAAGGGTAAACAGTTCTACTACTGCCTCTTACCGACCACTTTTTAGTAGAACTGGTCACCGTTTTGGTCATAACTTGCTTAGTTTTCAAGATATCGACTTGGTTTCTTTTGCGTTGGATAGATAAGTTTATTGGCCTTCATTCGTATTCTTTTTTTTTTGCAAAAATAAGAAAAAAAATTTTTGTCATTTTTATCAAAAAAGCAAAGGGGTTAGGTCATCATAATTTTTGAGGAAAAAATTTTTTCCACACTACCCACAAAAACCAAAGATTGAAATTGAAGCCAATACATTTATCTATCGAACGCAAAAGAAATGAAGTCGATATCTTGAAAACTAAGCAAGTTATGACCAAAAGGGTAAACAGTTCTACTACTGCCTCTTACCGACCACTTTTTAGTAGAACTGGTCACCGTTTTGGTCATAACTTGCTTAGTTTTCAAGATATCGACTTGGTTTCTTTTGCGTTGGATAGATAAGTTTATTGGCCTTCATTCGTATTCTTTTTTTTTGCAAAAATAAGAAAAAAAATTTTTGTCATTTTTATCAAAAAAGCAAAGGGATTAGGTCATCATAATTTTTGAGGAAAAATTTTTTTTCGCACTACTCGCAAAAAACACAGATTTATATTGAAGCCAATACATTTATCTATCGAACGCAAAAGAAATGAAGTCGATATCTTGAAAACTAAGCAAGTTATGACCAAAAGGGTAAACAGTTCTACTACTGCCTCTTACCGACCACTTTTTAGCAGAACAGGTTACCATTTTAGTCATAACTTGTTTAGTTTTCAAAATATCGACTTGGTTTCTTTTGCGTTGAATAGATAAATTTATTGGCTTTCATTCGTATTCTTTTCTTTTTGCGAAAATAAGAAAAAAAATTTTTGTCATTTTTATCAAAAAAGCAAAGGGGTTAGGTCATCATAATTTTTGAGGAAAAAATTTTTTTACACTACCCGCAAAAAACAAAGATTGAAATTGAAGCCAATACGTTTATCTATCGAACGCAAAAGAAATGAAGTCGATATCTTGAAAACTAAGCAAGTTATGACCAAAAAGGTAAACAGTTCTACTACTGCCTCTTACCGGCCACTTTTTTGTAGAACTGGTTACCATTTTGGTCATAACTTGCTTAGTTTTCAAGATATCGACTTGGTTTCTTTTGCGTTGGATACATAAATTTATTGGCTTTCATTCGAATTCTTTTGTTGCGAAAATAACAAAAAAAATTTTTTTTGTTATTTTTATCAAAAAAGCAAAGGGGTTAGGTCATCATAATTTTTGAGGAAAAAATTTTTTTCGCACTACTCACAAAAAACACAGATTTATATTGAAGCCAATTTCTTTATCTATCGAACGCAAAAGAAATGAAGTCGATATCTTGAAAACTAAGCAAGTTATGACCAAAACGGTAACCAGTTCTACAAAAAAGTGGCCGGTAAGAGGCAGTAGTAGAACTGTTTACCTTTTTGGTCATAACTTGCTTAGTTTTCAAGATATCGACTTCATTTCTTTTGCGTTCGATAGATAAACGTATTGGCTTCAATTTCAATCTTTGTTTTTTGCGGGTAGTGTGAAAAAATTTTTTCCTCAAAAATTATGATGACCTAACCCCTTTGCTTTTTTGATAAAAATAACAAAAAAAATTTTTTTTGTTATTTTCGCAACAAAAGAATGCGAATGAAAGCCAATAAATTTATCTATCGAACGCAAAAGAAACCAAGTTGATATCTTGAAAACTAAGCAAGTTATGACCAAAATGGTAACCAGTTCTACAAAAATGTGGCCGGTAAGAGGCAGTAGTAGAACTGTTTACCTTTTTGGTCATAACTTGCTTAGTTTTCAAGATATCGACTTCATTTCTTTTGCGTTCGATAGATAAACGTATTGGCTTCAATTTCAATCTTTGTTTTTTGCGATTAGTGCGAAAAAAAATTTTTCTCAAAAATTATGATGACCTAACCCCTTTGCTTTTTTGATAAAAATGACAAAAAAAATTTCTTGTTATTTGCGCAACAAAAGAATACGAATGAAAGCCAATAAATTTATCTATCGAACGCAAAAGAAACTAAGTCGATATCTTGAAAACTAAGCAAGTTATGACCAAAAAGGTAAACAGTTCTACTACTGCCTCTTACCGGCCACTTTTTTGTAGAACTGGTTACCATTTTGGTCATAACTTGCTTAGTTTTCAAGATATCGACTTGGTTTCTTTTGCGTTCGATAGATAAACGTATTGGCTTCAATTTCAATCTTTGTTTTTTGCGATTAGTGCGAAAAAAAATTTTTCTCAAAAATTATGATGACCTAACCCCTTTGCTTTTTTGATAAAAATGACAAAAAAATTTTCTTGTTATTTTCGCAACAAAAGAATACGAATGAAAGCCAATAAATTTATCTATCGAACGCAAAAGAAACCAAGTCGATATCTTGAAAACTAAGCAAGTTATGACCAAAATGGTAACCAGTTCTACAAAAAAGTGGCCGGTAAGAGGCAGTAGTAGAACTGTTTACCTTTTTGGTCATAACTTGCTTAGTTTTCAAGATATCGACTTCATTTCTTTTGCGTTCGATAGATAAACGTATTGGCTTCAATTTCAATCTTTGATTTTTGCGATTAGTGCGAAAAAAAAATTTTTCTCAAAAATTATGATGACCTAACCCCTTTGCTTTTTTGATAAAAATTACAAAAAATTTTTTTCTTATTTTTGCAAAAAAAAGAATACGAATGAAGGCCAATAAATTTATCTATCCAACGTAAAAGAAACCAAGTCGATATCTTGAAAACTAAGCAAGTTATGACCAAAACGGTAACCAGTTCTACTAAAAAGTGGTCGGTAAGAGGCAGTAGTAGAACTGTTTACCTTTTTGGTCATAACTTGCTTAGTTTTCAAGATATCGACTTGGTTTCTTTTGCGTTGGATACATAAATTTATTGGCTTTCATTCGAATTCTTTTGTTGCGAAAATAACAAAAAAAAAATTTTTTTGTTATTTTTATCAAAAAAGCAAAGGGGTTAGGTCATCATAATTTTTGAGGAAAAAATTTTTTTCGCACTACTCGCAAAAAACACAGATTTATATTGAAGCCAATTTCTTTATCTATCGAACGCAAAAGAAATGAAGTCATTATCTTGAAAACTAAGCAAGTTATGACCAAAAAGGTAAACAGTTCTACTACTTCCTCTTACCGGCCACTTTTTAGTAGAACTGGTTACCATTTTGGTCATAACTTGCTTAGTTTTCAAGAGATCGACTTGGTTTCTTTTGCGTTGGATAGATAAATTTATCGGCTTTCATTCGTATTCTTTTTTTGCGAAAATAAGAAAAAACATTTTTTGTCATTTTTATCAAAAAAGCAAAGGGGTTAGGTCATCATAATTTTTGAGGAAAAAATTTTTTTCGCACTAGTCGCAAAAAACACAGATTTATATTGAAGCCAATTCGTTTATCTATCGAACGCAAAAGAAATGAAGTCGATATCTTGAAAACTAAGCAAGTTATGACCAAAAAGGTAAACAGTTCTACTACTGCCTCTTTCCGGCCAATTTTTAGTAGAACTGGTTACCATTTTGGTCATAACTTGCTTAGTTTTCAAGATATCGACTTGGTTTCTTTTGCGTTGGATACATAAATTTATTGGCTTTCATTCGTATTCTTTTTTTTTTTTGCGAAAATAAGAAAAAACATTTTTTGTCATTTTTATCAAAAAAGCAAACGGGTTAGGTCATCATAATTTTTGAGGAAAAAATTTTTTTCGCACTAGTCGCAAAAAACACAGATTTATATTGAAGCCAATACGTTTATCTATCGAACGCAAAAGAAATGAAGTCTATATCTTGAAAACTAAGCAAGTTATGACCAAAAGGTAAACAGTTCTACTACTGCCTCTTTTCGGCCACTTTTTAGTAGAACTGGTTACCATTTTGGTCATAACTTCCTTAGTTTTCAAGATATCGACTTGGTTTCTTTTGCGTTGGATAGATAAATTTATTGGCTTTCATTCGTATTCTTTTTTTTGCGAAAATAAGAAAAAAATTTTTTTGTCATTTTTATCAAAAAAGCAAAGGGGTTAGGTCACCATAATTTTTGAGGAAAAAATTTTTTTCACACCACCAGCAAAAAACAAAGATTGAAATTGAAGCCAATACGTTTATCTATCGAACGCAAAAGAAATGAAGTCGATATCTTGAAAACTAAGCAAGTTATGACCAAAACGGTAAACAGTTCTACTACTGCCTCTTTTCGGCCACTTTTTAGTAGAACTGGTTACCATTTTGGTCATAACTTGCATAGTTTTCAAGATATCGACTTGGTTTCTTTTGCGTTGGATACATAAATTTATTGGCTTTCATTCGTATTCTTTTGTTGCGAAAATAACAAAAAAAATTTTTTTGTCAAGTTACAAGTTATGACCAAAATGGTAACCTGTTCTACTAAAAAGTGGCCGAAAAGAGGCAGTAGTAGAACTGTTTACCCTTTTGGTCATAACTTGCTTAGTTTTCAAGATATCGACTTCATTTCTTTTGCGTTCGATAGATAAACGTATTGGCTTCAATTTCAATCTTTGTTTTTTGCTGGTGGTGTGAAAAAAATTTTTTCCTCAAAAATTATGGTGACCTAACCCCTTTGCTTTTGTGATAAAAATGACAAAAAAATTTTTTTCTTATTTTCGCAAAAAAAAAAGAATACGAATGAAAGCCAATCAATTCATCTATCCAACGCAAAAGAAATGAAGTCGATATCTTGAAAACTAAGCAAGTTATGACCAAAATGGTAACCAGTTCTACTAAAAAGTGGTCATAACTTGCTTAGTTTTCAAGATATCGACTTCATTTCTTTTGCGTTCGATAGATAAACGTATTGGATTCAATATATGTCTGTTTTTTGCGAGTAGTGCGAAAAAAAATTTTTCCTCAAAAATTATGATGACCTAACCCCTTTGCTTTTTTGATAAAAATGACAAAAAATTTTTTCTTATTTTTGCAAAAAAAAAAGAATACGAATGAAGGCCAATAAATTTATCTATCGAACGCAAAAGAAACCAAGTCGATATCTTGAAAACTAAGCAAGTTATGACCAAAATGGTAACCAGTTCTACAAAAAAGTGGCCGGTAAGAGGCAGTAGTAGAACTGTTTACCTTTTTGGTCATAACTTGCTTAGTTTTCAAGATATCGACTTGGTTTCTTTTGCGTTGGATACATAAATTTATTGGCTTTCATTCGAATTCTTTTGTTGCGAAAATAACAAAAAAAAATTTTTTTTGTTATTTTTATCAAAGAAGCAAAGGGGTTAGGTCATCATAATTTTTGAGGAAAAAATTTTTTTCGCACTACTCGCAAAAAACACAGATTTATATTGAAGCCAATACGTTTATCTATCGAACGCAAAAGAAATGAAGTCATTATCTTAAAAACTAAGCAAGTTATGACCAAAAAGGTAAACAGTTCTACTAAAAAGTGGCCGGTAAGAGGAAGTAGTAGAACTGTTTACCTTTTTGGTCATAACTTGCTTAGTTTTCAAGATATCGACTTCATTTCTTTTGCGTTCGATAGATAAACGTATTGGCTTCAATTTCAATCTTTGTTTTTTGCTGGTGGTGTGAAAAAAATTTTTTCCTCAAAAATTATGGTGACCTAACCCCTTTGCTTTTGTGATAAAAATGACAAAAAAATTTTTTTCTTATTTTCGCAAAAAAAAAAAAAGAATACGAATGAAAGCCAATCAATTCATCTATCCAACGCAAAAGAAATGAAGTCGATATCTTGAAAACTAAGCAAGTTATGACCAAAATGGTAAACAGTTCTACTAAAAAGTGGCCGGTAAGAGGAAGTAGTAGAACTGTTTACCTTTTTGGTCATAACTTGCTTAGTTTTCAAGATATCGACTTCATTTCTTTTGCGTTCGATAGATAAACGTATTGGCTTCAATTTCAATCTTTGTTTTTTGCTGGTGGTGTGAAAAAAATTTTTTCCTCAAAAATTATGGTGACCTAACCCCTTTGCTTTTGTGATAAAAATGACAAAAAATTTTTTTCTTATTTTCGCAAAAAAAAGAATACGAATGAAAGCCAATCAATTCATCTATCCAACGCAAAAGAAATGAAGTCGATATCTTGAAAACTAAGCAAGTTATGACCAAAATGGTAACCAGTTCTACTAAAAAGTGGTCATAACTTGCTTAGTTTTCAAGATATCGACTTCATTTCTTTTGCGTTCGATAGATAAACGTATTGGATTCAATATATGTCTGTTTTTTGCGAGTAGTGCGAAAAAAAATTTTTCCTCAAAAATTATGATGACCTAACCCCTTTGCTTTTTTGATAAAAATGACAAAAAAAATTTCTTGTTATTTTCGCAACAAAAGAATACGAATGAAAGCCAATAAATTTATCTATCGAACGCAAAAGAAACCAAGTCGATATCTTGAAAACTAAGCAAGTTATGACCAAAATGGTAACCAGTTCTACAAAAAAGTGGCCGGTAAGAGGCAGTAGTAGAACTGTTTACCTTTTTGGTCATAACTTGTTTAGTTTTCAAGATATCGACTTCATTTCTTTTGCGTTCGATAGATAAACGTATTGGCTTCAATTTCAATCTTTGTTTTTTGCGATTAGTGCGAAAAAAATTTTTTCCTCAAAAATTATGATGACCTAACCCCTTTGCTTTTTTGATAAAAATTACAAAAAATTTTTTTCTTATTTTTGCAAAAAAAAGAATACGAATGAAGGCCAATAAATTTATCTATCCAACGTAAAAGAAACCAAGTCGATATCTTGAAAACTAAGCAAGTTATGACCAAAATGGTAACCAGTTCTACTAAAAAGTGGTCGGTAAGAGGCAGTAGTAGAACTGTTTACCTTTTTGGTCATAACTTGCTTAGTTTTCAAGATATCGACTTGGTTTCTTTTGCGTTGGATACATAAATTTATTGGCTTTCATTCGAATTCTTTTGTTGCGAAAATAACAAAAAAAATTTTTTTGTTATTTTTATCAAAGAAGCAAAGGGATTAGGTCATCATAATTTTTGAGGAAAAAATTTTTTTCGCACTACTCGCAAAAAACACAGATTTATATTGAAGCCAATACGTTTATCTATCGAACGCAAAAGAAATGAAGTCGATATCTTGAAAACTAAGCAAGTTATGACCAAAAAGGTAAACAGTTCTACTACTTCCTCTTACCGGCCACTTTTTAGTAGAACTGGTTACCATTTTGGTCATAACTTGCTTAGTTTTCAAGAGATCGACTTGGTTTATTTTGCGTTGGATAGATAAATTTATCGGCTTTCATTCGTATTCTTTTTTTTGCGAAAATAAGAAAAAACATTTTTTGTCATTTTTATCAAAAAAGCAAAGGGGTTAGGTCATCATAATTTTTAAGGAAAAAATTTTTTTCGCACTAGTTGCAAAAAACACAGATTTATCTTGAAGCCAATTCGTTTATCTATCGAACGCAAAAGAAATGAAGTCGATATCTTGAAAACTAAGCAAGTTATGACCAAAAAGGTAAACAGTTCTACTACTGCCTCTTTCCGGCCAATTTTTAGTAGAAGTGGTTACCATTTTGGTCATAACTTGTTTAGTTTTCAAGATATCGACTTGGTTTCTTTTGCGTTGGATACATAAATTTATTGGCTTTCATTCGTATTCTTTTTTTTTTGCGAAAATAAGAAAAAAAATTATTTGTCATTTTTATCAAAAAAGCAAAGGGGTTAGGTCATCATAATTTTTGAGGAAAAAATTTTTTTCGCACTACTCGCAAAAAACACAGATTTATATTGAAGCCAATACGTTTATCTATCGAACGCAAAAGAAATGAAGTCGATATCTTGAAAACTAAGCAAGTTATGACCAAAAGGGTAAACAGTTCTACTACTGCCTCTTTTCTGCCACTTTTTAGTAGAACTGGTTACCATTTTGGTCATAACTTGCTTAGTTTTCAAGATATCGACTTGGTTTCTTTTGCGTTGGATACATATATTTATTGGCTTTCATTCGTATTCTTTTGTTGCGAAAATAACAAGAAAAATTTTTTTGTCATTTTTATCAAAAAAGCAAAGGGGTCATCATAATTTTTGAGGAAAAATTTTTTTTTACACTACCCGCAAAAAACAAAGATTGAAATTGAAGCCAATACGTTTATCTATCGAACGCAAAAGAAATGAAGTCGATATCTTGAAAACTAAGCAAGTTATGACCAAAAGAGTAAACAGTTCTACTACTGCCTCTTACCGACCACTTTTTAGTAGAACTGGTTACCGTTTTGGTCATAACTTGCTTAGTTTTCAAGATATCGACCTGGTTTCTTTTGCGTTGGATACATAAATTGATTGGCCTTCATTCGTATTCTTTTTTTTTGCAAAAATAAGAAAAAAATTTTTTGTCATTTTTATCAAAAAAGCAAAGGGGTTAGGTCGTCATAATTTTTGAGGAAAAAATTTTTTTCACACTACCCGTAAAAAACAAAGATTGAAATTGAAGCCAATACGTTTATCTATCGAACGCAAAAGAAACGAAGTCGATATCTTGAAAACTAAGCAAGTTATGACAAAAGGGTAAACAGTTCTACTACTGCCTCTTACCGACCACTTTTTAGTAGAACTGGTTACCGTTTTGGTCATAACTTGCTTAGTTTTCAAGATATCGACTTGGTTTCTTTTGCGTTGGATAGATAAATTTATTGGCTTTCATTCGCATTCTTTTTTTTTGCGAAAATAACAAGAAAATTTTTTTTGTCATTTTTATCAAAAAAGCAAAGGGGTTAGGTCACCATAATTTTTGAGGAAAAAATTTTTTTCACACCACCCGCAAAAAACAAAGATTGAAATTGAAGCCAATACGTTTATCTATCGAACGCAAAAGAAATGAAGTCGATATCTTGAAAACTAAGCAAGTTATGACCAAAAGGGTAAACAGTTCTACTACTGCCTCTTTTCGGCCACTTTTTAGTAGAACTGGTTACCATTTTGGTCATAACTTGCTTAGTTTTCAAGATATCGACTTGGTTTCTTTTGCGTTGGATACATAAATTTATTGGCTTTCATTCGTATTCTTTTGTTGCGAAAATAACAAAAAAAATTTTTTTGTCAAGTTACAAGTTATGACCAAAATGGTAACCTGTTCTACTAAAAAGTGGCCGAAAAGAGGCAGTAGTAGAACTGTTTACCCTTTTGGTCATAACTTGCTTAGTTTTCAAGATATCGACTTCATTTCTTTTGCGTTCGATAGATAAACGTATTGGCTTAAATTTCAATCCTTGTTTTTTGCGGGTAGTGTGAAAAAAATTTTTTCCTCAAAAATTATGATGACCTAACCTCTTTGCTTTTTTGATAAAAATGACAAAAAAAAATTTTCTTGTTATTTTCGCAAAAAAAAAAGAATGCGAATGAAAGCCAATAAATTTATCTATCCAACGCAAAAGAAAGCAAGTCGATATCTTGAAAACTAAGCAAGTTTATGATGGTTTATTTGACAAATGTCCCACAGAAATTTGTCAAATAAGCCCTTAATAAACATACAATAATTTTTATGAATACCGCAGTTAGTATTTAAATATTAATTGAAATATTGATTGTTAAAACAATGAAGAGTTTTTACAAAATCGTTTTGTTTGTTGTCGCTTCAGCTATTCATATGCAGACATTTCATTGGTCGCTAAACGAAATCGTGAGTGAACTTTAATCAGTTTTAAAACATCCAATATTTTATAATATCAGAGTTCTGTAATGTACTTATATGATTATTACAAAAAACATTATCATAGTAGGCTTAGAATGCTTTTATACAAACAACACAACAAACAATTATACTCAACCTGAGTTTATTTTATTTTTCTTGCAACATGTGTACAATTAAACGCCCGTTGGTCGATGATGATTGTATTCAATTAGGCAAAAATGAAAAATAAAATCCTTGTTTTAAATACTAAATATTGAAATTTATTATTTCGGGATATTCTCTCCAAATAATTGTTAAAAACAATTGGATTTTTTGTATACATGTTGCAAGAAAAATAAAATAGACTCACGTTGCTTATAAATGTTTGTTATTGTTAACCTAACTGCAACATATAAACATTCTGTTTGAATAATTGATTGGAAGAATGAATACCTTGAATAATTTTTATAAATGTTGATTGTGTTTATAAAGATCTTAAAATATCAAGGACGAAAGCGAAAACGGTTGAATTTAATTTTTTTTAACTTATCCTGCATCCTAAAGAAGGAACTAGGAATTTAACGTTATGGAAGCATTGATCTTTCTCTACGAGTTTGGAATACCACATCTGCCGATTTGGTATATTGGGAATCATTCTGAATACATGTTTTTAGGAGAAAATATTAAAATATATTGCAGGCAAGATTAAAGTGAATGCAGCTGAATGATAGACAACACTTGCGGTGAATGTCTTCAATGAGCAAGCCCAACACGTAGCCAAGAAATTGCTTCTAAATGTATGCATAACACATGCATCATTTTTATCGACGAAATACTTTGTTTCGGATGTTGAATAGAAGGAGCAGATAAAGAAATCAACCTGTACTTAGAAATCCATAATTTTTATTCAAAATATTTGTGGCAAATCCATTAACCACCAAGATTTAAGGTCTGACTGTTACTAGTGGTATAAGGAAAACTCATCAAATTTTTTGACCCGAGCTGTATGGGCTGTTGGCCAAGCCTCTACATTTCCAAATGCACCAATGTTCAGTTAGTAGATAAATGTGTTTAAAGTAGGTGAGGTTCTACGACTGGGTAAACTCAATTTACATACAAACTCCTACGTATTTTACCTAACACACGTGACAATTAATATAAAATGGTTTATGACGCTAAAGAGCTCTACTTAAGGTGTACTTAAGGCAGTGTTGAAAGAACATGTGCCCAGAGAGATGAAATGGTAAGTCGAAATATGGAGGTATCTAATATATCTCCACGCCCCTCTCCCTTCCTACATATCTGAAAACCAAGGAAAGTTTTCCATGGTACAGAAAACCCTCACCAATAATCAGTACGTATGTAACTGTTTCAGGGATTTTTTTGTTTACTATGGTACCAGATTTTATTCTAGTCGAGTGTAAATTTTTTTCCTGTTTAAAATTACCTCCAAGACACTACAAGTTTATTTTGTCTTTTAGTTTCAATGAATTAAAATAAAGCAAATATTTGAAACAACAACAACTTTTACGCAGCATCAGAAAGGCTTAACGCTTCAGCGGTATTAAAAAGTACATTTTAATGGCGAATACCAATGCTACCGCCTGCCATACAACTACGTTGGCATAAACACACATCCAATCCTGGGCAGGTTCTTCTCTCATCTGTCGTCATGGATTGAATTGTTAAAAAACTTTTTCAAAAACATTCACATACACGCACGTATGTGAGTGTGTTTCAAGGGATAAAGTTGTTGTTAAATACTTTACACAAATACCAACACATTCGCACATTCGCACATTCCATTCTTCATTCAACATTTCCGTATTAAGTTTGTAATTTAAAATATAATTAAAAGTTTTCCGTGGTTTTGTCTTTTCTAGTACCTACACATTTATTTTCAACACGCACAAGGAAATGGAAAAAAGAATTTATTTCGAAAGGAATAGGAAATAACTGATGAATATTCTTTTCCCCTCCTTGTGTGAATAAGAGAAAATCAAGACTTTTAAATTTGTGAAAACGTTCGCGTTCAAATTTTTTAGTGTTTTTTTTTTCTTTTTGATACTTTCTAAAACACACAAAATTTTGCTGCAAATAAGAGGCAGGCTACTACAACTAAATTAATGAAGAAATATCTTCCTCTGGAAAAAGGATGTATAAACATTAATTACGTTAAACAAAAATTTTGAACAAATATTATGAACGCAAATTTCAGTTTTAAAAGGACAATTGAGATTGCGTATGTGGCATCAGTAGAAGGAATATATTCATTAAGATAGAAAGATTGAAATATTGTCTTTAATAAGAGACCCACAGTGGAATTTAATGATTAATTTTGTATGATTTAAAGCCTTCAAAGCAATTTATTTACTAATTATAATCTTTGTAAAATTTTTTTCATTATTCTCGATAAATCTCGATTCCCTTGTGAGTTAGCTTTTTTCATTTCTTTCTTTTTATTGAGTTTCTAATTTATCTTGTTTAGAAGCAAATAAAAATCAGCGGTGTTATTAATATGCCAGCCAAAGGCTTACAAATGGTTTATAAAGCACACAAAAAAATTATTTTGTATACAGTAAATTTGATTTTCATTCAAACTTTTTTATTGACGCAGTTCATTATTAGTTTTGGTCTCTAAATACAAGAAAAAAATTTATTCTAGTTAATTTGTTTTTGGTTTTACAAAATTTTTTTGTAGGTCTGCATTCATAAAAAATATTTTCCGATTCATTAACTTTGGTTACTGAAAACGATATCTAGTTTTTTTCCGTGCAGAGTTTTTATATTTGAAAAATTATGTTATTTCATTTATGTAAATACGTGGTACGTGGAAAAATTTTCGTAGATATAGTAACAAGCCAAAATCAGTTATAAGAAAAACTTTTTCAAGACACTGTAAGCGGAAATTCCCTCAATGTAGTAGTGGTCAGATATGAAAGGAATAAAATAGGGTTCGAATTATTGGGAATTATTGAGATAAAAGGATTATAAGACATAGTATTAACAGGACTTTTACTGGCCTATGTGTATGCCTTTTTATGACACGAGAAGAACCATCTCATCACTTCAACCTAATCTAACCTGGGTATTAACGCGAATGAATGTAACGAGTATTTTGCACCAGAAAATCCTCTGGTTGTGCTTCATACTCAGGCTGGAAATGCTTGTCTTTTATAAGTTTGCATTTAGGATTCTATGCAGGGAGGATATATATGAGGCTCTTATGAGCATAAGCTCCAAAAGTAATAGTTCTGAAGGCATTTGGGTTACATTTCTCGAGAAGACTTTCTAATATCTCAACTCATTTAACAAAAATATTTTTAATTCGATTTAGACCACATCTCAATATCCCAGCATCTGGAAGCGCTCTAAAAAAACAGTAGTCGCCAAAGAAAAGAATCCATCTACATGATCGCAATATCGTCCGATAAGTATATTCAAAAATATTAGAATTAGAATGGAGTTTTTGTCTGACATCCAATTTGGTTTTTCGGAACGCCTTACTACGACTGCACTAGTTACGATGAAAGGCGTTAGGATTGTAACGGACCGAAAGGAATTAGTGTTTTGCTTAACAATATTTTTCAATTTTAATTTGATAATTTTATTTTTCGTAATTTTTCTTATTTAATTTTGCTATTTTCGACTTTTCCGTGATGCCCTCTTACAAATTTATGCGATTTTTTTGGAATTAAACGGTGTGCCCTTAACCAAATTCAATTTTAAGGTTCGAATTTTTTTATATTTTATAAGCTGTTTCGCTAGAGCATTTATTTCCCTAATTTTCCAATTTAATATTTCCACGTGTGGTAAAATATGTATTACAAATGATATGAATTTAACATTTATTTCAACAGAGAATTTTCCCAGCTTGTGCTGAAATCTCGGTTGTGTTTAATAAAAGAAAAAATGATAAAAAAAATCCCTCTGCTCCATTTATTACATCTTCCATTTTCCCATGTGTCTCCATATGAGCAAACAATTTGATTGATTGTAAAGTTTTGTTTTTTGTCGTCATTTTAAAATTGATCACAGCTTGTGTTTCACATGAGGCAAATAAGATAAATAGCAAATAAATTAGTTCTCTATTTCAATAGTATAAAAAATACTCTATCATTAAATTTATATTAATATTTAACTCACATGAATGGGTGTGATCAAAGAAAAGGAAAATAAATGAAATGCATTAGTGCAGCAGGTAATTTAAAATATTTGATATATTTCTTCACAGTGTTGCAGCATATTTCTTGAATGAAATTAATCACTTTTTTGTTTAGTTTGAAAAATCATAAGATATTAAAAATGATACTTCAAATGCTTCATATGAAACTCTCATAAAGCAGAATTTCAAATACATTTGATTCGAAAGATGAAATTGCATACTTAAGTAATTTAATATTTCGTTACTTAAAATTTAACATTTTATTTAATTTTTCAATATGAGATTGAAGTCCTTCAAAGTAATTACAAAATGAAAATAAAGCAAAACTTTTTGCACATTCTCTCGAATTAAAAAATAATAAAATAGAAACAATATCTCTAATTAAAATAAAATAGAAAACTTATCAGTCATGAATGGTGCGGTGCTACAGCCCAGTCAATTACCATATTTTATTACTTTAATTACAATTACAAAAATATGTATGTATATGTAATGGAGAAGAAAACCAAAAACTGTGTTTGAAAGCGACGGGAAAGATTTATGCAGATAAATACAAATTTCTGTTGTAATTTATAATTCAATTCAGTGGCCAAATGAAAAACTTATTGTAAACAAAAATAATATCCCTTGTTCCATCGCAAGACGCTGTTCAGAAAAAACTTGATCTCATTTAAAAGCAAGTTTCTTTACTTCTTTGTATTTTCTTGAAGGGACATTCTCTAGTTTAATACAACCCACATGAAAGCAATGCTTAAATGACTCAAAAGAACTCGAAATGCATCTGTTACCGTAAAATTTATTTGCTCTCTGCTGCACTCCTTCAAATAGCTACAAGATAAGCTTCGAACTGGCGGCACGTACGTAAGGGTTGCGTTATATTTTTAGTCCAATACTAGACTGCTAATAATTAAGTACATCGTTAAGACTGGAGCACCTTTACATTGTTTTTAAAAATCAAAATATTCAAGTGATTTTTTTTTAACTTGAAAAATGTGTTCAGTCTAATTAATAACCCACTGGAATCTCATACCATTAATAGGAAAAGCTCACCATTTCTCAATATCTATACATCACTCATAACTACTGATCTTATTTGATCGCACGCATCTATTAAATGTAGACATTCACGATTATATCAATCAACTAAGGCCAGTCTAGATTTCTTAATTGAAACTTGTGACAACAACCGCGACAATTTCTGATACATATGAGGCAAATTTTCCTAAGAAAAGCTCTTATGAATTATAAGTCCTTTTTAGAAAATCTTAAAAGAAATACTAGGGAAATGAACCAAAACAACAGGTGAACTGTTGGACTACGTACAAACTTTGCACGATTTATACACAAACATCTGATTTTCCAGGCTATTATGATGAAGATCAAGAGGATGTCAAGATAATGAACGAGAAATGTAAGGGGCGATAAGACCGCCAAACGATGTTAAACTACTACAGGACCTTGCAAAGAGATTATTCTTGCTTGGACGTGCCATAGAAAATCAAGTACGAAACAATTTTATTGAGTCTCGTGGGTGATATTATTTTGCTGATTAAGTTTTATTTTTGTTAAAGATGAAATATTTTTTTTAAATTTGTTGATTTAAAACAAACGCTGCAAGCAAATATTTCCTTGTTTCTACATCAATTTAATTGTCAGTCCACATATGTATATGTACTTGATTTTTTTTCTTAAGAATTAAGCATGTGGTATTACTCAATATTCTACATACAACATATTATCAATTTTTGTATGACATCCTGTCGCAGTTTTTTTGTTTTTCAAAATTTGCTTTGAGTAGAAATCCATAAAATATTGAACTTATCAGGAAAAAGAGACTCATGTTGAGTAAAATTGTTTTCTGTGATGTTTGTATAAAAGCATTATAAGCCTACTATTATTATGTCTTTTGTAATAAACATAAACGAGAGAGAATTCTCGTATTGTATTTGATTTGTTTGGCATAACCATGCGAGGTAATAAGTTTTAAAAATTTCTTATAGTTCACTGATGATTTGGTTAAACTACCAAGGAAATGTCGGCTAAAGTCACAACAAACAAGTTTTAATAATTCAAATAGTTTATAAGTACAATCCAATTGTTAAGAATATAAAATATTATAAAATAAAATATATTCTATTTCATGAAGTGTTAAAATAGCCTTCCCTACTATGTGTTTTCGACGTCACATCAAGCCAACAGCAAATTGTTGTTACGTGCGTACCAGTTTTTGACAACAATTGATTGTCACTTGCCATTTTCCATGCCTTAGAGCAAGAGCTCGTCAACAGATACACGTGTGACGATTTTCGTTGTCTGGCTGTTTTCACATCGATAAAAACTTTAAAAAAATGGGAGGAGTATTACAATTATAAGTAAATATTTTAACTATGAATATGTGTTTATGTATCCATCAAAAGCGAAGACCATTCGACAGACAAATCAAAAAGTATTTCATTCCAATCAGAAATAACAAAAAAATATCACTAATATTTAAAATTCACAGAAGCGTTAAGAAAAATACAAAAGTCGATTTTGGAGTATCGAAGTTTGCAAAAACTATACCTAACGAAGCTTGTATACTTAATAAAGCTTGGCTTAAGCGTCTTAGATGGTAAGAGAAACACTAAAATTCAGATAAGAAGAGAAATGCAGAAGAAAAAAATGCCGAAATCCTTAATAAAATTTTCTAAGTCTTCAGGTTGTATTACTGTTAATTTGTTATTTTTACAACAAATTTGCTAATAAATTTATTCAATTATGGAGTTTTTCTGATTGATATATTTATTGAATGATCAAATATACAAAGTTAAAGTTAACATTTTCAATGACGGCTGCCGCCCGCCTATAAAACTTCGTAGGGTCTGTTCCCTAGAATGCTTCGCTAAACAATAGACTCAATTGTATTGATATAAGAAAGAGGGGATATAATATTTTTCTTTATTTAAAAACTAAAAGGTTATAATTAGTCGAAAGTATAAGCAAAATCAGACATATAAATACTTGTATACACACAAAATTTTATAAATATACTTCCAGTATGGTCGACAATCAAAAGTATGTGCTTGTATTTAATTCTGATTGATATTGCAAACGTATACGAAACCTGCGTCCTATGACTTTTAGGCTTACAAAATTTGCTTAATTTCAAAAACATGAATTTTCATATATTTTATTGCTATGGTCTAGAAAACTGTAGAATATGTCTTAAACTTTTTAGTGGTATAATGTTGACAAGGGTAGATTGCAACCAAAATGATTGCCCTCTAATCTTCGATGCTCTCGTCTTAGCCATCTAATTTAACTCAAATGGGAAAAATTTATTAGCAGCGACAATAGGTTTTTTACCGCCTCCTTTTATCATTCGTCAGTTACTTTTCATATCCAATCTACTGATCTCTAACAAACAGGCATTATGAGTCCCTCTTGAAAAGGTCCTATCGGCATTTTCTGGCACCAAGACCTAAACTGCGTATCACACGAGTATTGTCAGTTGAAATTATTATGTGTGTCAAAGTTTAATAAAAATAATATGAATAGAGGTAGTAAAAAGGCTCTATCATTATTTGATTTAAGGAGAAAAAATATGTCAAATGTGTCTTTCGTTAAGTTGAAAACGTATAAAAGTTGTATTACCAATGGGATTTTATTATGTCTGTGTAAGATTTCCAATAATAGCTTTAGTTGAAAATTCTATCGAACGTTTTGGCATGAAGAGGAAACCAGTTTAAAATCAACCATTATTATTAAATTGAGATTGTGTTATTATCAAAGGAGTTCATATAAGACATGATTTTTAACAAAGTAGAAACGAATCAAAAAAAGAGAAAACAAATATCAAAAAACAACAATATTATACCAGAGGCAAGCAGTCTGTGTTGATGGTGTTCCAATATAATATTTATTGAATGGCCCCGTAGGTATTTTATTATAATTCCTTTCGAATACAACACTCAAATTTTAAATGAGTTTTGAATTAAATAAAAGTTATACTCTGTAGTTACTTAGATTAACATTCGTTAGGAGCAGAAAATTATCAAAAGTTTTAGGAAAACTAGGCATGTGTTCAATAGTATTAATTTCCTGGACACTTTCGAAATAAAATATTTTTCAATTGATGCTCCCTTATGGATAATATAAATAATCTATAAGATTTAAGATGCACAAATATCACGTGCCTCTCTAAGGGAAAGGCGTATGCTGCTTTATACGCATTAAGGAAATGTGATCATCTATCGTTTCCTGATGTTAAAATGAATTTAGCCAACGACATAACTGACGTAGATGTTGGAACATCCTTCGAGAATTCATCTGACCATTTTTAAATTCTTTCGAATCTCTATCGCTGCTCTATGAGCTCATAAGAACTTTTATATTTGCATCGGTGTATGAAATATATATATATATATATATATAGAAAGTAAACTACAACAAGTCACAGTTTTTCCAAAATACGTTTTACTGTGCTGTTGGAGTCGGGCGTATTTCCCCTGTGGAGAGGTAAATAACACTATCATATCTAATTTAATTCCTGAGATAGAAGAGTTAAAAACTACATCAGTGTTCATGTTACAAAAGCAGCCATACGGCCTCACGTTGCAAAGGCTCGGGGTAGAAGCCAATTTTCTACGCTTCTCAGCGAGCAACAAGTTTCATAGGTACTGGCGGTTTCTTATGTCCCCCACTTGCCTTTCATGCATACACCATACCATATGCTTCACCATATGATATCAGCTGCTCTTGTTTGATCCCCCCGGGGGGCACGGTCAATACATCTTGTCTTGGTGGCTTGGTGTTGTGCTTCCTGGGGTATAGGGTTATCAGGTTTCCGGACCTAGGCATTTTTGCTGATAACCCCTAAAAACTTGTATGTTGCTACACAATCCCTGAATCAACAGGGCAACGGGCGCACATGCAAGTAAACTAAAGGTAAAAGCTCGCTCGCTCGTCCGGAGGGGTAGTTGGTCTTTCCAGACCTTGACCTTTGGCCAATTGCCCTAAAACTTAATATGTTACTACCCAATCCCTGAAACACCAGGGTAACGGGCGTGCATATAAGCAATTAAGGAAGTAGCTTGCTACGCTAGTCTGGGTAGAGGTGTTACCGATGCCTCAGGTGTGCAAGGAACCTAAAATCGGAGGTGCTTTTAACACGCGGCTGACCAGAGTCCTATCTGGTGCCTAGGACGTGTCCTAGACTGGTTATTGGTGAGGCCCCTTCGGGGATCACGTGGTGGCTGTGGTTAAAACCCAAAGATACGCGGGGAGAGGTATGGGTTGGATGAGTGTGTCTTCAATCATGGGCTGGTGGCATGATGTAGATGTTCTCTTCAGGCCATATATCTCTAGGTTGGTGAAGCCTCAGGTCAGATGGGGGCAAAATTTCCACTGCCGTGCCATTTGGGTAGTAGGAGGTTAGATAGCTCCAAGCATCTTAGCAAGGTGTCTGTACATGGTTCTGCAGCCTGTACGGAACTTGCTACCATGTTGTCCCTGTCAGGGGCACATGTTAGATGGCGCTCCAGTCATGTGCCTCTGGCGGGGGTACTGGGGCGGTGGTGAACGTGCTTTATTCACCCTTGTGCAGAAGTGCACCGTCAGGTTGAGCCTTCGGGCAGGTACTGACGTGAATCTTTTTGCGAACTGCTCTTGTTTGATACTATCATGGCGGCCATATCCCTGGGCTACTCGATTGTAAGCTTATGTCTCCTCGTTCATATATTAAAATTCTTATTTAAAGACTTTACTTGATGAGTTGTTGTATTCGTTATTCACTCGTGCAATATTGAAACATTGGCCGTTTAATAGACCAGCAAAGCAATCAGTTTGTCACAATTTTTGCTGTACGTGACAAATTTTTATTTTGTTTAAATATTAGAAAGACAATGAACCCAATTGGAAATGTGGATAAACATACAATAAGTATTTGGTTAAAGAGCTAAAATTAAAACAAAAATTCTTTATATTTTCACTTTCATACAAACGAATACATCTTGTAATTTAAAGAATTAAAGTTAAGTTTTCTTGGAAATTGGAAAAATAAATATCTTTCAATGACTATACTGGTATTAAGTGTCCTTTTTACAATGTTAGGGAACATTTGCCACCACCAAATAAATGTTTATATTTATAGCAATGACTTGTCTCACTGTCTGATAAATCATCATGTTTACGTTCAAATCTCTAGTGAATGTTTCGATGAATATTAGACCTGATGTGGATGGTGGAAAAGTTAAGTTACTACTTCCCGATCAGTCTAAAGTATTAAATACATTTAAACATGAAATTATATACTTCAGCTTTAATTTTTCTTACAGTGCATCAGAGCTTATGATCTCGTATCTTTATTTACAGATCGTACATAATCGGTGTGTGTTTTACCAAGTAATTTATCTCACTGCAATGTCCTTATGTATGTAGATGATGTACAATTATCACTCAGCGGTCTAGCTAAATCAATTACGGAGGACATAATCAAATCTAAACATGATTTAAATAACATTTGGGAAGATGCAAATCATTTTCATTTAAGTCCTAATAAATATAAATGTCTGGTTATTCACAAGAAAAATATACATCCGTTTACAGAAGATGATATTGTTATTAGCTAAAAAAAAATGTAATTAGTAAATACTGCAAGAAATCTGGAAATTGCAGTCAATGATAATCTTATATGGTCAAGTCTTATCAATGCACTGGTTGCTAAATTATATACTAAATTCAGGACATTATGGACTGTTAAATATTTCACACTATTGAGAGTGCGGATGTTACTTGCTAAAGTATAGTTGGCTCCAAGTCTTAAATACGATTGCGAGTTGTTTTCTAGTTGCGAAAGTGTTAGTACGACAAATTCGAATTTGTTGACAATGATATAATATGATACGTTTATAATCTAAAGAGACGTGATCATGTCTCGTTATATGTCAAATTATTATAGGGTGTATTACAGGTCAATAAGTACGTACTTTTTGAATTTCCAGCCTCCTAACTGAAAGAGTAACACTGCTCCTGTCAACAGGCATTTGTCACTTGGCTCCTGTCAAAATTTGAACAAGCTACGTCATTGAATTTCGGTTTGACAACCATTGATAGCAGACTATCCCATGACTTGAGCAGAAAATGGAAAAAGTGAATATCGTGTGCACAATAAGTATTAAAAAAATCATCACTTTAAATCAAGGATAAGCTTGATAAATACTATGGAAAGTTTGCACCTTATATATCAATTGTGGACGTAAAAGCACGGAAGATGCCGAACATTCCGGTCGTCCAGTTGACTAGCTTTTGTTATGTAAGGGCAGTATAATATTGTAAATTAAATTAATTATTAAAAAAAATATAATAAAAATAAATATGCAAATAAATTTTGCTAAATTATAAAAACAAATTTATTTATTGGGCGTTATTAAAAATTTTTACGAGAAACAATTTTTTATCATAATATTAATGCTCCTGAAGTAGCCTCCCAAAGGGGCGTTGAAATATTCAATTAAATAAAATTTCTTTTAATAAAAATTTACGGCCTTATTCATAAAAAATATATTTCCCATAGAAATTTGTCAAATAAACGCTTAATAAACATATAATAATTTTTATGAATAACGCAGTTAATCTATAGCTCAACAATTTAAATTTTTTATAATCCATTAAATAATTTTGAATAAACTATTATTTAAGATCAATGTTTTATTTAGACGGTTAACAATTTTATTTTTTTAGGAAAATTCTGTTTATTTATTAAATAATACCTTGGGCTTAAATAATATTTTAATCAAAATTTTTATAAAAAAGTCAAAAAACATAGAGATAATTCATTAAATATTTATTTAAATTTAATTTATTCACAAAAAAATTCATTTAACGCTTAATAATTAAAATTTTTCTTAATACATACAAAAATTTGAGGAAAAAAACCATAATACGAGTATCGAATAATTATTCAATAAATTATATTTCTAGTTATCCTTGATTTTTCCTAATATATTTCTACTTGGAAGCAATTGTCACTTGCTTTCCAGCTCTATTTTGTTTTATATTCTCAAAACACATTATTAATGCTTTTCCGCAGAGAACGTGACATGACTTAATTACAAACAGTCAGTTCTCTTAACAAAAAGCGTATGAAATTCCTTTTATATGTCGAAATGCTTCTAGTGAAGTTGATGTAGGATTTAATTTTTTTCTACTCGAACATCGATATGATTTAATTTTCGTATATATTCATGGGTCGTACGATACATATATAATTTCCATATACTTTATAGTGCTCGTTATTTTTATAAACATTAAGTATGAAAAACGATTAACTTAAAGGCAAAGTGTCAGCGGACTTTTTTTTCATGTTAAATGTAATTAAATATACACTCAAAAAAAATTCTATATTAACTGATTGCAGGTCACTTTGAAAGTTTTCTGTTAGTTTAAAAATTAATTTTTTTAATAGATGTGTTTACTATGACTTAATTAACTTTATATGCATGTTTGCTCCAAAAACAAAAACGATATTTTATTGAAATGTTACTAGCTTTGATTATGTAGCAACATCAGGCAGCCATCTTTTGCCATATGAGACCAACAAGCATACAACCATATGAGCAATTGAACTAAAGGAGTGATTGAACTAAAGGAGCAGTTGCAATAAACAATAAAAGAGCGACCACTCAAAAAACTCATTTTTATATACATACATATATATGAATGTACACAAAATCACTCTTTTGTTTCAATTGTTTAATTTAATTAAATTATTACTGGCCTTCGTAGACTAGTAGGTAGTGTACTAGACTCGTAGTGCGAAGGTCGCAGGTTTCAATCCTGCCGCAGAACTTTGGCAGTTTCTGCCTGATAATTAAAAGGGAGCGCACAACAAGCCTTCACTGGCTTAAGTGTATGTCGTATGACATGGGCTATCACACCCCTCCAATCAACCTAACCTAACCTAACCATAATTAAAATTCCTTAATTCTCTATAAAAAGTCTTTTATCCCGCGGTTGTCAAAAACCTTTAGATTGTGAAATTTTTTAAAATAATAAACCCTGAAAGCTGAAAGTAAAAAAGCACTCACTCAAAGGAGCTGATAAAACCAACTCTAATAAAAAATAACAAATTAGGCCGTATAGTATAGAGAAATATCGTGTATTTCTAGTGCTTTCAATTTATATTCAATAAGACTCTAAGTCTGTTACTTCATTTAAAAGGGTGGCAGTCTGATTTTTACCAAAAAAAATTTATTTAAGTTCAATTTACCTGCATAATATTTTGAGTGTAAAAATTATTATATCATATCAAAGTATGAACCAGTAAAAATTATGGTAATTATTGTCATGTTTCGCTTAACTACATCCCTTTTGTTAAAGAAATGGTCTCCTGAATTTTATTTATCTAGAAGTTTAGAAAATGTTCCACGCCTAAATGTTCAAGAAAATTCTTTAGATCACTGTCACTGCGGAAAATAATTTAATAAAAAATAGTAGTGCTGTTCGTTTTTCATAACTCCATATAATTAATATAATGCCAACTCTTTTTTTATGTTCTTTCTGTCACGATTTTAATATAACATGATTAAAAATATTTAAATTTTTTTAAAAAAATTTTTTGTTCCAGCACGAATTTAAAAAGTATTTTCTATTATACGAGGGCTGTTTCAAAATACTTTAATTTAAAAGGTGTCAGTCTAACCAACATAAAATATTGGGTGGCAGAGTTTAAACGAGGACGTACGAGCTGCCAAGATGAGCACTGTAGTGGACGACCGAAAATACACTAAATGGTATTGGATGAACGTCGGCTGAAGGTGCGTGAGCCAGCAGAACCGCGTTTGCTCACAATAGAACAAAATAGAGAGTCGTAAGGCTGTTTCAGTAGACTGTTTAGCGATAAAGCCAAGTTTTTGCGTCGATTAGTAACCATGGATGAGTCAGGGGTCTAACACTTCAGACCTGAGACAAAGGAACAATCAAAACAATGGACTGGAATGAGGAAATCGTATCCAAAGAAGGCGAGGGCAGCTCTATGTGTAGGCAAGGTCATGGCGTGTTTTTTTTTTTTTTTTTGATGCGCGTAGGATAATTATGATTTTCTTCAAGAGGGAGAAACAATCATCGTCGATTATTATGAGTGATGAAATTAAGAAAAAATTGTGTTTCTTCAAGAAAGTGCATTAGTTCACACATCCACCAAAATCAATAAATAAAAAAGTTCGAATTGCTTCATCACGCAACATCATAGAATTAACAGGCGAGTCTTCCCACAAACTCGAGCAAAATCGAGTGTGTCAGTCATGATGATGTGTAATCTTAATGCAGCGATACTGTACAACGGCACAATTCTGGCACAGACTATCATACAGGCTATTTATCCTAATATTCGTATTTACATTGATCATTGATAAATCCAGGGGCGAAGCACTGAGGTCATTTTTGAACCATGTTGTTGTTAGTCCTGACAAAATTATTTTCATATTTCGATCATACTTGAATACAATATATTTTAAGTTTTTGTTATATTGCACGACATTACCATTCTTAATATGGTCTTCGTTTCATTTAAAAAAATATATATAATTTGACTGCAACCATATAATTCAATCAAAATATGTAAGTTTCAGATTATGGTCCCAGCAGGGTTTTTCTTTTCAGAGAAGTAATATTATAGTCAAAAATATTAGCCATTTGGTTCTAGTTTTGTATTTTGTGCGTAGGAGGCTTACACGTTTACAAATATGTTAGGCAAATATTTCTTTAAAAAATTTATATTAACTTTGACACTGTTTAAGCAATTTTGGCACGTTTTTCATATGAAATCAACACTAAATTCAAGGTTGTAAGTTTTATCAATTGTGGGGGGAGGGGGAAATAGTCTCAAGTTTGGCACATGCTAACATCACACACGCATCAAAATAAATAAATAAAACAATTTATTATACAAATTGAAGAATAAATCTGTAAAGAAATATAAAAAATCATCTAGGAAATTGCACATCTTAAAGAGGAAATGAAAAAAATTTATGGCTTTAAAAAATTTTTTTTTTTTTTTGTAACACGCATAGACAGACGAAACGAATTGAATGTGCGTGAAGAACAAATAGTTTTTTTTTTCTTTTCTTTTTAAGCTTAAACCTTGTTGTAGTTGTGTTTCCGTGCCTACATGTAAAAGGATTTTATGTTGAGCGCACCATAAAAAGTGAATTTTAAACAACGCCAGTTGAACGAATGAATATACAAATGCGCACTTTCACGCAGCCAAGAAAATAATGTGACCCTATTTTAACACTCCAGAGAATGGCATTGAAGTTGTGCTAACAAAACCGCATGAGAAACATACTCGTACATTCTCATGCATACATTTGAATATATTCATTTTTACTTCAACATCTTTTTTTCCCACATTGTATTGAATTATCATCATCATTACCAACATAATAATGCCTTAATATTTGCATGGGTGTTAGTTGTATTTGGGTTTGTATTTGAACTGTTACACGTGTTTCACGTACAGTACAGGGTTTTTTAACAACAAATGTTTTTCTTTTCCTTAAGGCTTAATTAAAACAAATAGTGGTACAAATGATGCATTCAACTGCATAAAATAGCGAAAGTTTAAATAATTTTGTAGTGTTGATATATTTGTTTTGTTTTTACAAAAATTTTTTATAGCATTTAGTGGAATGGGCCTTAGTGTCCTAAACAAAACTTTAAGTGAAATAATAAATTTTCGTTTTGAAGTAAATTAAACACAACGATTTGAAAATAAATTTTAAAAATTTAAAAACAAAAATTATAAAACACAAATATATAAAATTTTATACGCTGAGGACTTTCGGTCTCATGATTATTGAGATAAAAAATGGTTTGCTTATAATTTATAAAAATAGATGATGAATAATTAAGTATGTTTAGCAAAAGGTTTACAACATCAGACTTCAATATCCCAGAGTACAAAGGAGATACCTCACATCCTCTATATACGTAGACGTAGAATCTTAAATATCCAAAGAGCAGAATGTAAAGGAATGGAGCAACAAACTCCTTATAATCGAAAACGATAAAACGTGAAGTCAAAAGTACTATGCTACATAGACAAAATCTTATTTTAGATCACCATCTGGTATACACATACTTTTTTTATTAAATAAAATTAAATTCAGGCACATTGCACGCAGCAGCTAATCAAACAAAAAAAAAATAAATTGTTTTTTTTTTTTTGTTAATTAAAAATTTAATTTTTAATCAGCAATAATATTGACACAAATTATTAAAAATATTATTGAATAATCAAGAACTCAAGTATTTAATTTTTAATTGTTAATAACATTCAACTAAAAACGATTTTAATTCATTCAAGAATAAAACTTTAATTAGAGCTATTAACTTGTTTAGTGGTTGGTGCAAATTTAATACGAGTAACTTTTTGATAGATACCAAAAATTTCTTAATTGCAACAAGCTTTAATTTTATTTTTTGTTGATGTCGACAGCAATTTTTGACTTACGAGCAGCGTTGACATGTCACAATAATGAAAACAAGAAAACATTAGAAATCGCCTTTTCTAAAATCTTAAAATACAAAAAATATCACTGAGGATGATATATAATTTACAACTCACAAATGCTTATGTCGGAAGCAAAGTATCCAGGACTATATTCAAATCAATAAATTATGTATGAAAATTGTATGAAAACAAATCAAGTCCCGGATTAATCTCAATTACCAAAGACTTGCATTATACTTCGCGCAGATGTATGCGAAAAGGACATTGCAGAAACCATTTTGAAAAGGAATATGCACTCGTCAAAATTCAAACTCTATGTGAGCAGTACAGTGACTCTACTTGCTCAAATCCAGGCACACAATATCACATCAATTAAATTGCAGAGCAAGGAAGTGAGGTGATAGATAAATGTGACAGCCATATAGAACCACAGTAACAGCAACTGACCCTTCCATTTAACCCTTTCATTTTTAAAACAATTTATTATACTCGTATGAACGACACACCACAAACACAGGTGAATTAGAGGAATCAATTGTATTTAGAATAAATATAATTTTAGAAACCCAGCGAATATATTTTCAGCAATCTTTTAGATTTTTACGCAAGATAAAATATATGCGAAAGAAATAAAAGTTATGCTGTTTTCTCTACTAAAAAAAATTTTAATTTTTTTCACCTTTCAAAGATAAAAAGAAGTTTATTATTTTTTAATAAGCGCAAACTAATTGGAAAAGAGCACGAAATCCTATAATTAAGTTAATTTTTTTAATAAGAGCGTTAGGTAGATTTTTCAACAGACTTCCAAAAAAAGAAAATATGATATTTATATTCTTCAATATTTACAGCAATTTTGCCGCCATTTGTGGACCGATGTTGAAAGCTCTTTATAGTATGAAAAGGTATGCCTCAAAAGTGGTACATTTCAATAAATATTTCATAGAACCAGGGAGAAAGGTACCTTCCAAATAGGATAATATTTAATAATCTTATATATGATTGATTAATACAACAGCGAGATTGTTCAAAATTCGCCTCAGGCTCAATAAATAGGAAGTTGTCGTATGTGTAGCTGATTTTAATATCTTTAAAATCGGTACGCGCCAGAGGTGGTTGCGTTTTTATTAACAGGCGAAAGGAACATAGTTAAGAGTACCACCACCATCAAAAATAATATCTAAAAGATCTAAAATAATAGATGCCTAAAATGTTTAATACAACTAAAATTGTTAATATATGAGATCCTTGAAGATGGCTCCAAGAAAGATGTTAAACAAAAGATTTACTTTATATCTTTCAGTAAGTTTTGCAACATCTTCAAAGATCCCAGTAGGCAATTCATGTATTAATATATTGCTCGTAGTTATCAGTATTTCAAACTTTTTAGAGCCTAATTTTGAAGTCGATTAAATCTGTTATTAACAAGTTTTTATTTTACATTCATCAACAAAGTGATCAGAACAAAGTAATAAATACGTCAATAGTAAGATGAAGTATATCAGACTTATACTTCAACTTTGTAAGTACATTTGCCTGCAGACATACGACTTATTAAATTAGCCGCGTATATAAAGTATATACTTTATATATTTTGTGTCATTATTTTTCACAAAACGAACTATATATTGCAATAACTTATATAATATACAATTTATATTATATATACGTTCTAGTTTTTTGACCGTTTTATTTTAATTAATAAACTTAATTTATTTTTTAAGCTTAAGCTCTTTTAATTTTTATTTAAATTTTTATCGATATTTCGGTACTCATCGAGTACCATCTTAAGGATATTTGTTTATTTTATACAAATTTCAATAAAAATAAATTAAGTTTATTATCTATATTATATATTTTTTATTAAAACAATCGAAACTATTTCATTCGTTTATGATTGAAACTTACATTATTTGAAAATATTTTCAGGCCCATGGGTTATTAAGGTTTGGCAGTCAATTCTGAATTAAGCCAAAGGAATAAGTCATCTAAAGAGCCGTTTGTAAGTTCATATTTTCAATAATACAACTTTTCCATAAAAAATTTCATTTGAACTTAACACTACAATAATCGCATCTCTTTACATTATACCCCGCCATGTTTGGTAGAGTGGGTGTCGTAAGTTTCAACCATTTATGTCCGGAGTACTTGCATGTGTATTAAAACACCAGAAAGAAGATTACCATCTCACACACATGCATACTGATACACCACAGTGTGTGTTCATTTTAAATGTGTAAATAGTGAATATCACTGTTTAGTTGGCTTGTAACAATGGCATTAATAAAAATAGCTTTGGTTGCCATTACTTGTTGTCTTTTATATTTTTTTATTCAACACAATCTCAATTTAAAAAAAATTAAATATGTATGTATATGTACTTATATACATATAATAAAACACGCTCATAGATCCCCACACCTACACATACAATAACACTTAATTCACATTTGAATACATTTACTGTACAGTTTGAGAGAAATTTCTTTTTGAACTCATTTTATTATCCTGACATAATAGTGTCAAAGTGTTTATTTTTCCTATGGATAAATGAGATCGTGCTTGCGAGAATGTATATGAATGTGAAGAAATGTGTAGACTTTTTTTAATTAAATATACAAATCCGATATATTATCGCCCATATGTACTCGTATGAATCAGGATAAAATTTAAACTCAGGAAAATATTTTGTATTCAAAACCTTATCGAAATTCTGGGAACAAAAATGTGTGCCATTTAAGTTTTGTGTAAATTTTTCGCCCTTATTTTTATGGTCGGTATCAACAAAATGGATGCTCCCACATTTAAATTTTCAATAGTGAAAATAATTATATTCTCGAAGAGAATCAAAATAACTTCACTCCCATAAAAAATCTAATAGCATCCCATTCTTCTTACCACTTGGCTTTTGTCAGAAAAAAATTTTTAGTTGATAATAAAGGTGGATTTTTTAAGAGCTTTCGTATTTGAGTTAAAAAAAAAACACACACACAAAAATTGGAGAAATATATGATAAACCGATATATGTATGATACCTTTATTTGAGTCGATAGAACGATCTATACAATTCAATTTTTAAAGAGGATGTCATGTAAATGTTGACCGCAGCTACGCCTTCCTTGTTTATCCAAGAAGTATGTAATAACTTTTATTTTATAAGTTATTTAGCACCCATATGTATAATAATTTTTTAACAAATACATGATTACAATATTAACTATATGCAGTTGTTACAATTACTACAGGTCAGATTTTTGCGTATTAATTTTATGTTGTCTAGTTGTTTACAAAAGTTTTTCTGAACGTACTGATTAAATTACAAAACGACAAAAATGGGGCACAAAAACAATGATCATTATGGTGTAAGAGCTAGTGTAACTATTTAGCTTCTCCTTACTTCTGCCTTATTAAAAATAGTATAAAAATTACTGACCTAAAGTAACAAAATTCAAGACTTGAAATCGGGGCCGATTAATTAATTATATTTTTTTTATCAGATATGTTTAAATTTGTTTAAAAATTAAAATGGCACAAAGTAATGTCATAATTTGAATTTAGAGCCACACGTTTTGCGAGCAATAATTCAAAATGCCGTAAAACGAATGCAATTATGCATCAACTGAAGGTGGAAGGTGGCCATTTGAGCGATATATTTTTTTCCAATTAATGCCATCAATTTTAAACTTTCAAATAAACTTTTTATGAACACAGAGATGTTTTTTCATTGATAACATCGTGCCAACTTTTATTTTCGTTTTTCCCTAGAGGCATTGCGCCAGACATTGAAAAATTAACCAGAGCCAAGAATAGTACTACGATAACTAACAAGATTCTAGGGCTTTGATCTACACTAGTTATTGGTGAGGCATATGCTCGTCTTATGCTAGTGGTAGATCTTAACTTCGAGCTACCCAGCGGTGATTGAAGTCTATATTTTTACTTCACTGTGCTAGGGTACGAGTAGTATACTCCATTGACTTCAATATTGGGGTAAAAAAGTTAGAAAATCATCCCTTTCCTAAATGACAACTGGCTGGCTTCGACTAGCAGTCAACGGTGCCATTGGCAAAGTTAGTTAAATTTGATTTGTTCAAAAGTAAAAGTAAACCGATGCATATTAATTTACTGCCGTTTATGTTATATGCAACTTGGTAGTGCTCTTGCTTATTTATTAAGCCATATTGTACAACATAATTTATATATTTCTAGTACCAGGTCGATAAAATTATATGTATGCAGACATGTTTCTGTGTCTCAACTTTAGATCCTGTCTAAGTTTCTCTCGCTTTGCCATATATTATTGGAGTTATTGGCATTTCATACAAGAAATTTCGACCAATCAATCAATTATGTTTGTAAAATGTTTGAATTTTGCTTAGTCAATTTTGCTTTTAAAAATTTTTTCTTCTTCCTCATATTTATTTTACGCTCTACTTCATTGACCATTTTTTGTTTGAGTCTTAAAGGTCGTCGACGAAAAAAATTGATATGGGAGAAAAGCAATATTTTGAGCAGCAAATGTATTGAAAAGGAAATGTAAAAAAAACAAAACAATCATACACTTCAACAGACAACATGCCAGTAATTGATAGAAAACTTGGCAAAAGGACAAATTGATTGTAATAAATGTTGCCACTACAACAACATACAGCTTTCTAAGCTTAAGTATGAAGCAGGCAAATCCTAATAGACTAAAATTTAGCCGAAGGAATGTTGAGATTGTTTATTTACCTTTTTAAAACATATTTGATATAAATATAACATTAACTGCTAATGGCATTGTAGCAAAATGAAAAAAATAAAAATACAGGACTGTTGTGGTTTTTTAGAGAGATAAACTCCTAGTCAACTGAAAAGAAAAGGCTATAAGCTGACATTATTGAATTCCTAAATAAATTACACTTAATTTGAACTTCTTATTTCATTGAACTAATAGAGATAAATAGAACGATGAAGTTTTGTGCAATTCATAATTTTTGCTAAAAATTCCAAGGGATTGATAAGTTTTCACAATTGAATTATCGAGGTCCTTTTTTTGCTAGGGGGATATAAAAAGAATTGTCGTTTTTCTTGTGACACTAATATTTATTATTTGGGACAGGAAAAATGTCTTTTTTTTATTTACTCCTCAGAAGATTTTAATTCCAACATAAAGAACTGAAAATACAATTTTGCTTCATATAGACTTTTTTATATCAAACAGTTCAAGTGTGACATAAAAAGTGAATTATGAAAAAAAGAAAAATACAATTAAAATTATGCCTCTTTCTTATGATGCTGACCAAGGTTTAGAGAAATATTGAGAAGAAATTCGAGTAAGTAATAAATCATAATTGAAAAATAAAATAAAATTTGATATTTCTCTTTTAATAATTCCATGTTGTCGGACGTAACTTTTTTTTTAGTTTCTTTATAATCAACTTAGTATCAAAAAAAATAATTGTTCATCTCTAATAAAAAATGTTTTTCTAAGTATAAAACTCGTATCATATTTTTTTATTTCGTGACTTAAAAAAGTTTTATTCTTTATATAGACATAAAATTTTTTCGAAAATTCTTCATATGTATTATTTTTGATAAAATTTTATAAAATTTTTGTTAATTTGTATTTATATCAACAGTTTTGTCTATTAATTACACATATAAGTGGAGATTAATTTAAATTTAACTAGCAGAGACAAAAACCTTATCTGTTAGCATGACGGTTTCACATTTAACAGAAGTCTGTTAAACAGTTAAGAGAAGTCCAAAATTGGACTAGGTCCATATATGTAGAAGAGCGAAATATAGGAATTACGACCAGTAACAAAAGTATTATAAAACGGGAAATAATTTTGGAAGTTTAATAAATGCAGTTTGAAAAAAATTTATTTTTTATTCCCTGAGAAGAGTAGTGGCCATTTTTGAAAAACGGAAAGGGGCAGATAGTACACGCTGTATAGAGATGGTAGTCCAGGGAGTGCTTGAATGGATTATAGTTGTGGAATATTTTTTGGCGGGTTAATAAATGCGGTTTAAAAAAAATAATAATTTTTTTTTACATTTCTGAAAAGGATTAGTGGCCATATTTTCTTCAAACCGCATTTATTAACCTTCCAAGATTATTTCAGATATCCCACTTCCTTGACTACCGCCTCCATATAGTGTGTAGTACCAACCCCTCTATATTTTTCCACTATGGCCAATAATCTTTTCAAGAAATTAAATTTGTAAATGAATTTTATTGTTGATTTAACATGTATTTAGGATTTCGCATTATTAAAGCTTCATTAAGAAACTCTTGGAGCATATTTCTCGTTTAATAGTTTTATTGGTCTTTGAGCTTAGCCTGATTTGGGATTTCTGTTAACTGTTTAACATAGCTCTGTTCAAAACGAAATTGATATTGCAAAAAACATGTGGTTCATGTCTGTGCTAGTTAAATTTATCTTAACACACGATAATATAATGGTAAATAATCGTGCCTTAAAATGCATAATTTTTGAAATTGAAAATTTTCAGCTGTAAAATTATAAAGAGATCCCCAAATAATATTTTTATATGTAAATTTCAATATTTTCTTGGTAACATAAAGCCTAAAATTAACCATAATCCTATTGCATTATTTACCTGAAGTTGATTGCATTACAGTAGTCAATTTTAATGGCATTCTTGTGAATATTACCGGAGTATAATTTTTTGGTTTTCTACTTGTTTCTGGGATAACAATTTCAAAGGTATCCTTGTTTATTACCCTCATTTCTATAACTTATTGTTGAAAGGACATAAAATTCCCTGAAAAATCATATAAGATATTCGATTTGGATTTAGCCGACATGGATTTTGTGTTGTAAACAAACACTTTACGCAAAACACTTCAAATAATAAACATATACTATAGAATGAAATAATTTTATCGCATTAATATTTTGAATTGGGAATGTGCCCTCATAAAAAATAACGTCAATATTTTGTTCACTGTAATGAGTAAAATGAATAAGCAAATCAAAATGAAATGAAGCCACAGTCAAAGGATAACAAAAGTAAAGAAATAAACAAGTCTCACCTTAATCCTAAGTGCTGCAAAGTAAATGTTTATCTTGCCACTTTTGTGGCACATGGCGTTTTTTATTAACAGACATTTTAATAAAACTCCTTTTATGTGTTGCGTATACGTGAGTCTTGTTATGAAAATCCTACCTGCAAATAAAAAGAACAGATCAAGATTTTAAAAGAGAATACGAGAAATTGTTATTTCTTCGGGCGTATTTGAGCAGAACGTATTTTGCACAAATAAAGATAATATCTTACACAAATATTTGTATTTCTTTATGTATCTACATGATGTGTACGTTCGACAATGAGCATGAAAGCAACCGTTTAAAAGATTTTATATTTCCTTTTTTATTTCATAAGAATTTCACAAGGTGTTTTTAAAGGTAAATAGTGGAGTGGCAATGTTAATACTGCAAGCTTTCAATAGGTGTGCTTTAAGGAAGGTGTATTACAGCCTTGCATGAATGCGAGCAGGAAATGGAAGAGGTTGTCAGACAACGATGGTATTTATTAGGCAAAACAATAAATAAGATTTTTATTTGACAATAGCTCTTAATAATTATTCGAGATATTCTCCCAATTTTTTGAAACAAATGTTTTTAACCCAAAGGACGATTATTTGTTAAGGATATTGCACCAATTAATTTCTTAAAAAGTTTACTGTTTGTTTTTGGCTTAGCCGTGTATATGCCTGCATTTCATTGATACTAAAGAAATCATCAGTACCCTTCAGCCGAATCATGTTTATGCTTGGAAAGCATTCAAACGTACATATGTATATAAAAACCAGCATATATTATATAACAGTTCCTTAGACAAATATAACAATATAATTAAATTCTATGGAATTCTCATATAATACAAACAGCAAAACTTTTAACAAAAACTATAACCTCGCATATATATTTATGTCTTTAAAATTAACAAGCAATATTTTAATACCTAGAAATTACAAAGAAATTTCACAAAAAAAAAACATAATTTCTCTAAGATCACAAAAAAATTAAGGGGAAAAGGACCACCAAATTCTTAAGATTGAAGATATGCTACAACTGCGGCAACTTAAAGCTGACCTGCTCTGGAAAGGCGACGTTAAAAGACACAAAAAATTGCTGAAATTGTAGAAGAATCTTCAAAACCTTAAAATTTGAAATGTTTCCAATTCCATCACGAGGACATGATCCGGTGACTTATCGCGCAACTCACATAATTAAATAATTTTTTTGTTATAATTGTCGTGTAGACGTCGCACACTGAGGATTTTTTTTTTTTTTTTTTGCAGAAAGGAAGGAAAAATGCATTACTGCATACACGGTGTCGTCTTATGTTGGGCTCTCCAAAACTGTTATACCGACTAAAAAACCCCCTTATGTCGCCTTCTTGAAAAATTATTCCACTCCGGAACTGCTTTGATGCACTACATCGGGTTGGTTTCCTCTTGGCTGCGATTTCAGCGCTCATCTTAGTTTGGCCTACGTCCAGGTCCCCGCTTTGCTAGTTCGTGCCTAGTCTGCTGCTTCTAGCTCAGGTGCTTTCTCCGTAAGAATGTGTTCACAGCATTTTGCTACTGCTTGCCAGCAGGTCCTATTTTGGGTCATGCGATACACAATGGACTCAGCACTTATTTCTCCTATTTGGTGCAATTGAGGAATGGTTGTCGACAAAAATTTAATATTATTAATAGGCTGGCTATTACTATTACTAGGGCTTATAAAATGGCAAGTGGCCGTCAATAATAATCAATTGTTGCCTATCTGCAACGGACATAAAACTGCCATTAATCTTACTGGCGACTTGAGTTGATCTTGAGGATAACAATTAGACTAAGGCGAAGTTTTCCGGTTCAGCAGCTGATTTAGTGGCCAAATGGTGTGAGAGTCGATAGTGTCCTAAAATCTATACTGTTAGTGTTATAAGATCCTATCAGCAGTCTGTACCAAAAAATCTTTATGAATCATTTCGCATATTCGTAAGGCATATATATATATATATATATATATATATATATATATATATATATATATATATATATATATATATATATATATATATATATATATATATTTGCCAATTGCGAAAACATAAATCCGTTTTAATCTGACATTTGAAATTTCCTTCGAAAGAACCTTTTCATAGGGTCAGAAAAAACTAAAACTATTGGCTAAACAGTCAGCCAGCAGGTTCCCACACAGATTATCATGGCCAGGTAACCGACACAGCGTTAGCTTAGTAAATGTGATAAGCCCAAGAAAATATATAATACAGTTTACAATTGAAACAATTCTTGACTTTACCTCGTATGAGAGTAAGACGTGTATTGTTACTTGGCCATCTGACATTACCAACTATATATGCTTTTAGCCCTTAAAGGCTTTTCTCAAATATTCCCTAGTATAGATGATATCAGAATGAAATATTATCGGCTTTTCGGTTCAAATATAATCTGTTCCTGTGCCAAGAATGAAGACATAAGTGTTGCTACATGGCATTAGAGTTGATAGTATTTGTTCAGGTATTCTCACACACGATTCGTCCTGACAGCATTTATATTTTTATAACAAAAAGGATAAACTTTTTAAGTCTATTTAAGAACAAATTTCATTAAACTTTACATTATCAAAATAGTAAAATATTTATTATTATTGTGCTGTAGTTTAGTGAACTTTTTTTTAAGTTTAAAAATACGCTCTTGCAAAACGTTAAAATCATACATAAACAGTTTTCCCCTATTTATTATTTCATATCTTCTAAGATGAAGGGTATATCAGATTCATTCCGACAAATATTGCGCTGCTACTTATTAAATTCAAAAAGTGTTTTTGTAGTTTTTTTTTCAAATCTTCTTATACTCGTACGTAGAGCGAAAACCCATATGAAACAGTAAGAAACACTTTTTCTTCTTCAATGTATGTAATTTGTATGCAAAGTATACTTTTGCCATTTTGTTATGTATGAAATGATTGCAGTAATAATAACCATGATAAGGCAAGTAAGGAAAATAAAACAACAACTATTACACTACGACTATGATAAATAGCAACGCAAAATAAAGAGAACCTCTGTTGCATGGTTTTTCCTAAACATATGCTTTAAAAATAAAGTTTCTTTGGGTGTAGTGGTGTGAGTGATAGAAAGAGAGGTTTGCTAGTTTTTTGTATTTTTTATAAAGTTGAAAACATTTAAAAATACATACTTAAAATAGACTTGAACTGATTTCATACGCTTACAAAAGTAATGGGTGCCCTCGTAAACTAGAGTAGCTAGTGTACTAGACAAGTAGTCTAAGAGACGCAGGTTCGGATCCTGCCAAATGAATTTGAAGTCTGTTTTCTTGTGTTTTTTTTAAGAAAAATCCAGCAGTCATTTTTCTTAAAAACAAAATCAAGTTACCAATCATGGCCAAACGACTTTGAATCTAAAAATCTTAAATATTAAATAAACATAAAAGAATTATCTCATATATTATTTTTTAAAACAAATTAACAACCTTTTTAAAGTAAATTTAAAATAAAATCAGATTATCAACATCATTGTTGTTTTTGTCGTAGGTATTGTTTGTACATCTAAGTCTTAAGGAGTTTTATAGCCGTAGCAACAGTTACAAAATCCTATCAATTTTTCCTTGTTTATTATTATTATTATGTATTATCAATTCCTTTAGTTTCTATAAGGAACATACAGCCTCGAATTAATTTCTCAAAAATATCCAAGGACGCTGAGGCCAAACTTTTTTGTAATACTAATTTTGATTGAATAAAATGAATTTGCTAAAAAAAAATTTGTTTCTTATTTTAGGCTTAAACAGATTAACTTTGCCGAAAACCCAACCCTTCTTCTGCATTTGACCAGAAAAGGCAGATCAGTTTTAAAACAAAGCAAAATATTTCTTTAAATTTAACAAAAACTATTCGGGACATTATCCCAATTAATTTGTTGAAAAATTTATTCTTTATTATTGGCTTGGCTGTGTACATGGTTAGCGCCAATTAAATGTACGCACAAATTTTTTAATTATTTATTTCCATCTGCCAAACAAGCAATATATTTTTTATCGCATTGTAAATATTAAATATTACAATCCCTCTCTTGCAGTTTTGAAGTCACCTCGAAAGAATTACTTAAAATGTCATACGAGTATATGGAAAAATGACTAAAAATTTAAATAAAATAATTAAATTAAGATTAAATTGGCTAAAATATTTTTAACAGCTAAATTGACTTCTCTTTTGCCTAAATAAAATGAAAAGTTGCTAAATTGGAAACACTGGTTCAAAATAAATCAATAACTATAAAAATTTTAATGAATTCATCAATTCCTTGTTTGCATGCTTCGCTATTTCATTCAAAAACATTCTTTTACAGCTCTGTTTTGTAAAAGTAATCAAAGAACAAATGAGTGTTCTAGGCTTGCTCGTCTATCTACCCTCTTCACTGTTGACAGTCGCTGAGGCTCTTGCCATGTCTGTTGGCTTAAAAAAACCATTCGTCATCACATAAAAAATCTTCTTCTGATGGCGGCCTACGGTTTGAAACATTTAATAGAAAATTTTACGGGCAGTTCGAATCAAACGGGCAGTTCAAATTTGTAAAGTTGGATTAACTTTACAAGGTGACAGCACTAAAGCAACAACTATAACGGCGAGAACAAACGGCAGGAAAATTTATACAATTTTGACACGCATTAACCACTAACCCTTTTTCAGGTTTAGAAATAAGAAATAGTCATTCGGGGATAAGTCCGATGAATTGGGTGGATGAGAGAGCAATTTGTAGCCTGATTCATGGAATTTCGCCATGTAAACTACACATTGCATTGCACCGGCAGAAAATATCTTTTTTGTTGGCCAACTGCGGTCGTTTTCTTTTTCAAATCCTTATTAAATTGATTCAATAAGTTGCCATAATATCCACCATTGATAGTTTTATCCTTTTTGAAGATAGTCAAGGTGTATTATAACGCGTACATCCCAAACAAAACGGTCGACATTACTGTATTGGCTGACAAACCCACCTTGTCCATCTTTGGCGTTGATTCATACCAATAAACCCACGGTTTGGCGTTTCGTCCACGGTTACGAATACGATGCAAAAACTCGTCCATATTGCGGTTGAACAAAGAGAAACACTCGTGCGAAGCTGTCACACGATTGCGTTTGTGGTCGATGTTGAGCAAACGTGGCAGCCATCTAGTGGAATGTAATTGTGCGATATTTGAAAGAAAATAAAAAAAGAAAATATCGATTTTGTACAATCAAGAGAAAATTGTTCTTAATATTTTCATAACGAAATGATGACACTTGCAAGAGTGTTGCATACGCAATTTAAATTTAGACCGTTTGAATGTGAATTCACTGACACTGAAAAATCGATTTTGGAACAACCCGAATGACGCTAGTTTTAAAACCCCGGTTTAAAATTGCATAACATATGTATGTGTAGATGTTGTAGAAGTTGTATATTTGATTATTTGCCAAACACTCCGGTTGGTTTTGTTACACAGCAAATTGAGGCAAAAGAACAACAAACAATTTGGCAGAGACTAATCCTCTACAGAGGACAAACGAATGTCCACAAAAAATATTGCTATTGCGAATAAAATATACAACCCACATTTAAACATGAAGAAGTATGATTCAAGCTCTCCATCCACTTTATTTATTATTATTTTTTTTTTGTTTTTTTATGTTATTCTTTAGATGCTCGTAATGATTCATAAAATTTTTAATGTAAATTATTTCAGTGTTATTCCACTGCACTCTAACGGATGCAGTATGCTTTTCCTTGCCAGCAAAAAGTGAACTTACACTTTATAAGAGAATTAATATTTATGTTTGCTTCGTTCACCAGTGCGGCTACAGCACAATGGGGCAGAGTCGGAGTATTTTGCCAATAAACCAACAGAAGATGATCGATCAAACTGCTCAGGACTTGCACAATGAGATGTAATAGTAATGCAATAGTACTTGGTATTTGCTATTTTATACTTTCCGACTAGATTTCAAAATTTTGGTGTTGCCCTAAAGCCTCTATCAAAGTCAACTTATCTGAAAATTATTGTATGTCTCAATAACTGGATTTCATTCTTTTTCAACACGTGCAATATTCGCATTAAGAAATACTCATTTTTATAATAAAGGCTTACACATTACCACACGGCCGCCACAGACTATCAACGTCAATAAGCTCTTACCGCAAAACTCTAATGGCCATTTAATTTTCTTTCTAAGAAAAAGAAAACAACACTTATTTACACAAAAATAAAAGGGAATTTAATGCTGCTTATAAATGCGAACTAAAGGAGTTGAATTTTTTAAATGAGAAGAGTTGAATTTTTTTTAATTAGAGTGATAAGCAATTCTTTTATAAATCAATCAAAAATTTTTATAATTTTTTTTTTTTTCAGAAAAGAAAACGTCGTAAGCATAATTTCTAGTTGTGTCGGCATTTAGGAAAAATAAATCTCCATTTGCCAATAGATATCCTGGTGTCCACTGAAGTAGACACGTACTTTTAATACCTTAAAAGCTGCACGAAGTTTAAAGATAAAATTACTTTCCAAGATGACAGGAATGCTGTCTAGTAACATGAATTCCATTTTTTCAGGACTGATATTTGATGAGGCCTCATGAGCCATTTCTTATGTTTATGCCCTAAGACTGTATTTCGGGAAGAAATTTGTCGATCAAAACTTTAATTATAGCGGTAGTGCCAAAAGCTGTAGTTTATAATTTCATACGAATACCGAAAATACAACGATTACTCCAAGAATACCCGAAATGTATGAAATAAACATTATCCTAGGACAAGATTGCTTACTCCTGGTTTCCCTTATATAGGAGCACTCCCAAAACTACACCATGTAACTAGTTCAACAGCAAAATGATCGTAATCGTGAAAATACAACACGCTCTTAGAGTAGGGATCATACTCGTATAATGCCAACAATTGTGCAGGGATATTTTTCTCATAAAACTATAGTAAAATCATTCCAAATTAACCAAATGTTAGATTGGAGGAGCTCGTATGGCGGAAATTCAAAACTTTCTTAAAAAAAGGATATATAGTAGGTGTACATATCCTTATCGGGATGAAAACAATACGTGATATTCAGACTACAAACTGTAATTTTACAAATTCTATCAACTTTCATTGTTCAAAAGTTTTCGGTATTTTTGAGTGACTCCTTATAGAAAAAGGATATATATAAAAAACATCTTCTTCATGGATTAAAAGCAATATTTTGTGACTCTTAGTAAATGTATTTTATTTTTAACTACTATGTTTAGCTTAATTCACAATTTTTCTTAAAGGATACAGGGGGTGCACCTACATATGTCCTTGCTGCGACTATAGGCTATATTTTGAGACTATTGGAATTTTTTAATCTTTGGTAGCTTATTTTATCTCATATCACAATATTGCTAAAGAGGATATATTAGAGGTAACCATATCCGCGCTGCAGTTTCAAACAAATATTATAGACAAATTCAGTTATATTTTCAGACTCTTAGTAAATTACTGTTATCCCGTGTGGCTTAATTTAGCTTAAATCACTATTTGCCTAAAACGCATGTATGGCAGGCAGCCATATCCTTGACCGGATTTTCTCTAAAGATCAAAGGTTTAGATAACTTGATGATGAACCGTACTTTATTTTAGCTACATCTTCCCTTTCTACTGTTGTCAAATTTTGTTCGAAGTTAAAGCACTGTGTCATGACACTTCACAGTAATTTGAAAAGTTTTCCCCAAATATAAAATTTTTGAACTCTTCTTTTACTCCCCACTAATCAAACAATTAGAAGTGATGTTCAGAGACAACTTATTATTTATTTCCAAAATTTTTTAATAAGTATTGCCCCATTATGCAACACTTTACTACATTTTGTAAATATAAATTTTACTGCTTTGATGTTTTATGCTCTTTTTCTTTTTTAAAAGTGCAATAAAACATATAAAAATGAAATAAAATTTAAGCGTGATAATGATATATAAATTGCGTCCTGTAAAAAAATAAAAAACAGGAAAGGAAACGCAAAATAATAGCTACTCATAATTTTTTCAAGTTTATAATCAATTTTTTATGTCTTGAAATGTATTATTGCAAGGAAATAGAAGTATTTAGAAGATAAAATAATATGCATGTTATGAGTTTGTATAAAATACAAAGAAGTTCCCATGAAGGATATTTTTAGAAGTCCTGACTTAAAGTTGGGCTACAACTGAAAAATTAAATGAAGAAAAGCGAAATTGCAGAGAAAAATGTAGGTATATTTAGACATTGAAAATTTCAATTTTTTTAAGGAGAGTCCACCTAAAATGTTGACCAACTCAATGCGTAATTGAAAACACAAGTCCTTAAAATTATATAGTTTATTAAACTAAAAACAGTTTCAGACTAATAATTATTTTAATGGTGTTTTCTTAAAAAAGTGTAAAAATTTTTTTATGTTTGTGAGGACAAATTCGAATTTAATTAGCAGAGACACAAACCAATTGTATTGGCACATACAATCTTGCAGCTAACAGAGTACTTCTAAATAGTTAACAGTAGTTGCAACAAGGACAACAAGGATAAAATTTTGTAATTTACACAGGGAATATGAAAAATACGTGTAAAGTGCACCTAATATAAAATATGAGTCAAAGGAAATTTAACTTCTTGAGAGGAAGCTTAGTGTGTGTGTAAATCTTTGGAATGTGACTGCAATGATTTACTTACTATCTCTTCTATAGAATGATAATTTAATCATTCTTTAAAATACTATCACTGGCTTTACCTCGAAAAAAGCGCTGGGTACTGATAAAATCGGCAACAGGATGCTCTTAGAGTTACCTACTACAACTAAAACAATAATTTTTTTTCCCAGCGCTATTTTGCATTCCGAACGCCATCGTGTGGAATAGAAAATTTCATTGTTTACAATGATACCTAAACCCGTAAAAGACCGGCTGAGAAAGGCATTCTCGCTCTTGGATGCAAACTGCATGTTTTTTGTCTGGCATTGGCTGGACTTCGATAACAATTAATAAGTTTATAAAAAACATTTTCCTTAATATCAATAATAACAAATAATTATTTCCTTTAAAAAAAACATAATTTAAGTTCAAATTTTTACTACACGAGTATGTTCTAGTTTTTATTTGAATTAAACAATTTTAATTTATTTTTTTTTTTGAGTTGATGGCCAACGTTGCTAGAGCAACGTTAAATAATAATAATAATTTAATAAATATAATAATTTTTTTTTAAGCTAATGGTCTCTGCCGACATTTCATTGGTTGCTAAAACCAAATCGTCAGTGAAGTTTAAGCAGTTTGAAAACAGTCAACCTCGGATGTTTATGCCACATAAATCAAGTACAATATGAGAATTTCAATAATCATAGTAGGCTTAGAATGTTTCTACACAAACAACACAACAAACAATTTACTCAACGTGAGTCTATTTTCTATGTGGAGATGCATAGAACCAGGGATTTGTAAAAAATCGTTAAACGTATAGCCGGACAAAATCAAACTACTGTCCATCTACTAAGGGATCCTATAGGTGGCACAACTTCTTCCATGGACCGACAATTGGCAATATGGTCCGACTATTATGCCGGTCTAGTGTCAATACCGGAACCCACAATCGGACTACCTTGTCATTGCCACAGTCATCGGGTGAGATATGATATCGAGACATTGAGTCAAAACACCTCAGAAATTATGGAAGCTATAAAAGCAATGAAGAATGGAAAAACAACAGGCGTGGACAACATAAGCCCAGAACTACTCAAAGCCGACCCTCTTTTAAGTGCAAACATCATCAAACCCATCATAGAAGATTTCTGGACATCTGGTCTGCATTTTTCAGAAATTGGCGAAGGAGTGATAATCAAACTACCAAAGAAAGGGGATCTAACTAGCTGCAAAAATTGGAGAGGCATAACATTATTGCCAATGGTTAATAAGATCATGGCCTACATTCTCCACTTAACGCTATCCAATTCACTCTCTTCTGAACTCCGTCAAAATCAGGCCGGCTTTAGAGCAAATCGCTCTTGTATCGACCATATTAATATCCTACGAATACGGTTCGAACAATCAGTAGAATGGCGGACAACACTTTATTGCATATTTATCGATTTTGCAAAAGCTTTCGATACTCTCCATCACAGTGCCATCTGGCAAGCACTGCAGTGTAAAGGAGTGCCAGAAAAGATAATCGAACTCATCCGTGCCCTGTATCGTAATTCGACATCAACAGCTGCATGAACACCACCTTGGAAACACATTTAGCGTAAATACCGGAGTCCACTGCTGTTCAACATAGTGCTTGACGTTATAATGCTGCAGGAAACAACCGATAGACGGGGTATAACATGGGGCCTCAATGGGCGGTTAGAAGATCTAGACTATGCTGATGACATATGTCTCCTCACCCACAACTTCACCGACATGTCCGGAAAACTACAACATATAAACCGTATCGCCAGAAACGCCAGGTTAGAAATTAATACGGAGAAAACTAAAGTCTTGCGCATAAATACAACCAATACTTCTAAGTTTATGTTAAATGATGCTGAACTGGAAGATGTTCAGTCATTCGTATACTTAGGTAGCATCATATCTTCAACCGGCGGCTCTAATGAAGACATAAAAGTCGTATAAATAAGGCAAAGCAGACATTCGGAGCTCTACTGAAAGTGTGGAAATCGTCACAAATACATGTCAAAACAAAACTCCGCCTTTTCTCATCAAATGTACGTTCCGTTTTATTATATGGGTGCGAGTCATGGAACACGTCAGCTAAAGACATGCAAGCACTTCAAGTCTTTATAAATCGGTTCCTGCGAAAAATACTGAACATATTTTGGCCAAATGTCATCTCCAACAAGGACCTATGGATACGAACAGGAGAGCTCCCTATCCGTGTAAAAATAGCTAAGCGAAAGTGGTGCTGGATTGGCCACGTTCTGAGAAGAGCGGACGATGATATTGCGAATTTGGCGATTGAATGGAACCCCAAACAGCAGCTGGGGCAGACCAGCTAATACTTGGAGAAGACAAACTGAACTTGAAGCGAACTCTAACAGAATGTCATGGTCTGAAGTGAAACTGCTGGCACAAAACCGATCAAAATAGAAAAGCTTTGTTATGGCCCTTTGTTCCACAATGGAACTACAGGAATGAATATATATATATATATATATATATATATATATATATATATATATATATATATATATATATATATATATATATATATATATATATATATATATATATATATATATATATATATAATATATTCATTGTGGGAAACTATAAATTATTGGCAAGTCCAATTTTTATTAGATCTATTAAATTTATCAAATTAATAATAAAAATATTTTTATACTGGTCACTGAACAGTACCGACAGCGATTGACACTCTTCCATGCTAGTGTATATTACTGCCCCGTCCTTCGTCGATAACGTTAGCAGAATCGTCGGCGAAGGAAAACAATTAATACAATAAATGAATACAGCTTAAAATAGTTAATGAGTCTATTCAACACTAGTGGCGCTAAAACATTGCTATATAAAAAATTATTAAAACGTGCAATAGCATAGCTGCATAAGAATTAAGATCTCTCTCCCTCTCTCTATCACTCTCTATCTTTCTTTCACCAGTTGTCCCCTCTCTACTACTATCCCTTTCGCGAAAGAAGTAACATTTTAAGGTGTAGGCATCAATTGCCTGAATGTTACTTCTTTTTACATAAAAACAAAAAAATAATTTTCTAAAATAATTATTTTAAAAATGTATTGTTTCTTGTTGGCTTAGCTGAGTATATGCCAGAATTTTATTGGCACTAACCAAATCATCAGTACTCTTCAGCCAATGAATACCAGTAACGCCAATGAAAATCTTTCATATGCTCAGCTAAGCCAACAACAAATAATAAATTTTTTTCAATAGATCTAAAAATATTTCTTCCTTGTTTTAGGGAAATTTTAGGGATATTTTTGAACTAATTCTTAAGTAAATGTTTCTCTTGAGTTCAGCATGTCTCTTTATTTCAGGGTGCACTAATGCATTTGTAAATTTGAAGCAATGAAAATGTTGTTCTTGTGATTGGCCTTCAATTTTTTACATATCATACTCTGAATAGTGAACACCATCATGGACATTCTGCATGACCATCTAATCAGATGTGTCTAAAATTTCATGAAAATAGAAACTCTCAGCAAAATGCGTTGGTACAAGACAATGACATTTAAATAGTTTCATAATACAAACTTAATGAAATACATAAGCGTTTCACTCAAAAATCAATTAGGTTAATAATCCACACCCAGCTCTTTTCATTCCATCCCTACCCCTATTATACTGTACGATTAAATGTTTTAAAAAATGTTAAGGCGGACAGCTTCAGCTAAAAATAATATACAAAAAAGGAGGATTTTCTAAGAATAAAATATCTACACTTACTTGCAAAAGGAACCTTTTAGTTACAATCTTTCATTTTTATGGGTTACAGTATTCTTCTCTTGACCTAAATTTTCATCTCAAATTATAATTTGATTAACTTTAAGAAATTGTCCTTTCACAAGCAAATATTAAGAAGAAAAAAAAGAAAACCTTTTAAGATGCTGAAAAAATATATCCAACCTATGTTTACAGTTTTCCCTTTGTATACCCTTTTAGAATTATTTGACAAAGGGTCGTTGTTGGCATAATTTTTTCCTTAAAAGTGCAAGAAATAGCAATTGGTCTCCTTTTTCTGTTGATAATCAATATTGCGAGTGTAAAAAATTCAAAGGTATTTTAAGCATTTTTAAGGGAAACTAAATTATTGAAGCTTTGAAGTCCTTGCAGAAGGAAACATAAAATGAAAATGCATTTTATTGGGTTTAAGTAACATCTATGGTAAGTATTTTTGAATTAACTAACAATAATTTTCGACCTTTTTGTTTTAGTATACCATACACATATGTATATTTTATTTCATAAACGAGCCTTTGGTCTTTTTATTAAAAAAAAAAAAAAAAAAAAAAAAAAAAACATTTTTTTATATTAGTGTTGAATGTGGTTAACAAACACGTGGAACGTATTAAAGTAACAAAACTTAAAATTTGAAAAATTTAAAGCTCAAATCGACTTTTATGCAAGAAATAGTATAAAAATTTTACGCTTTATTTATCAGAAACTCCCAGTGAAGTGAACAGTGGGATAACTTTTCAAGCGAAATACACATTTCATGATTAGTCTAGCGAACAAATATTAAGAAAGTTCTCTTTAACAATTATTGCTTCCACTCCATTGCTGACTGTTTAGGTTCTGCTGCAAGGTGAACGATGTAGTTGGTTTTCTCTGTCTTTAAGTAATTTCCTTTGAAAAATTACAACAAATATTCTAAAACTTTCTTTAAATTAAATCTGTTAAGGGAAGGGCGTACATTATTTCCGCTTCCCTTTAATACGGCACTGTTCCAGTCTTAGTTCATTCTCATTGGGACTAATTGGGTGTAATTGAGTAAAATGTTAATTTCCTTCATGAAATAATTCAAATAAAAAATGAATATTTAACAAAAAGCGTTAATAATAACAACATCAGCGGAATAACAAACTTAAAGACATTTAAATTCCATTACGGTTGTTGCTCGCGTAAATACATTTTTCTCTTTTGTTGAAATAAAAGCGTAATTCGTAAAGAACATTTGCAAAGAAACATTATGAAGAAGGAAAAACCAACGGACAACAATGATTTTTCGTCTGCATCAGGTCGTACACAGTACAAGAAAATTACCACAAATAAAATTTCTTATAAACTGCGTAACTGATGATATAACTTTTGTCGTTTAACTTATGTCGGTATAACTTATGTCGTCTCCTATTCTGAAAAAATTTAACATTTTATTGATCAATTCATGAAAAATTCTCTTGGTTGCTCTAAATAGAAGATATTGAGAATCCTTACAGGATTGCGTGCTTTTTCCTAATGAATATGCACTTATTAAAGAACATTACGAGGGTTGCTCAATAAGTCCGGAGGGCAACACTGCTCCTGCCATCTCCTGACATCTACCAGTTGACTTCAAATTCAACGATCTGCATCATTTACTTTGTATATGACGGACAGACATACTGTTGCATGATTTGAGGAGAAAATGGGAAAAGTTAAACTTCGTGTGCTCATTAAGCATGAAAAAAATCATCACTCAAACCAAGGCTAAGCTTGATAAATACTATGGGAATCCTGCACCATCAATTTCAAAGGTAAAAAGTGGTTTACTGAATTTCGTTGTGGCCGGGAGTACGGAGATGCCGAACATTCTGGAAAAATTCAAAATATGGTGGAATTAATGATCACTTGGGTATGAGTAAGATTTCCACAAAATGGATGACGCGTTTGCTCACAAACGACCACAAATGCAATCGTGTGTTTGGCGTTGTTCAATTGCAATATGGTCTAGTTTTTGCGCCGTTTCGTAACCGTGGGCAAAACGTAGATCCACCACAACACACCAGATAACAACTAGCACTGAAAACAATGGATTTCACGATGTGAATCGGCGCCAAAGAAGGCCAAAGTGGTTTGTCAGCCAACAAATTAATGGCGACCAATTATTGGTATACACGCGGTACACTCCACATGGACTACTTTCAAAAGAGTAATAGAATCAATGACGAATATTATGCCAACTTATTGAGACGATTTAAAGAGAATTTAAAAAAGATCTCATTTGGTCAAAAAGTTTTTTTCCACCAGGACAATGCAAAAGGTGGACACATGTGTAGTTTTCATGGCGAAATTCCATGAATAAAACTGCAAATTGCTACTCCACTCGCTCTATTCTCACGATTTGGCCGCAAGTGACTGTTTCTTGTTTCCATACCTGAAGAAGTGGCTCGGCGGAAAGAGATTTGACACCAAAGATGAAATCATCTCACAAGCAAATACCTATTTTGATCACCACAACAAATCTTCTTTAAAAAATTAGAGAAACGTTGGACAAATTATATAGAAATCAATGGAGACTATGTTGAAAAATAAATATTTTTTATACAAAAACCTGCGCTTCATTCAAAAATTCATTGAGTCACCCTTGTAAGTTAATTTTTTGTCACTTTGCAAAGGCAACATATTTTACACTTTGAATAGTAAATAAAACCCAACTAATGTTATTTACAAAAGCTAATATATTCAGGTTTCCAGAAGAAATAGATTCAGTTGCATTAAAATTAATTCTTGCAGGAACAAATTCAAAAGTGTGCCCCAGAAAATTGTTTAAGGACATATTTTTTCATAGACCTAGCAATGGTGAAGACTTTTTAAGTTTGTTTGTAGCCTTTGCAACATTGGTTTGATTTGTTACAAACTAAAGCAGCACTTCCAGATGTTCTAACGATTTTGTTTTTCTGACGATTCATAATTATTAGTAAATTATGACAGAAAAACGTTCCTTAAATTCATATTAAATGTACTGAATAGCTTTGTGAGGTTAGCAAAACCACTGTGCTTTGATTAATCATAAGCTTTCATTTAAACCCAAAAGTGAACATACAACTTTAAGATCGTCTTTTATTCCAAACATTTATGGAACTCTAATATAAAATCAGGCACCAATATTAATACCTCGTCAATTTACTGTAGTAACCAGACGTCTTTTAGTTGATAGAACTAATGACGAATGAATTTTTTATAAAACTTAAATTTAATTTGAAATGAGTCCTTAAACAGGACAAAATTCACATCTTAAGAAAAAAAATTGTGGTGCGGTTTCCGCAACACTACGATACACTATTACCTACATTAAGCGCGGTTTCACTGTATTGCTTTATAAAACAAATTCTAAAAGAATTTATTTAATTCTTTTTTTTATGCCAAAAAAAGGATAACCAAAATGAAATATGTCCAAAAAAGTCCATATTAGAGATTAGAGTAAAAAATAACCAAATTTGCTTAAAAACAAACGAAAGGGTAGCGCTGGTTGCAAATAGGAGAAAAAGGAAATTGTGGCATTAAAGGACAGGGATAGCAAAAAGTTGTATCGTGACACCTGTGTATGTTTTGCTATGAAAAGTTGCAGCATGCCAGCTTTATATTGAAATCTTTAGAACCTACTGAATTGAAAAAACTAAACTAAATCTAAGTAATTGTCTTCATTAATTATTTATTTCTAGAACGAACACAATTTTTATCGTTTTTTTTTCTTCTATTAATTGAAATAACTTCATCTGTGTTGTTAATTAAAATCGATGCAGGTGTCCTTTCATAAATACAAATTCATTTTACTATTATTAAAATCTCTATTCGGGACTCAATGTCGGTATCTTGGTATTTAAGATTTGGATATTACATTCAGAAAACATTGAGTAATTAAGACACACATCTTTAATTTACCAAAAGTATAGATGGGTCTTTTAATACAGACTTGTAAACTTCAACGGTTGATAGCGGCCATATTGTCGAAGCCTCGTCTGTCAATTAGACTGTCAGTGTGCTTTGCCAAATCACCATTGTTTTGTTCAAGCAACGTTAATCGCACTTCGTCAGTTTTGCAGCCGCCATAATCGTCCTACCATGAGGACTATTCGCAGTATGGTGGATAAAGTTGAATTTTGAGCTGGTGGCGTCATGCGACCATATTTTTTTGCGAACGACGTTGCCCAGGCCATCACCGTCAGCAGCGTGAGCTATTAGTCAATTGACCAAAATTGAATGGTAAGAACATCAACCAACGTGCCACACAGCCTATGGCACATTGCACATTCTACATGAGCGTTTTGAGGGCATGGTCATCTCATGTGGAGGTGATGTGAACTGGCCATCGAGATCGCTCGATTTGAACCCGTTAGACTTTTTCTTGTAGAGTTTTCTTGCTTATGATCCTTAGCAATCAAATAAGTGTATTTTATGAAAAACCTTTAAATTGAACAAGGCCTGATAAATAATAAAAATTATGTGGCTTTAATCGATTGAACCCGACTGTATGTACGTTCGTTCATCTTATCAGAAGAGCATTTAAATTTAGATAGAAATTTGTAAATTATTTTTCATATTTTCTATTCATTTATTCTATAAATGTCCAACATTGCATAGCCATAGTTTTTGTTGTTGGTATAATAAAAATAAATGATTATCTTTTAAATAAAGACTTCATATAAAAAAAAGCGTCAGCATCATTAACCACATTCCATTTGAAGTTGTCGGAAAAGGCATGTAGTGTAAAGATGATGCAGAGTTGAAAAGTGATAAAGAAAAGCTGCGATATTAAACTTTGTGAACGTTAAATGTAATGAAAAATAAGTACAGAAAATTTTACAATTTAAGTTAATGCCGCCACAGCAACACTAAATATGGCAGATTAACTTTGAATTCTGCGAAATGCTTTTCTTACAACATTCCGATGAATTTTACTGGCTGCTGCCGAAAGCTGAATTTTGAATATTATATTTGTTGAACCGGATTATATTAAAGGCGTTGAAATTTAATTTTTCAAAGCTGTTATACGAAACTTATGCTTCATTAAGCTTTTTAAGATATTTAAATAATAAGTTTAAAACTCAATTTGTTTTCTAAGTTAAAATGCAAACGATAATATTTAAAGTATTCATACTATATTCAGAAACAAATAGGGAGCCCTCATATAAATCCAGAATTCCTTGAGGCCATCTTCCACGCTGTGATACTTAAACGACCATTAAAAGCGTACAAAGTTCTGAAAACTATTGGTCCTAGTAATGGTTCAGAAATGTTTACCAAATATAAATGATCTACTAATTGCACTATGTTGGACATTCCAGATTCGAAAGAATCTGCCGGTCATAAAGTAAGTCCTGTAGCGACTCTTGTTCTTCTTAGTTAAAGCAAAGTGCGAATTACGGCATTTGATTTTCTTGAATTGTATTGAAATTTCGATCGGTATCTAATGCAGTAATTTGAATATGGAATGAAAATTATTTTTTGCAAAAAATTATGAATTACTTAATCTTATTCCTGCAACAAAAATAATAATAAAAGATTTGAAATATCCTGCGACATTAAGAGATTTCAGTATAGTCGCGTCTAATTTGATGCAGCCAGCTAATCACAAGGATATATAATCCTTAGTGATTACATATCAAAAAGTCGGTTACAACTATAACAATTTATTAATATCTTTGTTTTATTCTCAGAGGAAAAAAATTACATTCTCAAATGATGTTATTTTCATTCGTTATAAAAATTCATTAGTAAATTTTTCTCAACTTCTTAAGAAATCAAGCTGACAATATTTTAATTAGAAATCTTAATTACTTTTGTTATAAAAAAGTTTATAGTTACGAAAATTCGTTTCGTTATTTGTATCAAACACAAAAAAAAACAAATTTAAACATTTTATTATTGTTTTCAATACAAACAAACAATTGAAAAGAATTTTCTTTTAAATTTACAAAATCAGCCGTTAATTTTGAAAATGTTAATTTGTTGCTTCCAACCGATATAAAACTAAATATAAGAAAGATTTTTATAAAGTTTTGTAAATAATTAACGATAAAAATACTAACTTGCTGCAAAAAGTATAAGTGTTAAAAGTAAAATAAAGTTTGTGTAAGACATCATTAAAAAAATATTATTTTTTTAAAAGTCCTATCAATGAGATTGTAGTATATGAAATATAAAATTGTAAAATGTCAAAATTTACATGACGCATTAATCAGGCTGAATTTGGTCGATATCATGGATTAAGCCTGTGACTTAAGAGAGCCCTACAAGAAAATGTCAAATCATACGATATCCGTGACTAGTTCATAACCTCAACATGAGATGACCATGACCTTAGATCGATTTATATCATGTATTAAGCCTTCGACTTAAAAGAACACCACAAGAAAATGTCAAACGTGGTCAAATACTACGATATCCGTGTCTAGTTCACACCACCTTAACGTTAGATAATCATGGCCTCAAATCGTCGACCTGTTAAAACGACATGTCGTTGGTATCCATATCATTTAATCCAGGCCAAAAGATTGATGGCCTGGACAACATCTTCAACTTCAACGTCAACATGTTCTCAAAAAAAAAAAAAAAACATGGACCCAAAATCCACACTAAACAGTGACTTTTTCGCGATGCTTTTGGATCTCACCTAAGTAAATTTTTTCTAAAAAATAAGAAAATTTCCTAAGTAAAATATCCCAAAAACTAGGAAACTTAAACCTAATAAAACCTGGACGAAAACATAGTTCGTATTTTCCCACAATTGAATTATTTCATTTAACGAAAAAAATATTTACTTCAAAAATATATTTTCTAATATACAAATTCATTGAACTTGGCGACTATGTCATAAAATTAAAAAAAAAATTATTTTAGTAAAAGAAATTGAATTTAGAAAATGTTTTACTCGCAAATAGACTTGGAAGTTTTAAATGATTTTCATCAATTTTAGTTCAAGTTTTCACTTATTTTAGCAAGACTTTCTTGGAATTCAGACTTTCACTAAGAATATTATGGAAAATCAAGAATTAAAGTTAAAGAGAATTTACTAAATCGGAGATAACGGTTGTAGTTTGAAACTTACGAAAAATTTGCAACAAAAATTCGAAAATAAAATTACAAAAAATTCAGTAAAAATTTTAATAAAATTAAGAAAAATTTTTACTAAAATTAAGTTTAGTTTATTTTGTTTGTGAGAGCCATAACAGGTAGACGTGTTTTGCTTTTCGACGATTTTCTGTTGTGGAAAAAAATTAATCAAAGAATTTGCATAAAATTTTGTGTAAAATATGGAACTACGAGTGCTCAAAAGCACTTGAAATGTTAAGAGTGGCATGTGATTGTGCTCTGAGTCAAAAAAATGTTTACTAGTGGTACAATCTCTTCAAAGAAGGTGGAGAAGATGTAAAAGCCGACGCTAGTCCTGGAAGCTCCATCACAAAAAAAAAGATGAAAATGTTGAGAGAGTGATGGAAATTGTTATGTAGAATCGTCGAATCACTATTAGAGAAGTTGCAAAGGATATCGGTTGACTCATGACATACAGAATTGTGGAAAAACAATTCATGGCTTTTGCATCACGATAATGCACCTGCTCGCTCAGTTTTTGTGGCTGGTTCGTAATTTTTTGGCCGAAAAGAATACCATAATCATGACTCAGCCAAAGTATTCATTTGGCTCCCTGCGACTTTTTCCTGATCACAAAATTTAAGAAAAGAACAGCGTTTGCGATAATTGAGGAGATAAAAACCGAATCGCTGAGAGAGCTCAGAGCCATACTGCTTCGAGAAATGCAGGAAACGCTGGCACAAGTGTATTATATCTAAGGGGAAAAACTTTGAAGGGGACAAAATAGAAATTGATGAAAAAATAAATATTTTTGGAGATAAATGCAAATTCACCTTTTCTATTGAACAGACTACGTATGTTACCCAAGTCATACAAACATGATTAAATAAAGCACTCGTCATTAAAAAAGGCGTGAATAATAAAATAAAAAATAGTGGCAACTGGAAAAATGCTTGTATTATCTGTTGTGGTTTCATATTCTGATTTGAGCTGCTGCAGAGCGTGACAGGACACAACTCAACACTTGCAATTATCTTTTTGAAATAGATTGATATTATTCTCTAATTCTTATTATAGTAAAACAAATAATTTGATTGATTATAGAGTTAAAAATTCAAAACAAAACATTCCCTTAAAATCCTGGTCCCACTTAAAAAAAATGTTTTACAAATTGCAACATCTTGGCCTCTCATTTCTTTTAGACTAAACCTCCAAAGTAACAACTTTGTATAATTTTAACTTTATATGTCTCAAGTTTATTGCTTTAAATAACTTTAAAATTACGGTTCAGAGACCTTTGCAAACATTTTTCTTTAACTCAACCATGACGAACTGTAGTTTTTATGTTTCCTTCCTTATTTGCTTATATTGAACTTAATAAGTTAATTTCAATTCAATAGAAATTGAATTTATTTTGAATGAATTCTTTATCTATTTACTTCGTTCTTCTCTTAGAGACAATTTAAAATTAATTTACATAAAGTAGCACGTTTTGAAGTGAATCTGTTTGAATCTATTTTCTCGTTGTCTACGTTTTTTCTACAACTTATTTCGCTTGTGGCATAATAATCTACCTTATATGTAGATACCTAGTGGTTATTCAAATAATATAGATGCCCTTTACATTTGTTGATATTTTGATATTTTGTTTAGGACAAAAGTAGTTTTTTTTTTTAAGAAAACATTATAGAATAGTTTTCTTCTGCAAAAATTGTGTAGTAGAGGAAGTACCCAAAAGCTATTCGGGAGTGACAAATGCGCTTCTTAGAATAGCTTAACGATAGCATCAAGGCAACAGAGGAGCACAGTTTGGCGCAGCTAGAACTATTTTGTTGAGAGAGCAACACCGGAAACTTTGTTTTAAATTATGACAAACACAAATAAAAGAAAGCAACTCTTAAAAATTTTAGATAAAGGGGGACAACAGGCTCCTGGAGTGGGCAATATAATCCCAGAAGGCCCTTTAGATGACAAGAAGACTATATTAGTGGCTTCATTAATGCTTTAAGAGATGAAGATTTCTCTGATGAGGAGAAAAAATATACAAAAATCTCTTTATTACAATTCAAATACGTAGTCATGACATACTTACATACATACAAAAAAACAAGAAATAATATTTTATAAATGCTGTTTGTTAAGACCTTTCCTAAAAAATAAAAATGCAAAAGTTTTGTTTTAACTTCAACTCATACGATACTTTAAGCTTTAGTTGCTCTTATGTATGAATAAAACATTTTTCTTTTATTGCTTTAGTTTTATTTCCGATTCACCTAACTTTAGCACACAAATATTCTTAAGTGTAGAAATTTTTAGCATTAAGAACTTACAAATACTTACAAGCGAATATATATACACATGGACACATGCATACACAGGCATACAAAGGAGGAAAAAGGAAATGTGCAAAATGCTAATGTAAAATGGCTTCTTCCGTTTTCCAGCCATCTAAATTTATTTTGGTTGTAAATCAAGTCAACTCGAAAAAGCAGAGCAAATGATGAAGATGCACCCACACACACACACACACACACACACAGGCACACTTATAAATAGCAAAAAGGGTGTGAAAATGGAAAAAAATTAGACATTTTGATTTAAGAAAAAAAATATTAAGAAGGCGACCCGGTTAAGATGAATTTCATGTAGCCTTGAATGTATTAAATATTACGTACAAATTGACACTGTCAAGTTCTCTTATTGACACACAAAATTAACACATTATTCTAAACTGTCTAAAGTTTTTTCCCTTTTGTTACATAATATACAAAATAGTTATGATTTTCTTGATAGAAATAAAAGTGTTAGATTTTCTCTACGGCAGTTTGAGTTTAAATTTTATTAAGATCACTAACTTTTAGTTTTGGGTAACAAAAGGTCAAAGAAGCATAAAATTAATACAGGATGATAATGTAAATTGCAAAAGGAAAAAAATAAGAAAACTTTGCTTTGATTAGCCAAACCCACAAATAAAAAATAATAAATCTTTCAAACACTTTGTTTTAAACGTGATACTAATAGTTCGATATTTTTATTAAGTTGAAAACAACAAATGTCTGAAATATAATTCTAAGCAACCATGAGTTACTTTAAATCCAGATATGATCCATTTCTAGTTTGTATTTTACTCTCAGCAAAGATTGAAATACCTGCTTAAATAAACAATTTTGAAAATAAGTCCATAAATGGCAGAGTTATGTTATAATTATTATTTCGGACGGCCGCTTTGTCCGTCCGATTTTCACTTAAATTTCTGTAAATCGAAATTGCAAGCTACACTTTGAAATAAAAGCTACTTTTGAAAATCGGTCCATAAATAGGGGAATCATGCGATAATCAATATTCTGCCCGTCCGATTTTCAGAAAAAAGCCATGGAACTATCCTGCAAGGAAAAACTTTTTTGAGAATCAGTCATCACTCATTTCTTGCAACAACGTTACACATGTAAGTTAAATAACCTGATTTTTTAGCTAAAAGTGTATTTTTTATGCTTAGCGATTTTTCCACCATTTGAATGAGTACTGATTTTTTAAATTCCTTTTATATCGGATGATTTTTTTACTATTTTTTTTCAGTGTACAAAAAAGATTCGTGACATGTGAAAATGCCAAAAATGCCCAGTAAAGTTTGTCATTTCACCACGAATAGACTGAAAAACGAACAGCGGTTGCAAATCATTGAATTTTATTATGAAAATTCGTGCTGCGTGAGAAAAGTATTTGGTACGTTACGTTCATGTTATGGTCGTCATAATCGAGCTACCGTACAGGCTATTAAAATTTCGCCCCAGTTTCACTTAATTTTACATTAATTCATCAACTTGTATGCGAAGAATGCGTACCGAGGAGAATATTGCTGCTGTATAGGCCAGTGTCAATGAATATTACGATATGTCAGTTCGTCGCCGTTGTCAACAGTTGGGTTTATGTTATTCGACCACCTGGAAGATTATACACAAGGACTTCTGTATAAAGCCATATAAAACAGAGCTGCTGCAAGAACTGAAGCCATGTAACGTTTGTTTGGTGAATTGCGGATGAAGATTCATTTTTATATCGAATAAATCTCTTCAACGACGAAGATAATTTTTGCCTCAATGAGTACGTCAACAAACAGAATTGCCGAATTTGATATAAAAAGCAGCTGGAGGCAGTACGATGCACTTTGAAAGGTGTAACGTTTGTTGCCAGTGACATTATGGGTCCATACTTTTTCAAGAACGATGAAAATTGCAACATTACAGTCAATGGAGTAAGGGACCGGTGCATTGATTACTGACTTTTTTTGCCCAAAGTGGTGCTACAGAACGTACGGCACGCGATATCTTTACCCTATTGATAGACGAGCTTGATAAGCAATTAATGCCACGTTTTGCAGCAGTTAAAGCACTATTTTTATAGGGATATGTAAAAGCAATCATGTACATTGCAGCTGCCATTGGTTAGATACCGGCCGAAATGATAAAAAAAGTTTACCGAAATTTGAGCTCACGGACGGATCACCTACAAACGGTTAAAAAAATCACCCATTATATGAAACTGTATACTGCAGTGGTGGTCGGCCCCATTTAGACCAATCTGTGATAGGTCCAGGGAGAAGTATAACTCCCATACATCTTGCTGACTTCAATAGTGGAGAGTTACATCACAAAATAGTCTCTTAAATTGCAATATTTAGCCGACTTTAAAAATAGCATCATGTTGTTTAAAAGAAATCAATTACACTATGCTTTACAAAGAATACTCAGCGTCCGTAGAATACAAAGATGGATGTAGTTTGTTTTATTACTCAATTTTTTAGTTGCTCTTTGTCTGAGTTTGTTCATTTGTTTTGATTATTTGCTAATGAATTCGCCTTGATTAAAAGCTTATTTCCAAATAAATTTTGTAATTGACACTTTGGTAAAGAATAATATGAATGTTTACTTAAATGACACGTTTGGGAAATATATGTACAAATTTAAGATTGGAAAACTTGTTAACAGTATATCTGTGACAAACTTTTTTCCCTATGTATCCAAGTAAAAATCTATTTGTGCAAACTTAAGAGAAAAATTTCTCAATAGCTGTCATTTATAAATAAATATGTGAATGAAAAACATTCAAATATACGAGTTTGTAAAGATCCTTGGGCTGAAACTTTACAAATGATGACCTGAAAACTTTCGAAGAAATAATGTTTGTGGAAAGGTTCATACACACAAATATAAGGCCATATACAGATGAGTATATGTATATATTTATATATATATATATATATATATATATATATATATATATATATATATATATATATATATATATATATATATATATATATATATGTATATATATTTATATATACATACATATGTACGTATATATACGTATGTAGGGTCATATGCTTATACATAGTAGACGGGTATAAATTTATATGCATTATACTACATATTAAAAATTAATGAATTCAGTTGTATTTGCATTTAATGCAGCAATGCCAAATCGTGGGTGCGTTTGATTTTTTTGCACTTTATACGAGTATGTATCCCACTAAAAGAACATCCAAAGATCTCAAAAAGAAATAGTGAAAATTCGGATTCTTTTCCAATGAGTTGTTTCTCTTTTTTAAATCCTGTTCATTGCTTTGAAAGTCATATTCGGTATGTTATGAAAAAACGACTTATTGGAAGCACTTCAAATGCTACTCATCCTACAGTATATTTTACATTGCAATGTATATGAAAAACGTTGTCATATCACATTTAATTCTTGTTCACATAATTTATTATAATTTTTTATTTTATTGATATTTTTGTCGAACAGACTTGAACTCAAACTTGCGAGTGAGTATTCACGACACTCAAAGCGTTTACCACCTCAAACACATCACCATATAAAACAATAACGGCACTAAGTTAGTGGTTGTATGTGTGTATATAGAGAGTAGCTGTGAGAGTTTGAAAAGTTTTTGGGAGAGACTCTCTAAGACAGAGTTTCCTAAAAAGTTATAAAAACCCTATATTTTTGGATGCAGAAAATATGCAAATTCAGCTCAGTTTTTTCTTTTTTGATACCTTTAGCTCATTTATAAGCCATCTTCTACATACTAAGATTAGGCTTTTTTTAATATAACTTTTAAGAAAATAATTTGTTTAAAAATATAAAATTAAAAAAATATGGCTGATAAAGTATATAAATTTTTCATGTTCTTCTTCGACTAAATTATTTTAAATTAAATTATTTTGCACAGAACCTACCCAAGCAGTCGGATATCTGTTAGTCAAATGTACTCTCCTCTACAACTTCTAATCTTGAAACACATTAAAAATTATTAAACAATATTCTATGATGAAGTCTAATGAGTCTGAACTCGTACCTACAAAGAAACCATTATGTTGATTTGATTTTCTATCTGTCAACAAAACTACTTTTTGAATTTATAGTAATGGCTAATAGCATTTGATGATTAAATAAACAAATGTTTTTTTTTCATAAAAATACTATACTATTTATAATTTGAATTTGCTGCCGCACTTTTCTGAAGCGCGGACACTTTCTTATGTCACGGTGTCGCGTCTCTACGCTTTTGCCGTTCAAGCTTTCTCCATTCTATATGTTTTCATTACAAGCGGTGTTTTTTTTCTGGTTCTATAATTTCGTTGATGGGATTTTTTTTCTCTCTCATCGTAAAAATGATCTTGGCTGTATCCTGCGCAAACACAATGTAAGTAAATCTTGTATTATTTTTTGGAAAATACCAAAACTTCTATTCTTTGACTTGATGCTGTATGTTTGAAAAGACGTCGTAGTACTCAAGACCATAGATGGAAGATAGAGAGAGAACTTAAAGTCCTTTTAATGACTTTATACGACATAATTTCTGTGCCAATGAGGAAAAAGCACTTAAGTCTAACATTGTAGTTTTATAGTAGAGTATTTTAAAGTATTTTGAAGTTGACTTTTAAAAACGAATTCGCTTTTTAACGCGGAAGTATTACATACATACGTTCTATAACCTCTTATATTGGGATTAAATTATAGTACATTTCATAAACTATCAAATGCAATTTCATGTGCATTGTAGACCAAAAAAATATCAGCAGATATTCATTACACTGTAACTTCCTCAAAAATTTTATAAAATGAGTGAAATTTTGCTGATGGATGCTTGTGAAGTGGTGAGTCACAATGATGCCATTAACTCGTTTTATGCTTAATCCAACTCAAGCACTTATTCCTTTTTGTTACAGATGTGTTAAGGATAATATTAAAATCATATATTTTTATACGGGGTAATGTGAATACATAGTTAATACAGAAATAAAAGAGATTATAATTTTCAACCAGTTTTTTGTGGCCTCTTGTAAAATTTCCAACTTGGTATGGTTTTCACTTACCACCCACAAATTTTAGTTTTGCAAATTTTCCTCTTTTTATTTCGCTTATGGAACAAATCACTGAACATCTTCGACCCGACGCTCCATTATTGGAATTTGCTTGGGTTTACTTTATCCAATTACCACAAATAACTGCCACATTAAATTCACACACGTTGTTTATGATTTCGTTACCGGTAGATAAATTTTGTGCGTATTTGTTGTTGTTCTTGGTTTAAAAAATAACATTTGTATTTTACATAAAACCTCCTGGGTATACTCGTATGTAGGTGAGTGAACGTATTAGAATTAACAATTTTGTGCATGGGTCTATGTATCTCATCCAATCAGCAACATACGAGTACAATGTACTTGTTCATACATACATATTTATGCTTTTGGGTTAAAGGCATAAAATATAAGCATCTAAATAACTTAAGGCATTTTAGTGTGAACATGATAATCGTGTTGTAAATTTTAAATTGTGAGTATATTTATGTATATCTGTACATTCAATAAGTATGGGAAATATTCATTCAGGACACGCAACGAAACAAAAGGATTATGATTTCGGCAATTTAACAAATTCTCAATAATTCAGCTTAACAAATAAAACCAACAACATATTGCGTTAAATTTTAATTAACTTCATACGGCTGAAAGTTATTTGAAAATCAAAAATGTGTTAATGAGAAATTTTTATTACTGCTAAAGGTATTAAAATGAACTTGTTGATGATGATTTACTTTGTGCGTGTGATATTTGGCCGCTTATTTGGCCCTTAAGGTGCAATATTTTCATGGAAAAATATTCAACTGTTGAGGTTATTAAATTTTGTATTAATATACGAGGCAGTTCAATAAGTCCGTTACCTTTTGAATTTTCCACCTCTTAACTGAAATGATACCCTTTCTAATGTCAACAGGCATCGATCAGTTGACTCCTATCAAAATTTGAACAAGTAGCGTGATTTGATTTTTGTGTGACAGCCATTAAACGCAGATTATCGCGTGAATTGAAGAGAAAATTGTAAAAAGTGAATTTCGTGTGCTCATTAAGCATTATTTTTTTGGGAAACAAACCATCATTCAAACCAACGCTAAAATTGATAAATACTGTGGGACTTAACCAATTTTATTGGCAAAAAAAGTAATTTACTGAATTTCGTAGTGAGCGTACAAGCACGAAAGATATATGAATATATACCCGGAAGAATAAAAAAATTCGCGGTACGGTGTCGGCCGATCGGATATTGGAAGTTCCAAAGATTGTGGAAACCAAAGACTTATCAAATGGCTCAGTAGTTTCAAGTTTGAATGATAACTTGAGTGTGAAAAAGCTTTCCGCAAGATTGATGCCGCATTTGCTCACAATCGATCACAAAGTCCATTGTGTGGTTAATTCGCAGGAGTGTTGAGCGTTCTTCAACAGCAATACGGACGAGTTTTTGAGCCAGCACCAAACACCAAATACCAAAGAGCAATCGTAAAAGTGGGTTTGTCGGAGCGCCAAAGAAGGCCAAGGTGAGTTTGTCCGCCAATAACAATTTTTTGTGAATGCACACAATATCATTCACATTGACTACCTTCAAAAGGGTAAAACTATCAATGGAATGTTATGGTGCCAAGTTATTTGATAGATTTTATGAGGATTTGAAAAGAACCAATAACGTTTGACCAGGAAAAAAGTTATAAGAATAAAGTTACAATGCAAAGTTGCACATATGTGCAGTTTCCATTGAGAAATTCCATGAATTATGCTAAGAATTGCTCCCTCACTCGCCCTATACTCGGGATTCGCCCCCAAGTGACGGTTTCCCAGAAAAAATGGTTCGATGGAAAAAGATGAAATCATCTAACCAACAGATACTCATTTTGATGGCCTCAGCAAATCTAAATAAAAAAGGAGAAAAGTTGGACAAAGTGTATAGAACTTACAGGAGACTATGCTCGATTTTTTCAAAAACCTGTAGTTTATTCAAAAAGTTACGAGCTTATTACCCTACCTCGTACAACATGTATGTAGTTAATCCTCATAAGCATATAAAAAACATGGAATAGAGGATTTTGAACTTTAATATAGTTTTTTTTCTCTCCTTCGGTCTAAATTTTTTTACTTAACTACCAATTCAAAAATATTCAGTAAAAAAACGCACTGTTGGATATGCTGACAACCGGGATCATGGAGGATCATTAAATCTTTAAATAACAACAATTTTTTCCGCCCATTTTTCCATTTTCATGGAATTCATCTTGCAGAGAAATCCTTAATATTATTTTAAATTGAGTTATAAATGTCGAAATTTATCTTCACGCACATCAAAGTTGACTCAAAGGATAGTGATATTTGGCGCTATTTTGCAAAAACTGCAGTCAATTCAAATTATTACATTACTTCTGCGCCCCTCTATATATATATAAGTTTTCGAATGTGAAATCTATTTTGATTTAAAAAATCTTTTCATGACCATAGAAATTATTTAACTAAAAAAATAAAAGATAAGAAATAAAAGATTCTTTAAAAAATTTTTTAAAATAATTCTTCAACATATGAAAAAAATTTTTTAGAGTTAATGAAGCATGTTTTCATACTTATTTATACTCCTTTTTATGATCATATTTATTATCTTTTTGAATAGGGACCAATTCACATTTCATTGTAATACTATTCTTTCTGTCTTCATCTATCATACGAGTATGGTAAAGGAACCAAGCACAACACAAGTTGGCCAGTTGAGTCTTAGGAACTAATTGTCGGTCTGATCAACCTAATGGTAACGTGGTCCATATAAGTACGTCATAGTTTAAATTATATATACAAATTTTTTTGTATTTTGGTTTTTAATTGGTGAGTAACAAAAGACGGCTGATTGGCGTAAGTGGGCATGTAGCCGTTTTTATACCGACAGTATACTTATATCAATTTAGTGATGAGTGAGAAGAAATATAAATGATCTTGGCTAATATGTATTATATTTTGCGTTCTCATAAATATTCGTTAAAGCAACTTTTCATAATTTTTACTAATACTAGTTTTGTTAATATATACATATGTATTATAAAATATTTGGATAACAACGATAGAAATTTGTATCACTCAAAAAAGATGCATCTGAGCTGCCAAAGAGATCTGTTTGATTATATTAATAACATTTTATATTATTAAGGATTATATGGAAATTTGTCAGAAATTAAATATACCATTTTTTCTTAATACCCTAGTGGCCTAATAGGCCAATGTTCCTAACGTTTTTCCTTTAAGGATATCAACAAACAATATTTTAACAATAGTAAATAGTAAACTTTTGTTACCTTTTAACATCCTTTTGAAAACATTGAAAAGTATTTAAAGAATCCATATTAAATAAATATTAACTCTTTTGATTCCAGCACAAAAATTTTGTATATTCGATAAGAATTAAGTGGAAAATTATTTTTCCATCAGCAAGTATTTCTTTTACTTATTTAAAACTGAATAATTTATGGCAATTAATTATTTCACATTTTGATTGCTTTTCATAAGGAATAAAATTTATTTATTTATTCACCTTTTCACTTTATTTTTGTATTAATAATAAAAAAGCTCTAAAGGGAAAATTAACTCATGCACAAACGAAATTTAATATATTTTTGTTTTGTTTGACCACAAAGTAATAACTTTTTTACACAATTATAATAAAAATAAGCACTTTACTTAATTATTTTGAAATTTCCCACATTTTATATCAATTATCTCTTAAAAACTGGCCATTTAACATCAACAGCTGATTTAATTGATCTTCGAAAATTTTTGTTAGTGGTGCCAGGCCAGCCGAAAGTTCTAATTTTCAATACCTTTCTGGCAACTACAAATTTATGGTTGTTATCTGGCAAATCAACTAAACGATCAATTAGAAAATTAGTTGTTATTTATAATAACTAACTAACAAGTAAACGTATAGCAGCTATTAACATCACCACATTTAACAATAATAATCAATCTTCATTCAAATGAAACGAATATAGTTCAATGCAATAATTGACATAATTAGTATATACATTATCAAATTTTACAATACTGTGCGCCACCCTGTACAGAGGTAACTAAATAAAAGAATTAAGTGGAAAATTATTTTTCCATCAGCAAGTATTTCTTTTACTTATTTAAAACTGAATAATTTATGGCAATTAATTATTTCACATTTTGATTGCTTTTCATAAGGAATAAAATTTATTTATTTATTCACCTTTTCACTTTATTTTTGTATTAATAATAAAAAAGCTCTAAAGGGAAAATTAACTCATGCACAAACGAAATTTAATATATTTTTGTTTTGTTTGACCACAAAGTAATAACTTTTTTACACAATTATAATAAAAATAAGCACTTTACTTAATTATTTTGAAATTTCCCACATTTTATATCAATTATCTCTTAAAAACTGGCCATTTAACATCAACAGCTGATTTAATTGATCTTCGAAAATTTTTGTTAGTGGTGCCAGGCCAGCCGAAAGTTCTAATTTTCAATACCTTTCTGGCAACTACAAATTTATGGTTGTTATCTGGCAAATCAACTAAACGATCAATTAGAAAATTAGTTGTTATTTATAATAACTAACTAACAAGTAAACGTATAGCAGCTATTAACATCACCACATTTAACAATAATAATCAATCTTCATTCAAATGAAACGAATATAGTTCAATGCAATAATTGACATAATTAGTATATACATTATCAAATTTTACAATACTGTGCGCCACCCTGTACAGAGGTAACTAAATAAAAGTTCTGGTAGCACTAATTTGTATTTATCAAATTTTCAGGAATTTTTATATATACGAAAATTTGGAAATATTAATTTAAACTTAATGAAAAGATAAAGAAAAAATAGAAAATAAATATTCTTTACTAAGGAGCACTTTTTTCTAATACAATTCAATTGTGTCCCCTTGCATACATATTAGCAAAGACACATACCTACTCTTAGTACTTTTTTTTATTGCTTACCAGATCCAACTAACAATCAATACGGACCATTGGTAGTCTACTTTTTCGAGTACACAAACATGGCATCACTTAACAATGGCGCTATTTCGACAAATTTGACAGCTGCTTTGAAGGACTACTTCGAATAATTGAAAATGTATACGCCAGCTAACGGCATTTGAATTAATTGGTTTTTTGTGAAGATTGTGTTGCAAGAAGGAATTTTTTGTCATTTGTGGTGTTTAATGTGAATAAATGTTCATCTTGAAGCTTTAAAAATATACATAGAAGTCTTATTAAGTAAAAAATCAAAATATCAAACAAGGAAAAATTGGTTTAATCATTATTGTGCATTTGCTTGCACTCGCTTGTTGGCTTGTGTTGGGAATTTTTTTAACCAGAAAAAAGCTTAAAAAATCTACAACGTTAAGAAAAATGAGTGCTTTCGAGGTATTTGCTTGTTTATAGTTTTGATATCTACATGGAATATAATTATTTTTTTCGTTTCTATACCAACCAGGTTAAGGTAACACCAACACGTAAGAGTAAAAAAATTTCGGAATCTCGAGAACCCACGGAGGTAATAATGGCGCCATTTTCGGGTAAATCTATTGTTCTGTTTGAGGATGTGCCAGTGACAAAGACAGCCAAACGAATATTAAGAATTATAAATCCATCAGAGGATGATATTGAGGTAAAAGGAATAACTATAAAATTTGCAAATGTTGAACGAACATATGCATATGGCTATGTATATATGTGTGTATGTACCTATATGCATATTGCATTTTTATGTTTTTTTCTGACTTGCAGTAAGCAGAAATTAAATAAAAATGATTATAATTAGTTCATTAAATGAAAACTAAGAGTTCACATTCATAAACATTCCGTATTCTAGTTTTTAAATACAAAAGCTTTCGTTCAATAAGCATGGCAAAGAATACAATAAAAACTGTTCATTATTGATCCAACAAGAAATTCTTTACTGAAAGGATTTTGTAAATGAAAAATAAACGTATTTTAGTTGCTTCATAAGCGAATGATGTAAGGGAAGTTAGTTTCATGGAATTGTGTGTTAATGGTCTCTTTCATTCGCGTGCATTCATAGATAACATACATTCATATGTACAGTTTAATTCGGTTATTACGAATTGTCATATACAATGAAATTTTCTAGTAATTTCGTACAAATATAATTATTATAGTTATAACGAACATTTGCTTATACGAACTTGTATTTTTAAGTACCAAATACAAAAAATATTTGCAATTTTTTTACGTTATAAAAAATAAAATCGGGAAATTTTTTCATTAACTTAAAAAAATATAAATATATGCTTATAAGTAAATCGAAAAACAATATAAATACTCACTCAAATTATGAAGAACTCGTCTATAACGTACTAAATTGTCCGGTCCCATTTAGTTCATTATAGAGGAAATCCACTGCAGTTGTTTTTCCATTGTCAGTTTAATTTTGGGTATACTGTCGTTTTCATATATATCATGATTTTTAAAATTATTTAATTTTTGGCTGCAAAGAAGAAAAGGGGTTGATTTAAGTTCATCTGGAATTCGTTATAAGAAAAATTTCGTTTTAATTTCAAGGTCACTTAAACATTTTGCAAGATTAAATTCTTTGGAATTATAAGCAGTTGTATATTCATATGTATGTAGTATGTACATATATATGTATTAATTTAATGAGTCACATAAAAGTATGTTCATATATTCTGACATACACAATGACTTTATTTAGGGTTTTATTAATTAATTTGTAATGCAAAATGCTTTTAATAAAGGAAATCAATTAAGGCACTGAAATTATAAAGTTAATATTTATTTTCTATAGTTTGCAAAATATGTATATGTATGTTTCACCACTCATTATATCAAAATCCTATAAATAAAGAATCAAGCCAAATATGGAAAAAATTTAACATTTTATATCAAAATATTGAATTTAACAACAATTTTCACACGCAGAACGCAGAAAACTTTGTTCAGAAAATTATGTTTCTGGTAACGCTAAGTGCATTAATCGATTTCTAAAATTTCTAATTTCTAATATAAGTTGCAAATTTGCAATAATAATGAGATTCACCAAGTATTTAAAGCATTCGCTTAAATCTCATTCTTTTTATTCTTGAAACCTTACATTTTTTCCAGGTAACAGTCAGTAAATCTATTGATCCCGAACACAATATCAATTTAGAATGGTTAAAAAATTTTGTGCGGGCACAGAGTGAGACAACAATGGAAATGGTGTGGTCGCCACAAATGAATATTGCCTGTAAAGAAACATTACAGCTCACTGATAATCGAAATTTTCGTAAGGATGTAATGGTCATACTAAAATCTAAGGCCATTAAACAAACAAAGGTAAATATACAAAACAATAATACATAACATGGATTCTGTTTGTAATGACACATAAATTTACGGTATTTTTTCTTCCATTACCTAAACATGGTTTTTGCACCACATAATTCAAACATGCAGAATGTACGAAAATTCCCTTCCATGTCATCTGGAAATAATACACATGTCAAAACTCTGCGTTTAAAATCACCAACAAGTGCTGCCAATAAAGTTGTAAGTAGATTAACACAACAACAGCAGCAGTTACAACATCAGGCTCAAATGCAAAAGAAACGGTTCGCAGCCCATGATGCAGCCAAAAGACAAGAAACTATTGAAAAAAATAATCAACAGCATACTCATTGGAATAGTAGTATTTACGTTGCTAACAAAAAGAATCGGTCGCCTATAAACAATCATACAAAGTTATCCAAAGCTGCTTTACATAATATTAAATCACCTCTTATGGAACGCAATGTTTATAGATGCAAGAAGGATGAGATAGTTACCAGAAACGTATCATCACATGTTTCGGAAAAGGGAAGTGAAAATTTGAAAGAAAATATCAGTCCATTGGCTGTAACGAATGTGCTCAATATGATTGATGAATTAAAATTCACACCGGCCACAGAAACCAATTCTAAACCAAATCAATCAAAATTAGAAATCTTGTCCTCATTGCCTACACCCATTACATCCAAACCGATTTCTTTAACAATTACATCTGCGTCACCCAGTGACCATTTCAGAGACTTAAAGCCGAGACGTTTATCTATTGAGTTGCTAGAGGAAACTCATTGCAATGAAGATGTGGACAATGAGACGAAAGGCACTACAATGGTTATTACAAATAAAACGTTCGATATCAAGTTAAGCGAGAGTTTAGAAAATGTCTGTGAAAATCCAAACAATTCTCTGAACCACACTCCCCAAACTAACACATCTCTTCCCATTAATAAAACAACTATTATTAGTACCACTCCGGTATCCAGGCCTTTAGATATTATACAAGAAGAAGACAGCCCTATTCCTTTAAAGGACATACAAAAAGTAAAAAAAATTACAAACATTGGGACTCCTAAAAGGCGCGATAACGACCTGAAACGCGATATTAAACTAGTGGGCACACCGCTTCGAAAATATTCAGAATCAATGAAAGATTTGTATCAAACATCTCCGCAGTCCATAGTTATAACACAAGGTTCTCTGCCAAATCTTAATGAAATGGAATCAATAAAATCCTTTGAACAAAATCGTTATTTTATTCAATCAACATCACGAGTAGATGTAAAAGCTTCTACGCATGCTATACCTGCAGCATCGGAGGTAGAAAATGATTATAAGGCGAAACCACACAGCGAATCATCAGTTGAATTAAATTGTAGTCATATGAGCGTTGTTTCTCCTCTCGATTTACAGTTTAATCAAAATGAGATTTTAGCTCAATCCAGTCGTTTTAATCTAAATGAAGTTGGAATTATATGTCATAAAAATGACTCAAACACAACAAAAAATAGAACTCCCAATTCCGTCAAACGAAAACCTACAGCATCGAAGACTCCTAGAATGCTCAATACTGTGCCAGAAGCCCATAAGCGCAGATCAAATGAATTATCCTTTTCAGATTCCCTAAGTATGGATTCGCTCAAAAGCAGTAGTAGCACCACTAGTCTACGTACCAATTCAACTAAGTCAAGTTATGCCACAGTATCGCCACCAAAACGCCAAAGACTTGAATTGGACTCAATTTTGTCAAAGTTCAAAACTCCGACTAATATTTCCGCATCTGTAAAAGTTAAAAGCTGGTCACAAGTGCAACCGAAAAAACTGAAACTATCTAAAACATTGTCATTAATAAAAAAGCCCATAACACCACGTAAAATCAAAGATGAACCCCGTATTAAACTTTACGAAGCTGATTTATATTTGCAACCCTACATAAATCCCGATCCTTTTGCTGCCACCACAACATGTGATCCGTTTCTCGCCTCTACCATGTATTTAGACGAGGCTTCAGTGGACAAACATCAAACTGATTTCAAAAAATGGCTGAATGCTCTAGTAACAATGCCTGCCGATCTCGATACAGATTCCAACGTCAAAGTTGATGTGGGCAAATTATTTAATGAAGTACGTCACAAAGAGTTAATTATAGCACCCACCAAAGAGGAGCAATCTGTCAATTATTTAAATAACTTTCGTTTAGAGTCTTTGCGACGTGCAGCTGTGCAACTTTTCTTAAGCGAAGAGATGCGGGTTCCCTGCTCTAAAGTTGCCGTATACATTCAAAAAAATTCTTTACGTATACGCAGTGATCGTAATTTACATTTAGATGTTGTAACACAACGTGACATTTTGGAATTGCTTTTATGTTTTAATCCTCTATGGCTGCGTTTGGGGTTGGAGGTGGTTTATGGTGAGAAAATCCATCTGCAGTCTAATGGAGACATTGTCGGATTAAGTTCTTTTATACTTAATAGGTAAGTTAATCAACAAAGTACGAGTGATGTTATCAATTTATTTATGAGAGACTGATTTGGTAGAAGGGATAGAACAGAAGAATGAATTTGAAAGGGAACAACCACACATGCATACGTGCATTTTGCTTGACCAATATATTTTAATATTATATATATATATATATATATATATATATATATATATATATATATATATATATATATATATATATATATATATATAAATATATATATATATATATAAATATATATATATATATATATATATATATATATATATATATATATATATATATATATATATATATATAAATATATATATATATATATAAATATATATATATATATATATATATATATATATATATAATATATATATATATATATATATATATATATATATATATATATATATATATATATATATATATATATATATATATATATATATATATATATATATATATATATTAACCCTCCTTTCAGAAAGTGTAAGAAAGAACCCATGAAGATTTGGAAGTTAAAATACTCCACAAAAGTGTTCCTAGTTCTGAACATATCTTTTACCTAAAACGCGTCGCTATGAGGAGTCCTAACTATGTTAAATTTATAATTTTATTTGACCATCATCTCTTTCCAGACTATTTCGCGATAAGTTTTTGGAACAAAAATACTCCAAGGCGTACACACTTTCTGATGAATATGCTGAACACATTAAAAAGTTCACCCTACAAAAGTTCTTCTTTCTTCTATTATTTTTGGATAGAGCAAAAGAAAAGCGCATTATAGCCCACAATCCATGTCTGTTTATAAAAAAATCTCAGCACAAAGAAACGCGCGAAATTCTCTTGCGTTTCTCGTCCGAACTTTTGGCCAATATTGGTGATATAACCAGAGAACTGAAGCGTTTGGGCTATGTATTGACTCATAAGCAATCATATTTGGATGAATTCGATTATGCCTTTCATAATTTAGCGACCGATTTAAGAGATGGTGTTCGTTTGACCAAAGTTATGGAGATAATTTTATTAAGAGATGACTTAACCAAACAATTGAGGGTTCCGGCAATATCCCGTCTGCAAAGAATATTTAATGTCAATTTGGCTTTGAAGGCCTTGAGAGAAGCAGACTTCCAATTGACTGGAGATATAACGGCAAATGATATAGTGGATGGCCATAGGGAAAAAACACTGTCGTTGCTGTGGCAAATCATATACAAATTTAGGTCACCTAAATTTCATGCAGCTGCCAGCGTTATACAAAAATGGTGGAGGCGCTGTTGGCTAAAAGTTGTCATTCAAAGGAGAATCCGACATAAACAAGAGCAAAGACGTCAAGCTGCTATCATTATAATACAAGCCGCCTATAGAGGTTTTATTACTAGACGCAATGTAGAAATTTATAAACATGAACGCACTAAAGCTGCTATAATATTCCAAAAATATATACGACGTTATTTGGCTCGTAAAAGATTCTTTAAAATCATCAAATGTACAGTGTTGATACAAAACTGGTTAAGATCTTCCCGAATGGGTAAACAATGCCGACAAAACTTTTTGCAATGGCGTAAAAGTGCAATATATCTACAACAATTATGGAGGAAAAGAAAACAAGCAAGAGTCTTGCGAGAGCAGGCCGCTTTAGAAAAATATGAATATATACAAAGGAGAAGTAAAGCCGCTTCTTTAATACAGGCTACATGGCGGTGTTATAAAGTAAGATCACAGTTTTTGAGAATAATTTCCTCAGTTTTGGTATTCCAAAGGGTTTTTAGAGCTCGCCAGCTCATGCGAAAACAACATAGAAACTACGTGCAACTGAAACAAGCTACACTTTTTGTACAGAAAAAATTTAAAGCCAAACTTGCCATGAAGAAACAAAGAGCAATATATGAACTAACCCGTTCCCGTATTATTTACGTACAACGTTTATATCTTGCCACTATTTTGATGCGTCAGCAGCGCAATGAATATGTAGAACTTAAAACAAAAGTAATATCGATTCAACGGAAATGGCGAGCTACTTTATTGGCTCGTAGGGTTAGAGTTAATTATATAGCGGTGCAATATTATACTTTGGTTGTACAACAAAGATACCGGGCCAAAAAGCTAATGGAAGTCGAACGTAAACAGTACTTGCATGTGAAATTATGTGTTATTAACATACAACGGCGTTTTAGAGCCATGTTGAAAATGCGTTCGGAACATAGGGAATTTCAGAAGAAACTACAGGCCATTAAAACTATACAGAATCACTTTAGGGCCCATAAAGCGATGCGCTATCAAAGAGCCAAATATCAGGGCACTCGAGAAGCAGTTTTATGTCTCCAAGATCACTTTAGACATTTTTTGATGATGAGAAAAGCTCGACAACAATTTTTGCAACAAAAACGTGCCGCCATTGTTATACAAACTGCATTCAGGTCGTACCGCCTAATGAAGTTACATATAGGGGAATATCATAGATTAAAGCAAGCTATTGTTTGTATACAAGCGCGATTGCGCGCTACATTGGCTATGAGAGCCGAAAGAAAAGAGTTTCTAGCAATACGAACCTCAATAATTTTCGTACAAACACATTACAGAAACAAGCTGTTGGCAAGAAAAGTGAGAAAGGAATATCTCCTTCAAAGAACGGCGGTTATTTCTCTACAAAGGAGATTCCGTGCCAAACAGTTAATGCTGATAGAACAAAAACGTTATCAATTAGTACGTTCTTATATCATATGCTTGCAAAGATATTATCGTTCCCACATGCTAAGAAAAGAACAACAGGCCAACTATCAGCAACAACGATCATCAGCCATTAAAATCCAGATATGGTTTAGATCCATACAACAAATGCGACGGGAACAGCAAACTTATCATCGTCTACGCTCCTCTAGTATGACAATACAACGAAAATGGCGAGCCACGTTAGAAGCCAGGAAGCAAAGATCTACCTTCCTTAAAACTGTCCAAAAAATCATATTCTTGCAACGTTTAATGAAAGCAACACTGGCCATGAAACTAGAGCGGGAACAATATCATAAACTTAAAACAGCCGCCTGTGTTATACAAAAGCGTTACCGAGCGCGCCGTGAAATGTTACAGATACGCTCTCAATACCAGCTTATACGTTCTCTCATCATTTGTATACAACAGCGCTTCAGAGCCAAACAAGCCATGCTAAAGCAGCGTAAAAATTTCCTTCTTCTTAAATCCATTGTTATACATTTGCAACAGAAATTCCGAGGTCGCCAAAAAATGCGCATCGAAAGAGAGATTTTCTTGCAATTAAAAACGAATATAGTGAAATTTCAAGCTCATGCTCGTGGTCTGTTGGCACGACGCCGTTTCCAGGCACTTTTAACGCCCGAAATGATAGAAATGCTGAAAAGGAAAAGGGCTGCTAAAGTTATACAACGTTATTGGCGTGGCTATCGTATACGCAAACGTTTAAATAATGCCCGTCTAAAGATTATTCGCAATAATATTGCCCTCCTTAAAGAAACTGCAGACACTATGAATTCTATTAAATTTAAAGTGAATGATGCGGTACGTTTATTAAGGGGACGTTATAGTGCTTCAGAGGCGTTGCATGTTTTAATGAGATTGGGTAAGTAGAGAATGTTTTTTTTTTCTTAATTTACCTTTTCAAATACTACAACGAAATAAATCGCTAACGATGCTAAAGATGATTTTACACGAGTTGTTTAAAAAAATTCATGTAATATAAGTCTTTAGTGAGGAAGTTGCACTTAATAGTAACACACGTCAGTTCCTATATGGAAAAATATCTATATAATGAATAGAGCCATAAATAACAGACGATAGGAAGTATTAATTTAAGACTACTATATATCAATTTATATTTGAATTAGCAATAGATAAAGAAGTCCAGCCATAAAAGTCAAGGCCGCAAAACAAATTTTTGTTGATTTTTTTTTCTCATTAAATTTTCGACTTTATATTTATATCTATTATATATTGGATATATGGTATATAATTCAAACTTGTGTTAAAATTAATTTAAAACCATTTCTCTAAAACTGTACGCGTATTCAAAATTCGCCAAAAATTTATATAGAAATAGTTTAAAAAAGATAGGAAAATATGTGACCCGGGAAGCAAAAATTAATAAATTTTTGTCCAACAACTTGGAACAAATCTATTAAATTGTTAGTACTAACTATTTATAAGAAATTGCAAAATCAGGATAATTTTCAAATCCGAGAAAAATTCGGTGAAAATATTAAGGACAAAAATGTTTTACATATGGATGTCGGAGAAGAGAACACAAACAAAAATTAACAGGCGTTGCTAATAATCGGAATGCCTTACAACATTACCACTAGTAAAAGTCTCCATTAGTACATTTTTAATATGTGTATGTTGTAGTATTTGACAATTTTTTTTTAGTTTATAAATTTAAATTTTTTTTAATTTTATTCAAAAAAGGAGAGACACCCTTTGGGTGTCTTCATCACATCTCAAACTCGAAAAAAATAAAATCATCAATTTATAAAATTTATTTATTTTCTCAAGCTTAAGGTCTCTCCTTTTTTAATAAAATTAAAATTTATAAACTGAAATAAAATTGTCAAATACTACAACATGCACATATTAAAAATGTACTAATGGAGACTTTCCCGAGTGGTATTGTTGTAAGGCATTCTGATTTTTAGCAACGTCTTTTTATTTTTGCTTGTGCTTTCTTCTCTGACATCCACATGTAAAAGATTTTTGTCCTTAATATTTTTACCGAATCCTTCGGGGATTCGAAAATTACCCTTATTTTGCAATTTCTTATGATGAAGACACCCACAGGGTGTAGAAATATTGAAAAATAAATATATTGCTTATAAAAAAGACCTCAAACTCGAAAAAATAATTCAATTAAATTTTATAAATTTCATTTTGATTAAAATATTATTCAAGCTTAAAGTATTATTTAGTGGTTTCCTGAAGATGATACTTAATGAGTATCGAAATATCGATAATTTTAAATAAAATTGTTTAACCACTAAATAAGAAAATATTGATATTATAAATTACATTTTTAATATATCAATTATATCATCATATATGTATATACATATGTATGTATATGAAAAATTTCCAAATATTGAAAATAAGTGAAAAGGATTTTAATAGAAATAGTTATTCACTTCATACTTCACAGTTGCAGTTAATGAAAATTAAACTGTTGTAGAGTTCCGAAAAATTAAAAATACCCTATAAAAATGTTGTTGTGTGGCAAAAGTGGAGTAGAAATATCTAATTATGTTCGAAGAAAGAGATGAAAAAAAACTTTCTGCTAAAGGGTGAAGCAAATAATTTACGTAGATGGAATTGGTTATAAATTGAAACATAAAGTGAAGTCATTCCAAAAATTGTTATCGAAACCATTATAATTATTCTTCTTGTGCAAATTACAAAAAAATAGAACATTTGCTAGAAGAAGGAAAGAGAGAAGATGAAAAACAAATCCTAATATCTTAAATCAACAATCCTAAACTCAATTATTTTCAGATCGCATATCTCGCACTGTGCCACATCTACTTATGTGTCGCTCAAGTTTCATTTCAACCTTTTGCTATGGCATAATGTCACAGGCCAACCGTTCGGAAGTTGATAAGCAATTGATTATGTACTGCAGCAGGATTATATTGAATTTGGCGCGTTATAACAGTACAACTGCAAACACATTTCAAGAGGGTGGCCTCGTTACAATTGCCCAAATGTTACTGCGATGGTGCGATAAGGATTGCGAAATATTTAATACGTTATGCACGTTAATATGGATTTTTGCCCATTGCCCAATTCAGCGTAAGGTAAGTAGTATAATTTCACTTGGGTTTATTTAAGTGCAATGAAATTCTACTTAATTTTTTTTTATTATTTTCCATTATAACGACGCATTTTTGCTTCTATTTTTATATTTATAGACTATATATGACTTCATGACGACCACCGAAGCCATTTACATGGTGCGAGAGACCAAAAAACTAGTGGCTCGTAAAGAGAAAATGAAACAGAATGTACGTAAACCGATAACAATGACACCAACATTGTCCTCCTTGTCATCAACAGGGCACAGTTTTACACAACACCACCAGCAGCAGCAGCAGCAAAAGTTTTCGAGTCGTGCCTTACCCAGCCTAGAGCCTGATTATGGCGTCATACGCAATAAGCCATATATATTTATATCCTCAGTTTATGCATTTGATACTATTTTGTATAAATTGGGAATTGATATTTTCTAAATGAGTTTTTAAACACACCTGTTCTGCCTAATCGTATTTTAGATTGCGTATCCGCATGTTTTCTTTTCCATTTTTTTAGTTCATGTCTCTTTAATAAACAACTGTTGCATGTGTAGATTGTGCAGCGTACCTTTCATGTTGCTCATCAACGTATGTTAAATTTAGTGTTCTTGTTTTTATTTATTTTTTATGTTGCTATTGTTTTTACATCTTGTTTCATTCATTTTATTTCTTTTATAATTTTTATGTTTGAACAAGAAACGAGTTGGTTGTTTATTTTCCATTTTATATACCTACGTAGTTTTTATTGTCCTTTGAAATAATTTAACTGAAAATTGATTTTATACCCTATGACGGTAATTCATTGTAGAAACACTTTCTATTCGTTTACTTTAAATTAAGACTCACATCGTTTTTATTTTTATTTTATTTTGCTTTAAATAATCATTTCCTAAGTATATCCTACACGTAATTGAATTTCTACTTTAAGACTGTACTTGTAACTTTACACAAACTCCCCTCTCAAGGATGCGTTTCTAGTGTATATCTGTATTGTAAGTTTTAATTAAATTATGTCCTTTATAGCGTATTTTTTTATAATAAATACTTATTGTAAATTTTGTGCAAATTAAAAAATAATAATAATAAATATTTAATGTATTTTTAATCTGTTTATGTGGCACCCACTATAGAATATCAAAGATAATCGAAAATATATATGTGTCAAAGGAAATTAATGTTGTAGTTTCTAAATAAATACCAAGGGGTGGGTAACAATTACATTTTTATATTTTATTAAATAATTATTGAGTAATTGGGTGGGTTTGTGTTGGTGTTGGTTCCATTGAGTGTGGTAATCGTTAAGCAGGCAATAAATTTTTTATAGATTTCTTTGTATAAAGGGTGTGTGTGCCAACATTCCTCCCAGTTTTGCAGTAACGGGTAGATCAACACTACTAAGTGAAATACTTTAGCCTCTCGCCTAGAAATTTCATGTGGAAGCAAAGTGGATACTATACAACACGCTCGCTCATAAGCCCAATATGGTGTTATGGTACCTCGAAGTCTAGTAAGTAGCTAATGTACTAGACTAGTAGCCCGAAGGTCTCAGGTTCGATTAAGACCCAAAACTCTAGGTATTTCTGCAGACAATCCAAGTGCTAGAGGAGACTTCTCGTGACCAACTGCGCACACTTATAGTGGCTTTGACCGGGTACTTTTTTTATAGTGGTTCATGGTAGGAGACTAAGTCTCCCTTATAACGACTTCTGTAGAACACCTCCTCTGTCATTGCTTTGTTCTCTTTGAGAGAGATTTACCTAGCTGAACAGCACGCTACTGCGTAATCTTGCAGTTATATTATGCTGCGATGTCAGAGGAATAAAGTGTCTTAACCGATCATTACTATAGTGTAATACCGAAACGAATAAAGATCTACTGCTCTCTCAGTCACTTCTCCTCTCCTCTGGCGACACAACCGCATGTGAGCCAGTTCATATCTTGGCCTAGCGACCTGGGTTATGTTGGCCTAACCTTCCTAATGATCTGGCCTGATACATCAGTGATATGTACATATATATAGAGTAGCTCACCCCTTAACAAATTAAATTTATTTTTCAGAAAATATGAAATAATTTACTAAACGATTTCATAAATCCCCATTTATTACTCTCTCACTCTGTCGTTATAAATTTTTCAAGCACGTGAACGGTTTTCTTGTAAGAAATAGTAACAATTATTGAACAGACCCATGTATATACATATGTACATGCATGTTTGCTAAAAAGGATGTACATACATACATATGTACATGTATGTATGTATATTCTCATTCTTGAAACCATGCTGGTGCATGTATTTAAAAATGATTTTTTTAACTCTAGCATTTTAAAAATCCAACGTGATTTTATTTTATATCAGTTAAGCAAAGAATTTTTAATCTTTCCAAAGCTTAATTGTAAATACATATATTCAACTCCTCCACACGCACGTTAATTTTTCCACAAGGCTCTTTCTTGTTAAGTAAAAGTTTTATATTATAGTTCTACAAATTTCCCTGTCGTAGTTCTGATAACACGGCGAGATAATAATAAAATTATAAACTTTTATCATTTTTGAAATCATTGAATGTTTTCCTTTTGCATTAAAAAAATATATATGTATGTATGTATGTATGCATATATTTTGTTTCCGCAGTTGTATGTTCTCCTTTCTTTTATTTCTGATTGTGGTTGCACAGAAATTGTTTTCAACACTGGAACAAGTCCGTATTTTCTTTTAAAACAAACTTTTTCCAATAATCTTTAATTAAAGTACTGCAAACAAAAGTGCCATACAATAGAAAAGTATAATGAGACAAAATAAAAAAGGTATATTGAAGAGATTACTGTGTGTATAATTTTAATTATATTTACGCATTAATATCAGCAAATGGAAGAGAAATAAATCATAACTCGTACGTTTTTTTTTAATAGCGAAACTGTCACTTTAACATGTTGGTGTCATAGTAATGAAAAACTGAGCCACTATATAAACCGGGTAGAATTTTTGTTGATAAATTTACAAACTAAATAGTTCTCGCAAAAAGCCGGAGGTTACAAAACCGAAGCAACTATGGATTAGTTCAAAACCTAGTTCTAGTTTATAATTTACTCCCAGACAAGAAATTTTTGAAAACAGGTTCATAAATGGCGGAGTTATGTTATAATAATTATTTGGGACGGCCACTTTGTCCGTTCGATTTCTGCTCCACTTTAAAAACCTGTCCATATATTAGAGAGTTAAGCGATAATCAATATTTCGGTTGGGGACAGGGGCGAATTGACCATCCCATTTTCGAAAAAAATTATGATACCAATATAAAAGCAGAATCGGTTTCCAAACGATAAGGTTATGCGTGTCCAAGTATAATCTCCTCCTTTTTTTAGTCGGTTAAAAAATCTATTTATCGTTCTAATTTAAAAAATTCAATTTCCTTGCAGGATTACGAACAAAAAGTCTCTTTTTTATTGTTTCAAAGTTGAAACAAATGTTGCACTCTTTTTTAGAAAAAAATATCGATCATAAGTATGATTCTAGGTAGAATGAGACAGATCCTGCAATTAACCGAAAAACAAGTCATAAATGCTCGCAAATCAGACATTATGCTCGAATGAGAAAACAAATAAACTTTAATTCTTTAGATTATTTTATTTGCAAATAACATATCTCCAAGGATACCTAATCTGGAATGACCTAATGGTAAAGACGAAAGAATGGGGAACTGTATATTGCATTTATGCAATGGTAGTCCTCTCAGAACACAATCAAGCTTTTCGCTGGATTCGTACCAAAGCAACGCTAACAATTAAGGCATTATTTGGATTGCCACCTTTGGACTTATTTCGGGAGTAATTGCAGCATTACGCTGGCTCCAATGCAGTTTATATGAAAACCATGGAATATGTGCAATACCAACGTTAAATCCACATTATTGTACGGTTGCACTGCGCGATATCCAGTCTCTTCAGGTGTTTGTTAACAAATGCCTGCGTAGATTCTTGTGTGTTTACTGGTCCTCCGCAATATCCAATGCTTAACTTTGGTCAGACACAAACCAGCAACCAATTGAGAAATAAGAAAACGCAACTGAAGTTGACTTAGATACACTCTCCGCAAGCCATTAGATGATATCACTAAGAAATCCATAGACTGGAAGCCCTAGGCCAAGCCTAAGCCTAAGCCAACTCATAACCGAACTATCCAAACTATTTCTACATGCTTACAAGGTTCAATTGACTAAAGAGCTGAAGATGATGAATGCGTTAAGAAGCAGAATTGCCGCATTCGGGAGAATGACAATCCACGAGTGAAAATTCGATGCACCACAAAAAGTGACTATTTGGTGCGGTTTATGGGCTAGCGGCCTCATCGGGCCGTACTTCTTCGAAAATGCGGTGGGCCAAGCATGGTGTTCGCTATCGCGAGATGATAACGGACTTCTTGTCAGAAATTGAAGATATGGACCTGAACGATATGTGGTTCCAACTGGATGGTGCCACTTGCCACACAGCCAACGAAACAATGGCTCTTTTGCACGAAAAATTCAACGGTCTTGTAATCTCACGCCGTGACGATGTTAATGATCGTGAACATGTGATTTGATACCGTTGGACTTCTTTCTTGGGGAATATTTAAAAGAAAAAGTGTCCGTCAATAAGCCAAAAACAATTCAAGGATGAGATAATTCGGCACATAAACGACATTGAACTTCAATTATGTGTCAGTCATTGAAAATATGGACCATCGGATAGAAATATGCCACCGAAGCTGTGGCGACCATTTGGCCGATATTTTGTTTGACACATAATTGTCATAGATCCTTCTATCACAATAAAAAATTGCATTTACGAATAGATCATTAATCGTACGTGTATAGTATCATACATATATACATACACATATAATATATTATATTTCTCATATAAATTTTCTAGACGATTCAATCGCTTGCATTATAAAAACAACATTCAGGTCTCTGCAGAATATTACCTCCACTACGGAAAAATAATGTTGCTAATTTTTATAATACAAATAACGTGACACACTCATGTCCATACATACATACATACGAGTACATATGTACATACATAAGTATGTATGTATGAGTATGCATTTAAATCACATTTTATATGTCATATAATTAATAATAGCTTAATAATTATAATATGGTTGAATGATTTAAAAGTATTTGCTACCATTTTTGTAAATTATTGCAACGTTTAACTGCAACATTGTCCGTGTAATATTTTATTTCGAATACTCGTAGTGCGAACACTACGTAAATAAGCGTGATGAAATTAAGTACATAATTAAACTTTTTTATTCATAAGTATTTTTCAAAAATTTTATATTTATTTGCATTCTTTTGGCTAATTGTGTCACCAATGTATTGTTTTAATCCTTTTAGTATTTTTTATATACGAGTACATACATACATTACGATAAAATGTTTATATCTCAATCTTTATTTAGTGCAACATAGTCATATCTCAAAAATGTTGTTCAATAACCTCTTTATATGTGGAAACACAAAACAGGAATCATACTTATATAAAGCGACAAACTTCATCCTTCAAAAAATTTGTCTGTGAAGATAAATTCGAATTTAACTGACAGGGACGTAAACCAAAATTTTTAGCAGAGCCAATTTTGCAGTTAACAGAGCACTGTTAATCATTTAACAGTAGTCACGAATTGGACAAAAACGATAAAATATAAGGCATGTAGATACGGAACGCACAAAAAAATATACAAAGTCCCCTTTCACACACGTCAGGTTTTCTTGATCAAGTTTTTATTCAGCTGTGAGAATGATAGAGAACGTATGTACTACCTTCTCTATCTTTCTCACAGCTGAATTGAAACTTCATCAAGAAAACCTGATGTGTGTGAAAGGGGACAAAGTGCCTCCAAGAAGCAAGTGATAATGTTATAGTTATTAATACGGGAATAACGATTGTAAGGACAAGAGAATATTAGTTTAAAATGAAATGAACTTCTTGAAAAGACTGGTGACCATTTTGGTCAAATATGAAATTTCACACGTACTGCACTACAACGAACTTGAGGTTCAAGATGTCCTGTCGGTCATATATCTGAAATAATTTCGTAAATTCAAAAAATTGAAATTGATAAGAGTCAAATTTTATTGATATTTCTTGTGAAGATTGGTGACCGTTTTGGTCAAATATGTAATTGCAAGAATACATTCTCCAGCTAGGAAGATGGCTTAAGCAATGGAAAATTAAAGTAAGTGAACAATTAATTCATTCCACAAGAAAGTAACTCTATGTTAAGGCTAGACTGTAAAGTTCTTCTATACAATTCCATATTGAAACATATATAGTGCTTTGGAACACAGTTAATGGGTTACAGTCTCAGCATAGGACAAAGAAAAAATTCAAAGCAACAATAAACATGGTGGCGCAAAAGTAATGTCACAATTTGAATTTTCTGCCATTATCGCAGTTGGCTCTAAATGTCACTGTGCTTTGACATTTTTGATGTAGATATTTAGAGAATCAGTTCTCAACCAACCATGGAGCGATACACAGCTCCAGAACGTGAAATTATTGTTACTCCTTATTTGACATTTTCAGTCTGTGTTTTAGCTGCGTTAACATGCATTTTGTCGTCGTGTTCCATGTACTCGAACAATTAAGCTTTTAAATGAGCTCCCCGTACAAACTGGTTATACTACAGATTTCGCAACAATTGGCCGGCCTCGTGTTGCTCGTTTGAACGAGAATATCGCTGCTGTTGCCGTTGATATCAGAGAGAATCCACAAACATAAACGAGACGACAATGCACACAATTAGGAATCAGCATGAGTTCCTTGCAACGAATTTCGATGAACGATGTGAAAATGTGTCCCTACAAAATGTAAATTGTTCTCGAATTGCTGCCTGCTGACCGCCGGATACGGTTAGCCCAAAATTACATCGTGGGATGTGACGCTGTTTTATCGTTACTTCAATGGAATGTGCTCTAATGAAGTAAGGGAACATATTCCCGAGACCAGCTCTTACTTTCGAACAACATATTTCCCATTAAGAGCACATCTATTTGTGGTCCATATAACAGCGAATCGCACTGCGCATTACAGAAACAGTTCGTTCTTTGATCGAACGGCTCGTATGTGGAACGAGGTTAAAATCGAACGTCCACAAGCACTACTCCTGCTATCCTCCTTACCCCACAATGCACTGCATAAATAGGGGTGATCCCCTAAGTACTGGTCCAATTGAAAAAAAAAATTGACGAAGCCCATTTTGTAGCTGTGATTTTCAACAGGATGGAAGAACCGCTCGGGCAAGGATGGAAATTTCGATACACCAATTTCCAGGTCAAATGAGAGATTTTGGAGATTTGAACTAACCGTCCAGATCGTCAGAGTTGACAGTACCGGACCTCATTCTTTTTAAAAACTACGAAGCTTGCAAATCTTGAAAGATAACATTGAGGAATAAATCGCCAATTAGGACACAGATGTCGTAAAACGAGCACAATTATGCATCAACTCGGGGAGGTGGCCATTTGAGCGATATGATTTTTTCCAATTAATATCATCAGTTCTACACTTTCAAATAAACTTTTAATGAAAACAGAGCTCTTTATTTTATTTGTAATAAAATCGCAGCCAATTCAAATTATGACATTACTTTTGAGCCACCTTGTATAATCCTTCGTATAATTACCACTTCTCCCTGTTGTGTCAAAAACTCATGTACACATAAAGATCTTAACGTGCCGTTGGTAAGAACTAAGTTCGAGTAATACATGATCACATATGTACATTAAAAAGCTTGGGTACCCACTTACAAGCAATATATGGCTTAGTATGATCTCATCCGGTGCCCTTAATCCAAGCCGCGATCAGAAAAAGGTGAAAATTTATCACAGGAGTAAATGAAAATGTCCAGACTTTTTGTCCAGCTCTGGACGAATTGGACTCTAATCTTAAATGTTATAAAGTCCATGTATCAAAAATCAAAATTTTCAAATTACTGAGGAAAAAGTGTTCCTCAATTACCTTTTTATGTGTAAAAAGTGAATTATATTTGGAGCTTAACCGAAGTTACATGAAAAAGATTCGACATGGAATCTATCTAATATCTAAAAACGCCTTAGAACTTTGGTTACATTTTGCCAAGTTTTCGAGATATGACTATGTTGCATCAAAAGGGCAGAGTACTATATACACACTTGCACTTTTACATATTGCAGCTTGTTACTCAGCCAGCGGTAAAATGAAGGAGTACAGGGCCTTCTAGGAGATGCTCGTATTTACTACTAGTACATCTGCGTCAGATACAAGAACTACATCTACATACATATGTTTTTTACACATGGAGATTCAGAAGAGCATTCCTTCCATTCTCATTTCTTCTATCAAGGAATTTAGAACTACTTACAGGCTGTCCTGCGATCTCGCACGTTTTTATTCGCAAGCATTCTAAGTGATGAACAGCTGATTTCTATCCAACTTAGGACTCTCAGCACAACAATTCGAACGAAAATGAAGGCGAAACTAGAATATTTTAATTCATTTAACCCGAATTATTTCGGACTTTTTCGGCTAGTTTTATTAATGTCATAACGATCTACATAAACAAAATAACAAATTAAAAACATCCCATAAAAACACTCGCGGTCCATATATAGATCTCGCCCATACTACTTTAGTTTTTTTGTTCACATTTTGCTGTTGCTGATTGATGAAATGGTGCTCATTTCAGCGAATTTTCCTTTTTAAATGACAAATTATTTGTCGAACTTACATACATACGTAATTTCAGAATCTCCGAAAGTATTACGTTATAACGTAAATCGAAAAATAGTGGGATGCTTTGTAGAGCCAAAGTGGGCACTGCTTTTCGTTCGCTTATGTTTTCTTTCGACATCGAATGCCAGCCTCCTGGGGACAGTAAAACAGCAATTTTTTCTTTTTTTAACTTTCCATTTCGTTCAGAAGAGAAACACTGTGCTTCTACACTGATATAAGCGGTGTTGAAATCTTTATCGGATTTTTTAGAAGAGAAAAATAAAGTACCTTATTGAAGGGGAGAGGAGTAATCATTAACGGATTAGAAAAAGGGTTTTGGCAGGATTACAAAGGCCTTTAAATAGGCCTGATGTGAGAAGGCCTCATTCGTTTTTTCGTTTGGACGATATTTTAACCACATTCATTTTAACGAATGCATATACAGATATACGTATATGTGCGTATGTATGTAAGTCCTCTTATACATATATATTTACATTTACAACAAATACTATTGTATTGACTGTGAAATGTTAAAATTTCAGTATCGTATTTAAGATTTTAATCCGGCTTATGGTGAAATTTTCACAACAAATATAATTCAATTTGGCTTAATACAAGTACGATGGTGTTCACATGAAATATTTCTATTAAATGAAAAATTTTATGAAAGTATTTGAATAAAGTAAAATATTTAAATATTAAAAGCAACAGTACATACCATATATTCTGAAAAATATATTAATTATTAAAATATTTGATGGAATATTTGGATGTTCAATTCTGAAAATTAAAGTCATGGGCCCAAATTGAAATTTGGAAAACAATTTTAATGTTTTCCTAATTTTTCCGATTTATTTCTTCGGTTTTGGTAACCTTGATGCAACACTTTACCGATGGTGACTTTTTAATGGAATTTTGAACATTTTTAATAGGTTCATTCTCATCTTTGGAACTGTACTGATTTTTTAGGAACTATCATTTTTTTTTTCGTTTTTATATATAAATTTTTAAATTAATTTTGGTAATTGTAGAATTTTATGGTGAGTTTTTGATTTTCTTGTGGTTGCAAGATTATTTGAGAAATTTTAGTTCTATTCTTTTGAAGTAAAAATTTATTATTATCATGTTTTTTTTTTAAATATTCAATTTGGTCTTAGTTTTTCGCCAATTTTAATATTTTTGCTTAATTTTCAATATTAAAATGCAAATATCATTGCCAGTAGAATTTGTTTAACGCAAACCTAGGTTTTTGAGTAAATTTGAGTTTTTTGGCCAATATAAAATTTTGGTAAAATTGAAATAAATCGAAGTGAATTTTTGAATTTTATATATCACATATTGCGATTTATTTAGATTTTCAAATGCGATATTCGAACTATATTTAGTTTTAATTAAATACACTTTTTTCCAGAACTGAAAAGCGTACTTTTCGAACAAAAATATAATTATATAGATGAAATTTCTGTAAAATTTAATATTATTACCTGAACTTTCTATTTTTTGAACATAAACATAATTTTTGTATTTTAATAAATTATGCTGATTTTTTAAGTTTGATTTATTGGTGAAATTTCGAAGAAAAAAAATTTAATTAATTAATTTCAAGTTTTCGATGAATTTTGGAATTTCTCCTAAAATTTAAATATTTTGCTAATATTTAGATTTGTTGTAGATTTCATTTTAAAAAGTTTTGCCAATTTTTTATTATGGTTGCTATTTTAAAGAAATTTTAAATTGTAAATATTTTGGTTTAGTATTAGTAAATTTTCCATCTTTAAACCACAGTTTTATATACATATTTAAAGGAAATAATTAATGTTCTTATAAAATTTTGATTTAAAAAGACTTAATTTTGTATAACACAAGTAGTCTTCCATATTCCCATTGGTTCCTTGTGTAAAATAAAATTTAGAAAAATTCTGTTTGATAAATTTCTTAAGAAATTTTTTTGTTTGCCGATTTTCAATTCAAAAAGAAAAGTACATGGAGTTTTTGTCAATTATTTCCTAATACAAGAATGTCATTAACTATTAGTTGGAGACTTTTTCCATCAACTGATACCAAAATTAATGTTTGGACAATTAATTTCATATTGTTTCTGCTTTCTATTTCATTTAAATTTTTATCTGTTTTTATTTACAAATTAACGAATATGTGTTTGTTTGAATAAATTTCTCCACAAAAGAAATTTACCGCGATAATCTCCCCAACTAATCGTTTAAAACAATTAAAGTTTAAACAATTTTTATTTTTTGTTGTGAAATAAATGGGAAATTTCGAATGCGAAATTCAGGCAGAAATCCGTACTAAGTTTTATGTTTGAATTTTGTTGGTGAAATTAAAAGTTTTCAATAAAATTTAATCTTTTTTGCGGAAATGTTAGATGTTGAGTTAAAATTTCGATCATTTGTTGCTGTTTGTGTAATGTTCTTTTGTGTGGCTTTTTTTAAATTTTTAAGATTCTCAAATTTTTATATCAATTTTGAAAAGCGATTTTATATTTTGAATGATTTTCTGCTGAGGCTCTTTGTGTTGTGTAGTCAGTGTACACGAGTATTTTTCATGTTATATAACCTTTTTTTAACTTAAATCTCTTCGAAAGTGTACGATTTTTATAACTTAAAAATTTTTCTTTTCGAGAATTTAAGACCTTTATGAAATTGAAATTGTTTGCGAAATTCATATTTTAGGTTTTTCGGTTTACGATAATTTTATATGTTTTATTATATTAAATTTGTTTGATGTGAAATTTCCATTTTCTTTTTCTCTGAGAGTTTTCTATTTTTTGATGAAGAAATATTGAATCCTTAATAAATTTTCACTTGTTTAACATGTGGGTACGTGCATTCAAGCAAAATTGTACGGGCCGTAAAATTTTTTCTAGATGAGCAAGGATTTCGTTGATATACCATCTGATGGACGTTCCAAGACATGCTGTGACTCTCAAGTTATTTGCTTAAAATCCATTTAAACTTCTTGTTTATTTGTACTTATATTTTATTTATTTACTGTTTCCTTGCCTAACAAGACTAAATTCTTGTAATTTTTGTGGAGAAATTTTAAATGCAAAAGAAATAGTGGCAGTACATTTATTATTGCAAGGATTAAGGATATATCTGATAATAGCTTTTTAAATTGTAATTAAATTTTATTCACACCCCTTTTCACACTCTCCAAGGAATATGGCATTTTATTTGCTCTACATCATTTTGCAGAGTTACTTGTTGTTACTTAAGTAGACCGAAATATTTAATGCATTTGTAAATATTCGCACGCTGCCTTCCTTGGGGAAATTAAGCTGTACTTTGATAATGGAGTGTTAAATGTGCTAGAAAGTGCAGAAAATAAATAGAAATAATATACGTATATCTGCTCTGCGTTTAGATAAATATTGGTAAATTATTTCAAGAATATTATTAACATTGTGTTAATGTTTATTCTACGATTAGATCTTATGAATTTAAGGAATTATTCATTTGAAATTAATTTTCTTCCTGACAATACCGCTCGATGTTTGGGCATAATATTGAAAAGAATTAAATTGAAATAAATAGTTCTTTAAATAAAATGGACCTGAAACTAGAATAAACATTTAGTTCATTTAACTAAAAAGGTATAATAATAATTTTTCTAAATGATGAAAGAAGTTATAAAAAAATTTTGCTTTATTAAGTTAAAATACTTTGTTAACATTCTTTTGAAATACTCTATAACTATACAGGAACGTAATTGCAAAACCTTGCAAAGAATTTTAAAAATTAAATTCTTTTATCCTGTGTTCAGCGTTGCCACAAAAGCTATCCTGCTTTACAAAAATTTTTTCTTGACACTTAAGAAAATTCCTATTATTTATTTTCAGTATATGTTGTTTTTCCAGAAGCAGTACAGTAGGCGACTTTTCCTGAGTACTGGTCCATGTAAAAAAAAACAAGTAAGGGTCTTGCCCTAAGTACTGGACCATATAAGAATTAAATAAAAAAGCATGAAATTCTGGAAAATAAATGACGATAAATATTCAATTTCTAAATTACACTGTCTCGCTAGAGAGTGCTGTTTTTAGAACATCTTATACGAAGGGCTGTAGTCGGATGTAGAAAACTTTTAGCGGCACAAGCTCCCATGGCCACTAAATTCCGTGGCACTTTTAGCTTTGAATGCAATTCCCCAAATTTTCAGGTAACCTTGTGTACTAAGACATTAGTAGCTTTTCCATGCTGCAAAGCAGCAATAATGCAAATTGAAACAAAATGAAGTCATTCTGAAGGAATGACATTTTCATTGCTTTAAACAATCCATCAGTGCATTATTTTCTGCGAAATCAGGTGAAGGGCTGTTGTAGAAATTTAAACCCTTTGCAGATGTAAATTAGAATTCGTAATTTAATGCTTAATTATATTATTATTATGGCTTTTTTCAAAAAAAAAAAAACCATAACAAATTAATTTTTCTCAACGTGTTGAAGACAACTTGCAAATTGTTGGAAAAATATGAGAAAAGGCAATTTCCTCTAACTTCAGGTCTATGTTAAAATCATTGGAAATGATTAGAGTTCGCACTATTTATGGATCATAATCTCAGGATTACGATCCATTATTACTTCTTCTGAAAGTATCAAGAATAAGCAGGACAATATGCGACGGCGGAATGATAGTGAGGATAAAAACGATACATGTTTTCGGCAGACTAATAAGGCATATCATCCTTGTGTGCATTTAAAACAATTTATACCAACAGCGGTTATTATATATATTAAAAATATATTCGAATGGCTCTTCTATACAACAGCGGAATCTTGAGAGACATTATGGTCAAATTCTGCCATTATACCATGGCTATGGTCATTTAATGTAAGACTGTTCTTCACCAATAATAGCCATTTCTGGGTAAATGGGTACGTTAAAAACAAAGTTTGTCGAATTTGGGACAATGCCAGTCCACATGAGATTCAAGAAGGTCCAATGCATACCGAAAAAGTCTCTGTTTGATTTTAGGCTGAATGCGTCATCGGGCTCAATGGTGAGCGCTACAGGTCGATGATTATTCGTGTCAACTTCTTTTGGTCTAAATTGTATGATATGTGGTGTCAACGGGAATGCGCTATGTGCCACATAGGCCATACCACATTTGGACATACTGCACGAGCGATTTGAGGGCATGGGCATCTCAAGTGGAAATGATGTTTTTTTAGGTTTTCTTAATCCCCTTAAACCACGAGGCACAGCAGCTTTCAAAGCCAACATAAGCCATATCATCAGTCAAATTCAGTCTGATTTATGCGCCAGAGTCATGGGAAATTAGACATTAAAGTTGCGGCACAGTTTGTAAAATTTTATATTACATACATTATGCTATCAATAGCACTTTAAAATTAACAAAAAATTTTGATGACATCTCACACACACGTTGTTTTATTCAAATTTAAAGATAGGAAACGCCTAAAGAAAGACCCTATACAAGTGAAATTGACAACCGAGTGAAATTTTGATTTCCTTAAAGTTCACTTCTTGAACAATCATCTTGACTTCCTGAATAATAAGGTATTACAAGTGAAAAGTGATAAGTGATAAGAACACTTTCATCAGGATATAAAAATGATCTAGAAGTGATACCACGATCGTTACAATTTGTAGCCCACTAAGAAGTGACTTACCTCACCCATATGTGAAGATGATAAATCGTGTTAATTGGCTGGGGTTCAAAAAATATCTCAGTAGTCATTGTACGGAGAACATCAAGCTAAGAACTCCCGATGATATTGAATTCAACATTGCCAATCTTACCGAGAATATTAAACAGGCTACTAAACATGCCACTACCTCCCATCCGCAGACTGGGTTTAATAGAATTTATTCTGCGGATATTGAACGTCTCGTATGTGAAAAAAGAAGAGCTAGAAGGGAATGGCAACAGCACAGATCACCACAACATAAAACCAGACTTAGAGAATGCACTAAACGACTCCAAGAGTTGCTTGCATCTGAAAAATCTGCTTCTCTTAAGAACTATCTGGAAGGTCTCGATGTCTCAGCAGCATCTAATTACTCCTTGTGGCGCGCTGCTAAAAAACTTAAAACACCCGTTGAGTCTAAACCACCCTTGCGCACTTCTACCGGAGGTTGGGCAAGAACCAATACTGAAAAAGGTAACATATTTGCTGGGCATTTAAAATACGTATTTACCCCAAACACATGTACTGGTGCCCTTGATTTGCCGAGTGTAGTTGCTCTACCCCCTCGACCCATAAAGTTTAAGATGCGTGATGTAAATAAACTAATTGCTGAAACCAACCCAAAGAAGGCCCCGGGTATTGATGGAATAGTAACAAGATGCTGATGAATTGGCCTCGTATTGCTATTAGAATCCTGTTATTTATTTTTAATGGCATTTTACGACTGGAGTATTATCCACACAGCTGGAAACTTGCCATGGTCAAAATGATTCCAAAGGCGGGCAAAGATCTTACTAAGGCTGAGTCATATAGGCCAATAAGTTTACTGTCAACAATTTCAAAACTCTTCGAAAAAATGCTCATGACAAAATTGTCCCCAATTCTAGCTGACAATGGGTGCATACCGGACTATCAATTTGGTTTTAGAAGTCAGCATAGCACCATTGAACAAACTCATAGATTGGTTCATTTCATAAGAAGAACATTTGAAGAAAAGAAGTATTGTTCTTCCCTCTTTATTGATGTTTCTCAGGCATTTGATAAAGTGTGGCATGAAGGCCTAATTGTAAAATTGAAGACATATCTGCCAATGAACAGTGTGAATCTATTGAAAAGTTACATTCTTGCCCGGAAGTTCACTGTCGTGGAAAGAGACTTTATGAGTGTGCCCGAAACTATCTCATCTGGGGTGCCACAGGGGAGTATACTAGGGCCAGTTTTGTATTTGATTTATACCTGTGATATGCCTCTGAGCAGTAATATACTCACTTCTACATTTGCCGATGATACAGCCTGCCTTAGTATGCATGAAAACCCTCACGAGGCATCCCGATATCTTCAGGAACATATTAACCTGTTGGAGCTGTGGTTGAACTTATGGAGAATAAAAGTAAATGAACAAAAGTGTGTTCATGTCACATTTACTCTACGAAGAGACACTTGTTCCCCCATTCGAATCAACAATTAAGTTGTTCCTCAACATTCACAGGTGAAATACCTTGGTATACACCTTGACCGACGGCTTACATGGAAACACCACATTGACTCTAAGCTGACACAAATGAAGCTTAAATTAACCCAGATACATTGGCTGATTGGTAGAAATTCAACCCTCAGTCTAGATTGTAAACTTTTAATATACAAGTCGCTTTTGAAACCCATATGGTGTTTGGGAATTCAGCTATAGGGCACTGCTTCAGCTTCCAATGTAGAGAGAATACAACGAATGCAAAACAAAATTTTAAGGTTAATAACATTGGCTCCATGGTACATGAAAAATTCAATTATACATCGTGATTTAAATATGCCACTTGTGACCGCTGAAATTGTAAAATATGCAGGCAAACATTTAACAAAACTCGAGACACATCCTAATCCTCTTGCTCGTAACATCTTGAACTTTACTGGACACATCCGCTTGAAAAAGAGGGACACTACGGCTTTAATACGCCGCACTCCCGATGAAACTTTTTAGAAATATTTTTCCGCTTAATACGACTCTTATGTATTATTAATTATTATCACTAAGTTTATGTCCGACACTGGTTGGGCCTAATTATTTTATCTAAATTTAAGATTTGAATACTTATTGTTAGTTCTATTTTTGAAGATTCAATAAACAAATATAACCGAAAAAAAAAGAAGTGATACCAGGGATTGTGGAAGACCAACACAATGGATCATTACTGTTGATCACTTTACAGAGAGGATCAAAATGCATCATGTCCAAGAAAAACTACACAAGATACTGTAAAGAGAAAGGGGAGACGAAATACAAAAATACAAACATCTTTGTTTTTGTATTTTTTTAGAATGAGAAAAATTTCAAAGTATATGAATTACATTTCCAAAACTTTAACACTGTTTTAATGGATTGCCAATTTTTTTAAACAAATAACTCACTTTAGAAAATTTCAGTGCTTTAAGACTAATTAAAACAAAAAACACGATTATTAACATTCTTCCAATACAAGTAAAATATAATGAAACACAGGAAAGATCAGGCCTCAAACAAAAGGAATTTTTATTTAGATTAATTAAACATACAGTATTATAAAAAAGGGAAATCATGCAGTTATGAAATGTGGTTATATCTATAAAGCTTTAGGAATATTGTTTTTGTAATCTGCAGATGATATTTTATATTCAAAAGTTTTGAAAAAGTTCCACTTCGTCGGTCTGTATAAACAGGCCCAATGAGGTCCTCGCCGCCGTGACACCTCAGCTATTGTGATTTAATGTCATACATTGAGTAATTTTAACTTTAAAGCTAAATTGGCTGGAACTTAAGAAAAACAAATGTTAACTAACAACCAAAGCTGGTAGTTTTTTTTATTAGTAATAGAAAGATATCGATTTTAATTCAATTAAACAAAGGTGGAAACGCTGTATATAATATGCCATCTCGCAATAAGCAGGCATTAATAATAATGAAGAAGGAAAAAAAAGAGTTTCAACTACAATCGTATGTTTGTCTGAAATTCTTCGTCTAGACTCAAGTCTCAAATATTCATACTTGTATCAAATAGTCCATTAGATGCACAAACTTTTACCTTTATTTGAAAATTTAAATATAAATCTAATAACATTCTAACGCATTCATATTATTTTCTGTAAGAAAAATGAGCAACCAATATAAAAAAAAATTTTAAACGATTCTAAAAAAGGTAAAATAATAAAAACATAATTTATATTTAAATACAAGATAATTGTTGTAAAAAGTTGGCGGGCATTAAAATTTATTTTAATAATTAATGTGTTTACTTTTTTTAGTAATTCTCTTAAAGCATTAATTAATATTAAAATTTTATATAATAATTCTAACTGGATTTTTCATGAGCGAGAAGTATAGGGTTACCAATTAAGGAATTATGGATAATAATTTTAATTATTATAAGAAATATTAAACAATTCACTTAGAAAATCTGTATTAAATTCGAAATATACACACTCATGCATTCGATATACGAATACATACTTCGTTAAGCCCTAGCCCAAGCCATAGTATAATTTGTAATTGTATTTGTAATACTTAAATTAGTAAATAATTAAAAAAATACGTTTAAACTCTGTTTTAACAAAAATTTTTTTTTATTATTGCAATTGTACATGAGCGGAATGGAAACAGAATGATCGTATTGACAGTTTATCAATCATATTGTTTCTTGGCGTGTATTAAAGACCTTAAAATATATTTTGCTTTTAATTTTTTTTATAAAATTTAATGCACATTGGCATCCTTTTTTACTCTGAGAGATATAATATTAATTTTACAAAATATTCTTGATTTTCGTTTTACACGTAAAACCTTAAATGTCAATTTAAGTTTTTTGTTTCCACTAATATTTATTTATTGTATCTTCAAAACTGAACTAACAATAAGTATTCAAATCTTAAATATAGATATAATTATTAGGCCCAACCAGTGTCGGACATAAAATTAGTGATAGTAATTAATAATACATAAGAGTCGTATTAAGCGGAAAAATATTTCTAAAAAGTTTCATCTGGAGTGTTGCGTATTAAAGCCGTAGTATCCCTCTTTTTTAAGCGGGTGTGTCCAGTAAAGTTCAAGATATTACGAGCAAGGGGATTAGAATGGGACTCGAGTTTTGTTAAATATTTGCCTGCATATTTTGCGGTCACAAGTGGAGCCGATGTTATTAACCTTAAAATTTTGTTTAGCATTCGTTGTATTCTCTCTACATTGGAAGCTGAAGCAGTGCCCTATAGCTGAATTCCCAAACACCATATGGGTTTTAAAAGCGACTTGTATATTAAAAGTTTACAATCTAGACTGAGGGTTGAATTTCTACCAATCAGCAAATGTATCTGGGTTAATTTAAGCTTCATTTGTGTCAGCTTAGAGTCAATGTGGTGTTTCCATGTAAGCCGTCGGTCAAGGTGTATACCAAGGTATTTCACCTGTGAATGTTGAGGAACAACTTAATTGTTGATTCGAATGGGGGAACAAGTGTCTCTTCGTAGGGTAAATGTGACATGAGCACACTTTTGTTCATTTACTTTTATTCGTTGTAGGTTCAACCACAGTTCCAACGGGTTGATATATTCCTGAAGATATCGGGATGCCTCGTGACGGGTTTCATGCCTACTAAGGCAGGCTGTATTATCAGCAAATGTAGATTGAAAATAATATTACAAAATTTTTTTTTTCTCTTACTTTATTAACAAGCTTTAGGTCTTTTTATAAAAAACAAATTGATTTTATTTCAATATTTCAACGCCTTTTCGGGCGTCTTCTTCAGGAAAAAATTAAAAAAAAATTATTTCCTTATCCATAAAAATTTACCAGAAAGCGTTTAAAGGCCTTCAAAGTCTCGTAAAAAGGTTCAATAAGTATTATGAACAAGATCTTTAGTTTGAGACATGTCTGACGTCCCTTAGAAAAAGTGATTTGATTAGAAAATAAAAATTTATAAATCCAGCTTAATGTTAAATAGATATTAAGTTTGACGACTTCTAATTTGTGGGACGCTGTTGGGATTTTTTTAATATTTGACTCCACTGTGCGCCCATTTTTGTTTTTTATTTGTAATTATAAAAAAGTATATATGTGTTGAAAATAATGCGATAAATAAATAAAAAAGAATGAAAGGAAAAAAATATTAGCTAAAGAGAATAATTTAACACTGCTATTGTTTTCACTTATTTTCATGTTTGTTTAATAAAAAAAAAACATAAAATTCAACATTTACATACAAAAAATACATTAAACTCATACATACACATAAGTTTATGTTGGTCTTTTAATATACACATACATGCAAATATATGTATGTACTCGTGTGTACATAAAAATTGTCATAAACTGTTCAAACACTCTGCTATAACTATTACGATTAATTGCAAAAAATATATGTATATTTCACTGTGCATGTTAAAGTAAATAGTTTTTGTAAAGGCATTTCTGTACGTCCTTAATCCCAGAATTGAAACAGTACATGGAAAAAAATCTCCACAGATACTTTGTCGGTTGAAAATTCATTTCCGCCCAAAAGTAAAAAGCTTTTACTTGCTTACGGAAAATGGTAATTGATATCATAAACCTTTACTCGTATCGTTATAGATCATGCAATTTGAAACAAAAAACAAAAAATCCTGAGCCATCGCAATTAAAAAAGTTGGAGATGTTTGTTATAATATAAGAGGTGCGTACAAAAAGTGAGAAGATGTCTACAGTCGATTTTTTTTTTATTTTAATTTTATGTTTGCTTACTCGTTCGGAACATATGGCTCCTTTATGCAACATGGTGATATCATGAAAATTTCGAATGGCGCCACCCAGCAAAGTCACGGTAGAAATTTGTACAATATTATATTTCATATTTATTGGTATTAATAGGCCTTTTAAGTGAATAAGAAATTTTAATGATGTTTTACATACCTACATTTCATTTTATTTAAATTTAAAGATTAGAGACCCTTAATGAAAAACCCTTGAGATACAATTAAATACATTAATTTTCCTACTGAATTTTGAGATTGCAAATCGTCCATTTCTTTTGATTGCGGACTAGGCTCTTGTCATTCGCAAGCTAAAAACGTACATAGTGGGAAGTGGAAAAGTCAGTGCTGAGAAAGAAAACAATATGATCAATGATGGTAGATGCAGACCAAAGCACAACTAAAGTTTCACATGTGGCGTAGAATTTATCATTTACAAAGAGATTTTAAAGCGCCAGGGACACAAATAAAATAACTTTCAACATTGAGAAAAATTAAGTGTATTCTAGGGATATTGTCGCCATGGGGGTCACTAATAAGAGCGTCCAGTTTCGTTTGGTTTCGAAAATCGAACGTTATGAACGTGATTCAGCTTTTAGGAAATAAACGCCTCTAAAAAAAGCATCGCGAAATTAAACCTCAAGAAATTAAAAAATTTTTACCCATAATTATTCGTTCTGAAAAGGTAATCCTTGTGTCATGGAATTTCATGGTAAAGAATTTTTTTTTATTTTTCTTTACCTCTGAACAGTTTGAACCCGGTATCGTATTTAGTTTTCTATCCCGAAAACTACAGGCTCTCTGCAATTTATTCCTATTCCCTAAACTAAACAGACCCATAAAATGGCGGAAATTCGCAAAAGTTTAAGCAGATTAATTTCGCATTGCTCAAGGCTATACCAAAAATATTTTATTAGAAGTGCTGTAAGGATTCGATAAAGCATCTGAGGCGAATAAGTTTGAAAGGGGCAACATTAATTATCCATCAATTTTTTTAAAAAATAAATATTTTTCAATAAAAATAAAAAGTTACCTCACTCTTTGTACACACCTCGTGACCATATGCAAAAACTGTTGCCGAAATTTTTGGGACAACAACTGGAATATTATCCATTGTAGAAGGTATATAAGTATGTATGTGTATACATTGTCTGCAACATATTAAATAAATTTCCCAGTTTATTGGCAGTGATTATCTAAAGGAATTAAAGAAAGCATTTGCCATTGAGAAATTTTATAAACAAAGTGACCCAAAAACTTTATTATACATAATTGGAATATACATAGTAACATTTTAGTTCATTTCTAGTTTCACTTGTTTGAATTTCATCTCTTCATTATCATACACTTACAGTTTTTCATTGAAATTATTTTATCATTATTTTTGCATGCTCGTATGTCATTATTTTATTTTTCGAAAATTAAAATACTATAATTGCTCGAAAAAATCACGTATTTCAATAAAAAAAATACTATACAATATTTTTGATATATATTTTTAATATTCTGCCCATCAAGTCGAATTCATAACAGGTGAAATTGTAAGCACAGCTGATGACTTTATTTCTAAAATTTTTCTTTGTTCAGTGTCAAATATTTTTTTATTTCTTTTTCTTATTTGCTTATTTGTCTTGATTTTTTTTATATTTTCGTTGCTTTCTTATTTTCGTCTGCCGTTTTTGACATAGAGTAAATAGGTCGTTGTATTTGTTGCAATGCTATGAATTTGTCTTGCTTTCTTTTATAAAATTTATTTGCTGTGGGTCTATATATCTGACATTTCGCAGCTGTTCATGTCAGCTCGTTAGTAGACGTCCAACCAAGGTCAAGTTCTTATATGTATTAAGTACGTGTATTTTTCACATGTTTCCACTGGTTAAACATGCTTCAGTGCTCTTCATCGAGTGTTGTTGTAAGCCGGTATAATTAATTACTTTAAAGAAAGTACAGCCGGCTGCAAATGCTTTAATATTCTGTACATAAAATAATGAAACAAAACGTCTGTTTTAATGAAATGATTAACAGAAGCAGGAAGAGGGTATATTATGATGCGAGAGATAAAATTCTTGGACCATCGTAAGACTAACTTAAGTGAATGCATTAGCCAAATATGTTGCCATTAATCAGTAACGAAAATTAGAGGTTCGACCGCGATCAGATACCAGCAGACTTATAACCACAAACGATGGCTGTTAACAGTTGGGAGTAGCTACTATCAAATCTCTCTCAGTCGCTTCACTTGAAACCAATTCTTTTGAGTTCCGGCGGAAACACGGTTGCAAATTTGCAACTTAGAGGAATTAACTGAAGAGCACCAACAGGAGTGAAGCCTGCATCTTAATTTGACTCAACTTAGTTACCACCTCCGAACATAAGAGAGATTTATAGCTCTTTCTGGAATCTATAGTTGGTGGTGCATGACCGATCTTTGTTCGAGGAGTGCTTTATCTAGTTAGTTCCGATATAGAACGAGAGTCAAATATATTAAATAGATGCTTTCAGGATTAAGGTGTTTGAAGCTTTTGTATTCGATATACTCGCAAATATTTTTATTTTATTCAATCTGCTGGAATAGTTTAAAAAATTATTGATTTGAATTGAAAAATTGAGTAATCGAATTCGAGTCAGATAAATAAATATATATTGAAGCAATTTTTTCTTAATTTTTTTTTATAAAATCAGTATCTTTTTGTGTTAAATTTATTGTATTTACAAGCCAAAGCAAAAAAATAAAATTTTTATTTACAAAATTTATCAATAATTTTCGAAATATTCTCCCAATTAAGAAAAGAATAATAAAAGGATGCATATCGAATATGAGTAATTTATTGTGCCTTTTATGATTCTATTTTTGCAATTTTCATTTGTTATTTGAAAGTTTTTATATAAACTTGATGCTTGAAGATCCACTGATGAGTAGGCATTATTTTAACCCACAATAAAGAAAAATATTTTTAGTACTCTATTTAAAAGTAAAACTTATTTTAATTACAATATTATTTAAGCTCAACGTATTATTAATGGTTATAAACTTTTATTTGTAACTAATCGATATTTCGAGTAATTGAGTATCATCTTCAGAAAATTGTGTTTTTTGAATAATAAAATTAATAAATATTAAATATATATTAATATTAATATATATTAAATATTAATAATTAATATTGAAATTTATTATTTGGGATATTCTCTTCAACTAATCGTTAGAAACAATTAGAGCTTTTGCAAAATGCATTGAAAAATGTATTGTTTGTTGTGGCTTTAGCTCTTCATATGCCGACATTTCATTAGTTGCTAAAACCAAATCGTCAGTGAAGTTTAAGCAGTTTGAAAACATTCAACCTCGGATGTTTATGCCACATAAATTAAATACAATATGAGAATTCAATATTGCATATGAATTACAACAAATACATAATCATAGTAGGCTTAGAATGTTTCTATACAAACAACACAACAAACAATTTATTCAACGTGAGCCTATTTTATTTTTCTCTCAACACCCATACAATTAAACGCCCGTTTAATTGTATGGGTCTTGTATTTTCGTTGATTACAAAAGGTTAATACTCTTATTTTGAAATGCGAGGATTGTCATAAACTTAAGCACTTCCTAGAGTTGGCTGACAAATGTTTATTGTCCATTGTAAAAATATCACTTTATACTCGTATAATAATGCAAGCAAAAGCTGCAATGAAAATAAATTTGTCTGCATGATTTGTGCTTTTTTATTTCTCTTCATTATTTTATTCCCTTTCGTTTAAGTTGCAAAATGGCGTATAAAAATATTCTGCGTTGTTTGTAGAAGAACGCAAATGTATTACCCTCTTTAGTATCTTGGTTAATATGTTTTCACTTGGCTAAAATAGGAATAATAGCCCATCAGCTTATAATTGGTTTGGCGTAACGACCTTTTCAAAATATATGTTTTTGGAATGTACTTTTTCTTATTGTGTTTAATGGACGGAAGCTTATGGTGGTAGGAGAGGCAAGAACATTGCAAATACCTTAATTAAGATTTTGAAAGACTAAATGAAGTATAAAAGTGCTGTCATTATGGAACCACAGCAATCAAAACATTTGGTAAACAATATAACACACACTCAAGTTTCCTGAAGCAAGAGACTATACGATTTGGAAAGTTTAGTGACTTCATATGGTATGATCGACTGATATATAAAGAATGTTGAGTTAAACAATCGTTTCATTTAGTAAAATTATTTCAAATTAAAACAAAATGCATAGAAAAAATCAAAAGCTCTAATTGTTTCTAACGATTAGTTGGGGAGAATATCCCAAATAATGAATTTCAATATTAAGTATTAAAACAAAATTTAAAGTTGCCTTTCCACAACTTGAATAATTCAATAAAAATACCATTATCTCTTACAGTTTCTTATCTGGTACTAACAGGTACTCGTATATAATTGATCCATAAGAGAAGCTATGATATGATCATATAAAAAAAGATATGAAAATGGAATGAGGAAATGAAGTTTTGGTAAAAATTTTAAATTCCCGTATTCTTTTTTCAGCGATTTCTTTGAGCAAAATCTGCCCAAGTGGCAATAACCCCGGCTAGTTTTAGTTTTCTTGTCTTTTCAAATCACAACCATTAGAAAATAAGCACCACTCGAATGGTTGATTTCTTTGCTATTTGTTTTTTTTTTTTTCAGTGTAAAAATAAAGATTCGTGATTTGTGACAATGCCAAAAATGCACAGTAAAGTTCGCCATTTCACCATGAATAGTCTAACAAACGAACAACGTTTGCAAATCATTGAATTTTATTATCAAAGTTCGTGTTGTGTGAGAAACGTGTTTCATAAATTACATACATTTTATGGTCGTCTTAGTTGGCCCACCGAAGAGGCTATTCAAGCTGTTGTGGCCAAATTTCGCACCAATTTCACTTTATTGGACATTAATCCATCAATCCGTATGCGAAGAGTGCATACCGAGGGGAATGTTGCTGCTGTATCGGCCAGTGTCAATGAAGATCGCGATATGTCACTTCGTCGCCATTGTCAACAGTTGTGCTTGCATTATTCGACCACATCGACGATTTTACGTAACAACCACGCTATGAAAACAGACAAAATACAGCTGCTGCAAGAACTTAAGCCAGATGACGTACCACAAAGTTGTTTGTTTGGTCTCAGGAAAGTTTAATGAAAATTTATTTTTCTATCGAAAAATTGTCTTCAGCGACGAAGCTCATTTTTGGCTCAATGGGTACGTCAATAAATAAAATGGGCGAGTTTGGTGCCAAGAGCAGGCAGAAGCAGCTCAACAGCTGTCAATGAACACTGAAAGATGCACTGTTTGGTGCGATTGTGGGCTGGCGGAATCATTCGACCGTACTTCTTCAAGAACGATGAAAATCGCAACGTTGTAGTGAATGGAACAAGGTATTGTGGGTGCGATTACCAACTTTTTTTGTTGCCCAAAGTCGAAGAATCGACATGTGGTTTTAAGAAGTATGCTACAAGATGTACGGCACGCGATGTCATGAACCTATTGATAAGCGAGCTTGGCCAAGATCATGTGATTTGGACCTACTAGACTATTTTTTGTGGTGATACGTGAAACCTTTTATTTACAAGGAAAAATCAGCCCTAGAAGACAACATTACAGCCGCTATTAGCCGAAATGCTGGAAAATATATGCCAAAACAAGAGCTCACTGATGGACCACCTACGGTATAGCCGCTGGGAGCATTTTTAAGAAATAATCTTTAAAATGTAATTGCCACTCATTTATCGCCTCAAATATGCAAATTTTTTATATTTTTTCTCAAATTTTCAAAACCCAACCGATTAAAAAATCAACTGCTGAACACACCTTATAACTAAAATGTACAAGATTTCCTATTCCGGCTCACTGTAATAATATGCTGTTGGCTAAAGTAGATAACGCGTTGACTAAAAAGCAATTTATGAGTGGGAACCTGGGTTCGATCCCGGTTCAGGACAAGATATCAATATCTTGAGTTTTTCTGATTTACGTCAGTGTGGCGTTGTGTTAATTTGTTGTTGGACTGTTTAAATGATGAAGGCATATCACTGGTCACTGAATAGTATCGGCAGCGATTGATACTCTTCTACACTAATGTACACTACATCGCGGCTCCCTCCTTCGTCGGTAATGTTAGCAGAATCGTTGGCGAAAAAAATTATTAAAATGGCTACAAATACAGCTTAAGAATCTTTTTTAATGCGTCTCCTTAACACCAGAGACTCTGCAGCACTGCTACAAAAAACGCGGAATAGTAGAGTTGTCTCTCTCTCTCTCTGTCTCTATATCTTCTTATGTCGCCATCTGTCCTCTCTATACTATACCCTTCACAAATGAAGTAATTTCATAGCAGTAGACATTCATTGCTGAGTGTTACCTATCTTAAAAAAAGAGAACTGAGAGTCCCCAAAAATAGGGGCCAGATGTACTATTTCTTTTTGTACCCCTTGTAGTAGTCAGTAGTTAATATCTTCTTATTTTTTTTTTACTATTTTCTGTGTTGTACAGTATTAATTGTATTTTCCAGGAATTTTGTACGTTTTGAATACATTGAGGATAAGAAGTATATTAAATATTAGTTTCAGGTGTGATTGTATTTATATACTCGCATATATACAGCAGAAAAGGAGTACTTGTATTTGAATAAAATTTTATAAGTGGCACGAGACAAGATTTTGAATTTTCAGTAGCATTATATTAAATTTAATTTTAATCTATAGAATTAAAAAAAATCACATATATATACTTAGAATAAATGCCGGAACAATTGATGAAAATTAAAATGAATATGTTTTGCATATTATGGGAAAACCTTCCTTCTACGCCGTTTTTTCCTATTTCGAACTTGTGGCATATACTCGTACACCAAACCAATAATAATCTAAACAGTTGTTTTTTCCCAAAGAAATCACTTTTCTTTATGATAATTTTTGTGTAGACACATTGATTAAATTACAGAAACTAAAACGAGGTTTTTACAATATGATAAGTGAATTGTCTCAATTGGCCCTGTTCTTGTACTTAATTTAAATGTCTTATTTTTTGAAAACAGAGCAGATGTTCTGGGGAAGAAAATTGGATTCCTTTTAAGGAATTATTTCTTCATTGCTTTATTATTATAAATAAGTGTATATTCGTGTTTCTTTTAAGTTATGCTAACGACATTAAGACTACAAGTCTAATTTACTTCTAACGATTTTGGTATTTTTATAGTTTTTGCAGGAACTTCTTTAATTGAGGAAAATTCTTTGTTTTCTTATATTTACTTGGAATCATTATTTTCTTGCAATTCATAGAACTCGCTGGTTTTGTCAATATTTCATTAGCTTAAATTAAAATTTTATGATATATCCTAATTGCTTTTGATTTTGTTTTCTATAAATTGTTATTTAAAAAATACGCCCGTCAATCAAGATATGCAACATAAGTTTAGTTTCTATTTACATTAAGCTGTTCCTTCATATAATAATAAATGATGGGTAACATTTTTCATTTAGTTAATTGAAATTTTTGTTTTATAAAAAATTTAATATAAACATAATCAGTTTGTGCTTAAAGGGAGTAGTAGTCAAAAGGAATTGAAATAAATTGTAGACAAGTGATTGATTGTTTACATTTTTTGCTTTATGATTAAAATAAATTCAGCACAAGGAAAAACATATTTGATTATAAAATTAAAACAAGTGATGGTATTTCGTACTTTCCAACAATTAATGTATACATTCATATTGGAGTTAAATTAAGATACCGAAAATACTATTTTCTATTTTAATATTTAATGTCTAATGGAGAAATTACAGCAATAATTATTCATACGTTTATACATGGCCTTGAAAAAAAAACTGTTATATATTTTATTGAAAAAATGTTGGTTAATTTTTTGCCTCTGTAACTGCATTTATGTTTAGATGTAGATAAGTTTTTGTAAGAAAATTTAGAAACTTTCACTCCCTAAAATTATATCAGAGAAAATTAAAAAACTCAGCCAATATATTTTATTCAGCCAATATATTTTATGAAACTCGGTGCATGTCTGAAATTTAAAATACACAATTATGGTGATTTCTTTTCTAAAAAACGTTTATGTTTATGAAAAGTCTATTTATCACACTAATTGAAAAACTTTAACTCCCTCACAGAACAGCGAGCTCTTTCATTATAAGTGTGTAATTATAATTTGATTAATTTAATTTTCTTTATTCTCGTTGAAAGCGCAAATACACTTACGTTATTTCGCATATTTTGGAATAGACTTTTCTTTGACAAAAAATATTAATTCACTAGGAATTAATTTGGAACGATTTTCCGTCATCCCACGTCAAATTTGGTTTATGAACAGACCGGTTTCGGCTTTGTGCCATCTTCAGTGTTCTCGAATACTAAAAGTATTCGAGAACACTGAAGATGGCACAAAGCCGAAACCGGTCTGTTCATAAACCAAATTTGACGTGGGATGACGGAAAATCGTTCCAAATTCAAACAAACCCCGTCGGAAGAATATCACAAAAATCGAGGAATTAATTATAAAATAATATATTTTTCAAGATCTATTTTTGTAAAGGCAAAGTTTTCAATTTCATTTGAAAATTTTTTCTGAAAAATCACTGTATTTCCTATAATTTTTAATTAGAAAGAGTCAGATCAATAATTGAAAAAACGACTAAAAAATTAACCAAAAATGTCTTAAGCCATGCGAAATAATATAGCGCTGACATCTCTTCGGAATTATTTATAATATAATATTTTAAATCAGTTTATATATCGCCCACAAATCTAAAACGGTTACAACTCAAAATTTTGATTTTTCCACAAACTATTTCATACTAAAAAATATCTTCTTTAGCGTTTGAAATTTAGTGTAACTCTGTGTATTGGTTATTGCCATTAATTTTTCGAAAGTCCACATTGTGCATAAAGCAATGCATACGTGACTATTTTGAGGTCTTATTTCCGAAAGCCGAATCAATGTAAATAAAAAAAATTATATATGATTTTGTACTTCATAATAATTTGACTTTTTTTGTGTGTCGCAATGAATGAGCAAAATCCTTCATTTAATATATTCTGGCTTAAAGACTGTAAACTATTTATGCGTTAACTAAAAGTACATCAAGTTAATATAGTATCAGTTTTTACGTTCAGAGACTGCAGATTTATTTGCATGTTTGTGTAAAAATCCCCTACTGATTCGTACGTATACTTATTATTTTAATCATGTGCTTGAAAGGGAAATCGCTCATACGTACGTAGAAAAAAAGTTGTTGAAAAATAGTTGCATACTTTTTGAATAAACGAACGAAGTGTTCGAGAGTGCGTATACTTAATATAAAATTTTATGATTTATAATTCCCATATGAGATGTCCTTGTATGCACACGTATTGGTTGTAATAAATAATAAAAAAATATTGCTGAAAATGAAACTCACTTGAACAGATATGCAACGAAAAAAATCAGATAATCCTTCTAAATCAATAAGAGTGTTAAGAGATGAAAAAGTCCGACAAAAATACCCATATTCCAAAACAATAAAATATGCCATTACATGCTTTTAGGAATATTTTGCTACGTAATTTTTCATGTTATCACTAAACACAAAACACCATTACTGTCATGGTGGAGGCATGCTTCATATTAGTAATTTGCATCCATTGCAATAATGTGTGATTGTAGCTTAGAGATTCCGGAGTAAATATTTTAATCAACTATTGCAACCAGAGAGCTGCGAATTTTTATAATATTAAGGAATATTCTTTTGTAGCTTTTATAAATTTTCTACATGATTGATGTTGAGGCAAATCCCACCACGCCAATATGTTAAGCAGGGGAAAACATTAAATTTGACCACAACTGTCGCAAATAATATGTTGACTTCCCCGCACAGAAAAATATGCTTCCATTTGCACTTAATCTCGGTTTTCACGATTTTACACTCACTACTGGTAGTTTGCAGTCACCTCAAAGTTGTCAACCTCTATCTTAAATTTAAATTATCTAAATTCTAAGCATTTGTTTTGGTTCAAGATACCGCATACTAATCACATTAAACACATAAATACCCGTCCTCTCATGCTTAATGAAATCCAAAGCTTCATATTCACGCCTTCTTTGCTTGTTCAATTTGTGCCTGGAAACATTCTCTTTCTATGTTGAACCGTAGTCATCAAAGCAGTAAGGCAGCTCTAAGTTCTTCGATTATATCTGAGAAACTTTATGGCCCTTCTGGAAACGGGTTACTTGAATACCATCCCAGAATACATACAATTAGTTGAGCTATTTCACTCTTCAGTTTTATTAACTCGTCTCCTTTTCCAAAGAAATTTTGAGTTCTGGTCAGCAAAACATTGCAGCAGAGTCCTTGCTCAACAGCTCATCAACTGCATTGTTTGTGTATACATATATCCTTATACTTACTATTACATTGTTGCACTTAAATAATTCATTGTATTCATTTGTCTAAGTATTTCTCTTTGATAAAAGGATACCTTTTAGCCCAGATTTAACGAACAAGACAAGTTGAATTTTGGCAAGCAAAGCATAAATAAGCTATTAGGATAGTAGAATCAACTGAAAGCCCTACCAATACACTCTCAGCATATTCTTAACCCCAATATTTACTGGGTCAAAATTCAGCTTTAAGCGATAAGGCATCTTTATAAAACTGCTGTGGATAGTCATACATGAATATTTCATCGCGAGCCTCTCATACATTAATCGACTTTGTGTTTAGTCCAGCTACGACTTTCTTTTACTACATTCTTTATTCAGTAGGCTATACTTCTACTATTTTACTCAGTTCCTATTCTTCCCATCATAAAGGAACTATCAGTAAAACTCTGACGTCTCCCCTAAAACACACATTATGAGCGACTGATGCAGTTTTCTACTACTTTCGTTTTGCCCATTCGCTCCACCGCCATCTGAGCCTTCTTAACCTCGTTGAAAGTTAGGTTTAGAGAACTTCTATGACCCAGATTGGTGTCAAAAGTTCTGCCATCTTTTTCCATTGATTATGCCGCTCTCTTTACGAATTAGTCCAACAATAGTAGTCCCAGCATTGCCTCCAAATATACATCAAATAAAAAAAGAACTTTACAAGAAGTCAATAAGAACGACATCTTGTGATCCGGAAGTAGTGCGAATTCGGTTAAAATTCTAATGATTTTAACATCGTAATTGTAATCTCTTTCGATTCCTGAATCTCTTTCGGATTATGTTGTTCTCCTGAAGGCACATCAATAAGATCTAGAGCTCATAACGAGAATATAGTCAAAATTGGTTTTCATTTTTAATGATTTTGCGCCTGTTGATGTTTCGACTAATATTTATTGAATAATAATGAAATATAATGGGCCTGTAGAAATAGTTCCAATTTTTAATCAAGACTTTATTACTAATCGTAGTTGTGACAGCAAAGAAAATATTGTAAACGACTTTAAATTTTTCACTTCAACATCCTAAAACTGATTCCAGTTTAGCTTGTGCTGGGGTTCTTGGTTGTTCTTCGCCAATTAGATATTCATGTCGAAAAGCCATATTCTGCATTTGAAAATTTGAGGCATCTCTTCGTTGTTGACATGAATGGAATGACATTTGAATTAGATTATTATATGAGAGCAATTTCACTTAGTAACCTTCTTTTTCATTATATAAGTGTCTGTGTGTTCCTAGGAAGCTTTCATAAGCTCTAGAGAGAGTTTTATCAGATTGAGCAACTGTTGTTATGTACATGTGACTACCCTTGTCATGTCCGAAACATATTGTGACGAAGAGTTAAATAACACATACATACATACATACATATATACATATTTTCCTTGACGATATCGTAATTAAATAGAATAAATCCAAATTAGTAAAATTCTTTAAATATTTCAAATAATTGTTTAATTAATTGAATTTCAAAGGCACATTTAAGCTATGTATGTATAATATGGTGGCATTTGTATGTATAGTACATGTTTATATACTCGTGCATACATATAAGCGATTTATTGGTTGTAGTAAATTAGAAACTGTTGCATAAATTACTGAAATTGTTTTATTTAGTAACATTGTTAATTTTTTTTTTTTTGCATTTTATGTGAATATTTCGTGCAATTTCCACGCATGGTTTATTTTTTAAAAGTTCTATGCTCTAATTACAAAAACATAAAATAAAGGATTTTACAATAGGGAGAGGGGGGATTGATGTTGACAGTTTTCCCATTATAACTCATATACAGTTTCTTTTATTCTATTTCATTATCGCCCGCACTTTACAGGAATCACTTTTATTTGTTGTTAATATTTGTATTCAGTAATTTCTGGTTTAGCTTGGAATTAAAAATAATTTGCATTTATTATTAGTTCTAATTGCTGAGCGCTGTTGAGTTGTTTTTGTTGTTATTGTTATTGTTATTATATAGCAAAATCATATGAAAACTATTTGAATGGAATATGTAGCAACAATATAAATTGTTGAAATTTATTGCATAAACAATGAAAATATGAATGGAAAGGAAAAATGTAAACATTTGAAAATGATAGAAATGTAATGCGAATACAAGCTGTTGCAAAAGTGAGTTAGGGAAGGCAATACACCTTAAAGGATACCTTTTTTCTGCATAAAATTTTTATATTTAACCAAAAATTTAATAAATTGTTTCCCTTATTAAGAATTTTAAATCTAAAAAAATTTTTAATATTTAGAATAGCCCTAGAGGAATTTCTTTTGTGCTTCTTAATACGTTTTGGAAAATTTTTCTATCAAGAATATAATTAATATAGGTTGGTTAGGTTAGGTTGATAGGAGGGGTATAATAGCCCATGTCGTACGACATACACCTAAGCCAGTGAAGGCTTGTTGTATAAGTAAAAAAGTGCAAAATTGTTTGCACTTCCAAAGAGAGAAAAGGTGTTTATTGTTCATTATTAATAAGCCCAAAGATTGTTAATAAGAAAGGTCATGCAATCTCATAAGGAAGTTATATTTTTCAAATTGTTACATATTTTTTATAAACCAAAAATGTTGACTTCTTTCTTGCATTCAAAATAAATTTTAAGCCGCTAAGTACGAGAACGCTAAGTACGAGTCACTAATTCCCTGACTTTTTGAGTGAAACGCACGTTTTTGTATAAAAAATTATTTCATTTATCAATATAGTGCCTTTTGAGCTCAATATATGGTACTTTATCCAACGTTTCTCCACCTTTTTATCGCTTCCTAAAAAGTAACAGTTGTCAAAGTCATCAAAATATGTATTTGTTTGTGATATGCTTCCACCGAGTCGTTTCTTCAGGTTTGGAATCAAGAAATAGCCACTCGGTGCTAAATCCCGTAGACTAATTCATGGAATTTCGCCATGGAAACTGCTCATATGTGCAACCTTGCTTTGTTCTGGTGGAAAACAACTTTTGTCTTGGCTAAATGTGGTCGCTTTTTTAAGTCCTCATTGAATCGACTCAATAAGTTGGCATAATATTCTCCATTGATTTTTCTAAGCTTTTGAAGGAAGTGGTTTATACCGTATGAGTCCCAAAAACCGTTTGTAATTACTTTATTGGTTGATAAATCCACCTTGGTCTACTTTGGAGCCAATTCACCCCGAGAAAAACACTATTTTTACAGCTGTTTGGTCTCTGTAGTGTTGTACTGATTCCACGTTTTGTCCATAATTACAAAAGGTCACAAAAACTCCTGCATCTGCGTTTAAAAAACATCAAACACTCTTGGGAAGTGATCGATTGTGCGCAGACGCGACACCCATTTTGCGGAAAGCTTTCTCATACCTAAATAATCATTCAAAATTGGTACCACTGAGTCATGTGATATGCCCGTGGCTTCCACAATCTCTCGAACTGTCAATCTCCATTTGGGCAACATCATATTGTGGATTTTTTTCAATTGTTTCGGCTGTAGACACCTCAGCAAGTGCTGAAACATACACAACTTTAATTCCTTTTTCAAAAACCTAAATATAAATTAATGTTAAATCTAACATTTTTGCTCTATTGTAAGCTTAAGATAAGTATCGCTTCATGCCTAGATTAGTATTACAAAGGTCGCAGACTCAACTCCTGCCGTAGACTCCGGGTGTTTCTGCAGTCAATCCAGCTAGCTTCGCAGTCTGTGTTTGTTAATTATAAAAAAATTAAAAATGTACGATACCTTGGCGTAAAGATATGGAAGACATGTGAGCCAACATTTGTTCTTCCAGAAAAAATCGCCACTAGTACATTTTCTTGGCAAATATTTATGTACAGTATTTTAAGCTTCTTTATTGCTAATTTAAGAGTATTCCCCCTCTTTTTCACAAAGCACCAACATACCCATACATTGAAGAGTTAAAGGAATAAAATATACAACAAAAATGTTCCTCCTAGTATTTTATATAAATCTACTTAACGCGTTCTATAACTAAAATGTAAGGATCACATGGCTATCTAAGCCAATTCAGCCCGAGCCTGTGTAAGGTGGAGTAGCTTTAACCCTCCTTTAAATAAAAGTCTAATATAAATTTTTAAGGCGCTGATGTGCGTACATATATTTACGCTCCTTCCGGGATCCTTTTTTGAAGCCTTGTTATTTATTTATTAATTTTTTTTCTCTATTAATGGCGCTTTACCATTTCAGTTCAACTTTTCCGATTTTGCACTTTTTTCTGTATTAGCCAGTACAGTGAAATACTTATATGGTTTTTATTTCACTTGTGAGTCGTATTTCAAATTTTTCGTTTCAACTTTGAATAATTTTAATGATTTTTGCAAACAAAGTGTTGGTTGCTACTCTCTGCTTTGGTTCCGCTAAAGGCAATCATACAGCAAGTGCAATCTATGATTGTATCATTGTTAACTCCTGCAGCCATCGTCATTTAGTGTAATGAAATATCCACAATAGTATATACAATATATAAATACATACGTATATATTTCTACTTTAACGGCCAAATACTTCTCTAACAACACGTTATAAAATAAAACAGACCCACAACAACAATAACAACAAAGTACAAAATACAAAATATTAACACAAGAAAACGTTAATAAATGGCAACAATAGTACAAAATCAACAGATTCACATGAAACGCCATCATTAACAACAGCAGCAACAATATCATTACGAACAACAATAGTATGAAATCAACAACAATGATTCAACATATCCGTATGGCGAGTGCGATGGGACCATTAAACGTATTTCCATAAAACACTTTAATATGTATAAATGACCAATTGAAAAAGGCTAGAAGTAGAAAAAGCAATTTTTTTACGTTTGAAAAGGTATTAAAGAGGCCTTTCAGAATGCAATTAAGGCACACGGTAGTGCGCCATGCCAAGTTCTGCCCCATGCCAAGTTCAGGCCTATGCCCACAGTAAGTATATTAAATCATTCACTTAATTATAAAATAATGAAACTTGAAGCATATGAATGCTCCATAAAGATAACTTTAAACTCGTCTTTTCATTATCAGCAAAATCGGAGAACGGGAGCTTTTCATTTAAGGGATTTAGGGAACTGTTCCACTATAGCGAGAGAGCTGAAACTGGGTATACAAGCAGCTGCTAATAAACAAATGATCAGAAAAATCTCAAAATGGTAGTTTTTTATCTCTAGGGGCACCAGGGTGTCCCTTATTTTTTATAGGACGCTTCCACTATAGCGAGGGAACTGAAATTAGTTATACAGGTAGCCCAAACTGAAAGAGTAATCATAAAAATTTCAAAACGGGTCTCAGTCAGCTAATAATCAGAAAGATGAAAAAATGGAAAATTTTTATCTAGGAGAACCAGTTTGCCCCTCTGTCTGTTGACAAAATTTTTCAGCATTTTGATTGTAACTCCACCTGGGTGACTTCAGGAAATACTCTTTCTATATTTTCTTTATGCACCCCATTTACGAAGGGTTGAAGAGGTAAAAGTTACCGCTCTCTTAATTTTTCCATGTTAATGTGCAATTCTTAGACCACATTCAAAATTCCAGTAAGAAGTATACCAACACACACGACTTTTCATCTGATGCAATCATCATTATATTAAATAACCCAACCACCTGTCAACTTTAAGTTAAAAGACGTTTTACAAAATGAGGCGCTTCAACTCCACAGAAGTGTATTACAGAGGATGGAGTTGGAAAGAATAATGCAGAAAAGTTATAATTTTTTTATTCAAACTTTTTACTCCTGAAACTGCCCAATCAAAATATTGACTTATTTAGTTCAATATTTTACAAAGCGAAACGTTTCAAAATATTTGTAATTTAATATTTAATCTTCCCAATTAGTCGTTTAAACAATTATTGTTTAAAAAATTTACTGTATGTTGTGGTTTAGCTATCTATGAAATGTCAGCATATGAACAGCTAAAGCCACAACAAAGAATACTTACTGCCTGTCCCACGATGTTATTCGATATCGATCGCTCGCATAAATACATTCAAACCAAAAACAACATTTTAAAATTTGTTGCTGTTTCAAACGTATTTATGCGAGCTATCGATGTCGAATGACATCGTGGGACAGGCAGATAATTTGAAATTTTTATTAAAAACAAAATATGATATTGCGATTTTTTTCTTAAAAATTTCAAGATTAGCGATTTTTTATATTGGCAACATTATGTTCTTAGTTGAACTTGTTTGTGAGAGGCGTGTTTTGCTTGTTCGGCGATTTTCTGTTGTGGGAAAAAATGGATCAAAGAATTTGCATGAAAATTTTTTGTAAAAAAAAGGAAATACGAGTGCTCAAAAGCACTTGAAATGTTGACAGTGACATATAGTGATTGTAATTTGAGTCAGAAAAAAATTTTTAGAAGAGGTACAAGCTTTTCAAAGAAGGTCGAGAATATGTGAATGACGATGCACGTCCTGGAAGATCCATCACATCAAAATACGATGAAAATGTTGACAGAGTGAAAAAAATTGTTATGTAGAATCGTCGAATCACCATTAGAAAAGTTGTAAAGGATGTCGTCATATCGGTTGGCTCATGCCATACGGAATTGTAAGAAAACAATACATGGCTTTTGCATCACGATAATGCACCTTCTCACTTGTCATTGCTTGTTCGTAATTTTTTGGCCGAAAAGAATACCATAATCATGCCTCAGCCACCGCATTTGCCAGATTTGGATACATGCGACTTTTTCCTGTTCCCAAAATTTAAGAGACCCATGAAAGAACGGCGCGCCGTTTTGTGACGATTAAGGAGATAAAACACGAATCGCTGTGAGAGCTCAATGGCATAATAAAGAGTGAATATCAGAACTGCTTCGAGGATTGGAAAAAACGCTGGTACAAGTGTATTATATCTAAGGGGGAATACTTTGAATCAGGCGTCTGTTCAATCTCTGATCAGAAGTGAGAAAGAAGGCTTCCAAAGTAAAGGCCTTTTTAAATAATTTGCTTCAGAAAATTTAACAAAAATAAATTTTTAGGTTCGCAGGACTATTACTGCTTCTACATGTTTCTAAGCTTAAATGTGCCATTATCTTTAACATCTACATGAAAATATCATGGGCTTACTCGGCACACTGCGTCTAATTGAACATAGTCTGATATACACACAAACACACACATACCAAAATACACATTCAAATTTACTTATAGTTTCAGATAGAATTTAAAATGTGCAGGAGTTGCACAGAACCGTGCGGTCAAAGTGGGCTGTTAGCTGAGCAGTGAAATTTTAGTTTCCTAATGTTTCTCTAATGAGCCAATTCAACCACAGGTACAGGAGAATGCATCTGCATGTGTGTGTGTGTGCTTAAATTTATATTCATTTTGTATTTTGGTATTTATTTCTATATGTTTCTGTCCAAATACATACAATATTTCATTTTATTTCTCTTTACTTTTAAACATTTTGCATCCAGCCAAAAACCATCATCTGATACTAAAATTGTTTCAGGCTGGATTTTGATATCCATTAATTGTTTACAAATAATAACATGGAAATGACCACACATGTTTTTATTTGTGCAAGATGGATACATACATACATATACGTATATCCTTTATTCAATGGACTGTAAAAATAGCCAAGGCTCACCAGAAATGTGGATTGTGTTCGTACTATAGATTGATTAATTTACGTGTGTGTATTTAGTCAAATGTTTTAAAAAGAATTGGACTTTTTAAATATAAAACAGCTTGTAAAACGACTTTTCAAATTTGTTTGTTGTGGCTTTAGCTGTTCATAGGCTAAAGGTCATAGGCTTTTGTACAAACAGTGCAACAAACAATTCATACTCACCATGAGTCTATTTCGTTATTCTTGCAACATGTATGTAATTAGACGTCCTATGGGTGTTAATATTTGTATTTATTATGCAAAACGGATAACAAAATCTTCATTTTAAATACTTAACATTGAAATTTATCGGGCAACCAGCGCTAAAGTTTTAAGACGAATATCCTTGAAAAATAGTAAAGACCCTGCTCATACAAAAGATTCATTAGAAGGTACTCAGGTTTAACAGAAAATCGTTTAATATATCTACACGAACATGGTCCGTCTTATGCTCTTATACGTTATTATATTCAGTTGGAATAAAGGACTTATTTCGATATGTTACAGAAGGTTCAGGGACTTGGCTCACAATATACAACTAGAGCTCTTTGAGCTACTTCTATGGATACGTTTGGAGTGATTCTGTACCTTCTGCCACTAGACTTAGCTGGTAATAAGATGGCTGCGCCTCACAGTGGGGTGAAAATACGTCACGGTCACTGCAAGGATATGCGACTCTATAAAACCTAGACACCAGCTTATGACGCATCGGCTAATGGTATCCTAGGAAAAAGAAGAGGAATAAATTTCAACACTGATGGCTGCAAAGACCACCAGGCTATGAGACTTGAAGTATACTCAGGCAATATGAAAATTTTAATTTTAAAACAACTGGCATATCACTGTAGTATTTTCGTAGCAGAATCAAAAAAGTTGTGGATTGACTAAAAATGAGTGTAATGTTAAACACAACCGTACAAAGGTACACTAGTGGCCTTAGTATCAACTTCTCCTGAGATCAGGAGCAATTAAATGTTTCATGTATTTTATTTAACTTTACCTTTAAACCGAAAAATGAATAATCCTAAAAAAATCTGTTTGTTAAATGTGTTTAAAGCCAAAAAAATGTTCACGTTTTGTATATAAAATTAAAATTAAAAAAACTGTGTAACTTTTAATGTGTGTGAAAGAAAAAACCATATTTTTTTAATGTATTTATTACTTTTTCATTTGTTAATGAAAATAAAAAAACTTCTGACGATGCCAATCGAAGTTCGGACGAAAGATTGAAAAATAATATTTAAAAATATTTCTTCTAATTAAAGAGATCTGCTGCTAAGATATACATAAAAGTGTTTTCGAAAGGAGAAAGCCTGAAAAGCAAGAAAGACATAAGAGAGTAGGAGCACACGCAGGACTTCGGAAGTTGAACGTGAAACCGAATCGCTGGTTTTAGAATGTTAACACTTCCAGTTAAAAAAGCTCAACACCTGAACATTTTTCGTGGCTCATCACACGTTCTTAAAATGCACTTTTTGATATCATGGAATTTCGCGCTGAAGAAAACTTGTTAACTTGATGTTATCTACCTATAAACACTTTGGATTGGGTGCTATTTTCATTTCTTCTATCTCAAAAACTATACTTCTCGACAGAGGAAAAAATCCTGATTCCAAAAATAAATAAAAAATAATTTAAAAGAATGTCACTTGATGAAGATATGTTTCAATTAATTGTTTTAAAATAATAATATACTCGTTAAAGCTCAGCGTTTCTCACATCAGATGCAGCGAGGTGATTTATTTCGCAAAACATTCATCATTTTGTGATGACGTTATTATGTGCGTATACTTGATATTGAATTATATAAAATCTATATTACGCATACAACCCACAACACACATACAAATATTTGATTTTATATTTATATTACAAAGGCCTTATATTCTTGAATAATAAATAAACCTAAATTATATAATTTTTGTGATAATAATTAAATTAAAATGCAAATCAACGTATAATATCTTCCATAATTAAGTAGCGATCGCCACATCTACAATGACTTACAAAGTGTGATAATAAAGAATGATTAAGAAGAACAAACGTACATGAATTAGTTTAATTATACACACAATACTTGCGAGTTTGAAAGCAGCAATCATAACAGCTATAGAATAATGTTATTTGAAAACTTAAATAAGAGAAATAAAATAAGCGTATGGCAAGTGCATCATGCACTATAATACATATTCTAATAATAATTGGATGATGGATGTGTGGCATGTGCGTGTGCATATATACAAACATACAAGGTGGCGCAAAAGTAATGTCATTATTTGAACTGGCTGCCATTTTGTTATAAACGAAAACAAAAGAGCTCTGTTTTCATAAAAAAAGTTTATTTGAAAGTGTGAAATTGATGACATTAATTGGAAAAAAAAATTGTATCGCTCAAATGGCCACCTCCCCAGTTGATGCATAATTGCACTTATTTTATGGCATTTTGAATTATTCCTCGCAAAACATCTGTTTCCTAATTGGAGATTTCTTCTTCAATGAAAACTATCAAGTATTGCAAGGTTCATGATTTATTGTGATAAACGGGAGATTTTAAAAAGACGTAAAGAAAGAAGCCTGCTGTCGTTACATTTGACCATCTTGGCCGGGTAAACCAAATTTCCAAAATGGAAGATATATCGACCTGGAAATTAGTGTCTTCAAATATCCATCGTTGTCCCAGCGATTGTCTCGTGCTTTTGAAACCAACAACGTCCTAGACCCAACAGCAGCAACTTGCAGCAAAATGCTCAGTCACTTTTTCACTGCAAATGTCGCACCAAACAGTCATTTTGAGGGGACGCAATGCTTCTTCGCACGTTTCACGTGGAGTCTCCTCACGAAGGCGTTTTTGTTTTCTTAAATCGGTTTCGTCGCTCATTATAATTTCTGATACGAAATGAGATTATGGCAGTGAGATAATCTTGTCCGACGATCAGCAGACAGCAATTCGGGAATAATTTGCTCATTGCAAGGAAACTTTTTCAAATCATTCACACCAAAATTCGTTGCCTAATTGTGTGCATCGTCGTCTCGGTGATGTTTGTGGATCCTCCCTGATGTTATCGCCAAATGCATCTATATTCTCGATATAAGGAGCAATACAAAGCCGGCTAATTCTTGCGACCCAGTTTAGATGAGGCGTGCAGCCAAACGCTTAATGACGATGAAATTCAAGCTGTTTGAAAACAAATAAGCAGTAATTAAACAATAACTCCATGTTATTGAAGTGTATATCTCTTCATGGATTGTTGACAACTGATTCTATATATACCTACACCATAAATCTCGAAGCACTGTGGTATTTGGCGCCATCTGCGAAAATGGCAGCCAATTCTTACCACGTTTATACGCACGTCTTATTTGCAAATAGAACTATTTGCAAATAACTAATTCACTGTTTATACGGGTAATTGCATACAGAACTTATATTATTATTAGTGATGCCATGTGACGAAAATATGATTGTTTGGTAAGTAAAACACAAAAAACGTTCATGAAGTGGCAACGTCTTACTTTTTATTTGCAAATAGTGTCGTTATTCACGACTTGTTTAAGTGAGTTAATAAGTTACAATAAAAAAGTTATACGGCAACATTCTTCTTTTTTATTTGCAAATAAGACGTGCGTATAAACGTAGTATCTGATTATGATATTATTACTGCGCCACCTTGTACAAGCACTATATTGCGTTTATGGTTGTATGAATAAGTTAGATAAACATATAAATGTATGTATGTTTGTATGTATTTTCATATTGTTGTTATTGCCAGCAAAACCATAAATTCCATTTTCCCACACAGTCACTCACATGCCCAAGTAGTTTGGCATTTTGCAACACATTAAATCACATTTGGTAAAACGGCAAATAGCACATGTTTGCTGTGTTGCTCATTATTTATGAGGAAACATACTCGTAAATAATTTCATGCATCTCAACTTGTAGACTTTCGTTATGTTCAATTTAAAGAACTTTCTTCTCTCTAGAGTTTATAATTAAAATGTGTAATAATTTTCAGGTTTCTTTTTATGCTTTTATTATTTCCTTGTTAAACTAAAAATATTTATAGTTTAAGCAAATTTGTGGGGTTCTGGCGAAGAGAACTTAAAAAAGGAATACTGTTTGTAAATTAAAAATAAATGTAAATGCCAGAGACTTGTGCGTTAAAAAAGGATAGAAATTGGGTTACAATTCTTTAGAAAAATATGAATTTGGCTTAGTTTTTATTTGGGTTGCGTTTTGTGTACTTTAGTTCCAATTTCTTGTTAATTATTTAATAGGACGAGTGTAGCTAAAAGGAGTCCAATTTATGTAGATTTACTGAATTCGATAAGTATTAGTGTTCATGCTTCAAGTATATAAAATTCATAGGAATTTAATTTCTTTAATTATTTATTGAGCTCAAGGATTTTTTAAACAATTGGGGTATTCAAACGGTGTGCTATTAAGTCATATCGTCATAATGTCTTAATATTTTAGTATGGTTTAAAAATATTGTTTTTGTGCTGCAAACAAAAAAGTCATAAAATAATAAGACTTTTTGAGCTATATATGTTTATTGTTTTGTCATAAAATAATGGAAAAAATCTGAGCCAAAAGTTAAACGTGTACATAAATCCAACTAAAAAATAGAATCTGCTGGAAGAAAAGTCGCTAATAGAGATTTTGGAACCCCAAGGTGGACACTTCTATGGCTAGTGAGCAAAATAGCAACGTTTATTAAAAACCCTTCCTCAGTTTGTTCTTCCTCGTCTTCATCACCTACAAGGAGATGAATTAAAATTTAAATGGATACATTTTCTTCATACTTACTTGGTCCATTATGATGTCCAACATGTAATTTTCACACAAACTGTGGATTACTTCAGTTTTTTCGCTTGTTTTTAGCATTTTCAAAAAAAAAATTGTAAAGGTTTTAATTTTTTTGCTTTGATGTCAAATATTTATAAATGTTTTATATTCATATCAGCTGACCGAATTCTGAAATAGCACACTAAGTAATGACGGGTTGTTCATAGCAGTCATATATTTTTGTGCTATTATTTTATGATATATGACTTTATGACTACCGTTTGAATCCCCAAATATATTTATTTTTAATTTTTAGCAATATTTAATATTTCTAAGCCCTGTGGGTGTCTTCTTTAAGAAATTCAAATTATTCTAAAAAATTCAAATACAAATAATGAAAAACGCTTTAATATTTTCAACACAAAAATTGACAAATGAGCAAACGAATAAAAAAATTACAATTTTCCTAACTAAATATACTACCCTGTAGAGCTCCTGTTTCTATTGGCTGTGATGTTCTTAAAAAGTTACCTTCTCTGATAATAAATTTGCGATTAGTTAAGTATATTTCCAACAGATTGTGGGTATTTTCCACTCCAATTTATTAATTAATCACCCTTTAACGTAAATGAAGGGAGCTGAACAGCATTTATTTTCTTCGAACACAGTTTCAACTAGTACATTTAAAGGTCTGACTATTTCTTCGATGGTACTCTGTTTCATCATGAAACCCAATTGGTGGTCCGGAATACATCTACAAGTAGTTTCTCAAACATCTTTGACATTTTATATAACAGTCAACGTATGATGACATTGATAATCAACACTTGATTTTTCTCTATAATTGGTAAAATCTGACTTGTTACTAAATTTGTATGAGGGAATTGATGAATGAATTAAATAACAGAGTTAGAGGGAGACAAACTAAAGTTACTGCACACTGATTTTAAATGCATTCTGGAAATCCATCCGGGCCTCCAAAAAAATTACATCTATAACTTTTTCATATGAACCATTATATCATAAATAAAAAAATATATATGTATAAAATATATTAGGAGTATATGGAAATTTATTTACTTATTGTACCCATAAAATATTTGGGCTTTTCAAATTAGTTTGTTGTGACTTCAGCAGTTCATATACCAACAGTCCATTGGTGATTTCATTTCACCATTCAAAGCCTACAGTGATTATGTATTTTGTAATAATCAGATACGATAGAGAAATCTCATATTGTATTTAATTTCCTTTGGCATAAATAAAGAGTGATTTTTTAGCAATTTTCTTTTTGACAACACTGTTTTTGGCAACTCAGGTGTTTTCGTAACAGGTCCAGTTTGGTCTACACTTTAACCATGAATCGACTTACAAACACGAACAACGCTTGCTGATTGTTGCATTTTAGAATTAAAATTCATGCTCTGTAAAGAAAGTGCATCGTCCAATTTTTTAACGGAAAATTGTGTTCAGCGACGAAGCTCATTTCTTGTTGATGGAGGCATCGCAAGAACTGCCAATGCCTACAGAAAAATGCACTGTTTGGTGTGGAGTACGGGCCGGTGGTATCATTGGACCGTACCTTTTCAAAGACGACGAAGCAAGGAACATTCATTAGTGTGAATGGCGAGCACTACCATGTGATGATTAAAAAACGTTTTTTGCCCAAAATAGAAAACAGAAGAGCTGCTGTTCCTAAAAAATCACCATTTACTTTGTTTGCCACAACCATATAAAAAATCATAACATTGTGTATATTTGTACACAACTTCTTTTATGCGATTTCAACATCTATTTGCCTCTTTTGTAATACCCCTTATATAGCAATTTATTTAAATATTTTTCTGGCATTTATTATTTTCCTTTTAATGTACATAAAATCGTTTTCTTTTCTGAATTAAAAAAAAATATCGTAATATTGCGCATGCATCCCTTTAAATATTTATACTTTAAAATGTCCAATAGTGTTCCCTTGTTGTCATAAACAATTCCAATTAAACGATTTTCCTGTAGCAGAAGTCTTTGTAAAAGTTTCTGTTACTCTTGTTGTTTTACTTTAAATAAAAATGACAAAAAATAAATAAAAAATATATAAAATTTTTATGTAACAAGCAATTTGAAATAAAATAGCACAAGTGACTGGCTGCAGGTGCTTTTTTTCTCAAATGAAAAATGTTTGCTAAGAGAATCGTTATTTTACCTAAGGTTTCTTAATAGGCTTTTAAAAATCTTAATTGCTGAACATATAATGCACTAAATAACGATATATTTATACATATGTATGTATGTACAATTGTATATATACATATATTTGAATATATTAAGAAAGAAGCGTAGTGTAGCTTTTTTTCGAAATTTCAATATTCAATATCTTGGCCTTCGTATCAACAGCATTTTTCGTTTCCACACTTTTTATCAATTATAAAACGAAACGAAAACATAATTTATTTAATTATTTAATAAATACCATGTTAAGAATTCAAGTAAATATGGAATTATGTACTACCACTTAAAGAAACAATTTCCTTTGGAGAAGTTCTAAAGCCCATGAGTCTTAAGCGTTTGTATTTAACTTAAAAATCCAACAAAAAAGAAAATTGCAATTTTCTTTTACAAATGAACATTTTCAGCAGTTATCATGATGCATCTGACACATTGTTTTTTCTTCTTTTTCTTTTGTTTCTACTTTTCTCTTAGTGCCTGCTTGATCATAAATTTGTCTCAAGTCTATTATAAATTCTTGATAAAAATAAATTTTTCTTATATGCGAGTATGAAATTAAAGTTTTGCAAGAAACTTTACAAAAGGATAACTGAATGTGAGACTATTACTCGTATGTGTGTGTGTGTGTGGGCATGTTTGTGTGTAAAGGTAAAGAAATTTGCATATGAAAAAAATATAATACAGTTTGCACGAAAATCGTACAATTGCAAAAGTACTTCTCTACTATTTTTTCTACATGTCAATCAGTGATGACATTTTTGTGCTTTTTAGCAGGTTTTAGTGCTACGAGTATCATTAAAAAGGTTGTTATACAGAGTGCTCTTTCACAGTTTTATAGTTTATTACTTGTTTTTGGATTTGTGTGTGTGTATGTGTGTGTGATTTATAGAAAATGTGACTACTGCACTCCAGTAAGAAAATAAGAGATCTCAGGAATTGAATAAAAATTTAAAAATATGATACGTAAGTAGTGCAAATTTTAATGTTTCTAATGATTTTAGAGTAAGCTTATCATTTCAAGATGTTCTCTTTTTTGATGCTTATTCATCGAATTGGAAACTATCTTTAAAACGTAGCGAAAATTAGAGTTATTATATTCTTTTTTGCAACAAAATTATTTTAAATTGAATTATAAATCGCCTACTCGTATAATTGGAAATCAGCTTCCAATTGCAAAGAAAAAATTATTGCCAAAAATTTTTCCAACAAAATAAATTTCTAAAGCTAATTTTATTTCCTTTCAGTCTTTTTTATTGCCATTTTTAAGTACAAGGTTATCCCTTCTTCGGTTTCAAATGTAAAATCAAACAAAAAAACACATTAAGCTATGATTTTGATGAAACTTTTATTTCAATAAAATGCCTAAGACCGGTTGTTACATACTGCTTTAAAGTTCACTGACGATATGGTTTAGCGACCAATGAAAGGTCGGCATATGAACAGCTAAAGCCACAGCAAGCAAAATATTTTTTTGATTCAAAAAAATCGGATCACCGATTTCTGAATATATGTTTATAGTTGCTAGTTTTTTGTTCATATTTATTTGTATTTATCAATTTAATTTATTTTTTAAGCTTAATTTCTGTCCTTTTTAAATTATGTTTATCGGTATTTTTGAAGAGATTCAAAGTTTCTTTAGAAGAAAATAGATTTATTGATCTAAATAATTTTGTTTTATGATCACTTTCTCTAGCTAATTATTATGCTACAGTTAACAGGTCATTTAGTTCGATGAACTTATTAAAAGAGTTTTTTTTTTCTAAACTAAAAATAAATTTTCGATATAACTTAAAATTTTTGTCAATCAAAAGTTTCATGCATTTATTTTGTGGTTGCAATCGTGGCTCCCTTTCATACTCTTTCAAAAATATAATTTTCAGTAACATTTTCTTAAATTTTCTTCTCCTGCTACTTTTGAAAAAATTTTGAACGGATGTACTCGTACTGCTGACAAGCTACTGAATGAAATGTCTGCATATTTTATTTTATCTCATATTGATGTTCGGAATAAGTAAATTTTAAAAACCCGTCCAACATCATGGTTTCATAAACTTGCTATAAAAGCTCTGCTCATTGCTACACTTGTAATAAGTACACTGAGTTTCGTAGTTAAAGTTTATTTTAAATAACAGCAGCCTGACCCAATTTTTGAATTTCGAGTTTGTCTTTGAAAACAATTGTTTTTCCTTCCGCCATTTGTTTTCTTTCCTTTTTTTTGGAGCATGTCTGGTGAAGATTGTGAAATCTGCTACAATACAACAAAACTAACAAATATGCAATAAGGCATCACCAGTGATGATGAAGTGTTTTATATACGATAGTTGTTTAAGGCTCAAGGGGATTCTCCATCGTTGCTGTTGCAGCACTGCCTGCTCGTGTATTGCTACTTTATTTGAGCATTTGTTATCACAGTTGCAGCTATTGTTGTGGTTGTTGCTGTTGTTGTTGTTGTTATTGTTATTTATATGTGAATCTCGTAGTCATGCCAGTTTGTTAATTTGGTTAAGGAGTAAAGGGCTGGCTGTTTGCCTGCAAGACTGCCTAACTGTCAAACTAGAGGCCTAAAAAACGGAAGGAATGAATGTATAACTGAATAAACGAGGGAATGGTTTATTTGTCTTCTTGGGAAAATTTCAAGCATTGAATTGTTGCTTTTATTGCTGTTTGGTGGTCTATATCATCATTTCATGTTTAAATAAATCCCTTTGTGAGCCTTTATTATCATTATGAAACTGTATTAAAATTTTATGCCGGCTTAATTTATTTATTTTATTCTTTTTGCTGCCTAAAGAAAACAATTAGTGAAATAAATTCTTTGCTCAATTTGTTACTAATACTTCTTCATTAAATATAATTAAATTATGTGATGAGCAGTTCCAGTAAGATGATCTGGAAATTTTATTTGAATTTTTTTTAAAGAAATATAAAAATTTTTATATAAAAAAAAGAAAATGCAGTGGTAAGTTGAGCATCTAATTAGTTTCATAGTATTTCACAGTAGAATTGAATAGAATAAAGTACTTTTTTTATTTAAATACTTTCAACCAAAACTTTGCAGGGTTTATTTTATAATTTATTTACATATTTTTTTATTTTTGCTATACTGATTTCCCTATTTCTAACATTTCCCCAATCTGCAAGCTTTTTTAAATCCAAAGAAGCTTGAATACTCTAAAATAATTGCCACAAACATTTCAAACAAACATTTTGTCGAAAGTTGTTTTGATTTTCAGTCAAACTTTTTTATTTTCCCTGTGAAGTTTATAGAATATTGTAAGTAAAAATGATTTTTTTTTTATTTGATTCTTTTTTAAATTTACAAAACTATTTGTTTGTTTATGCAAAATATTTGCTGATTCAAAAAATTTGATTACTGAAAATAAAATTTATTTTTTTCTGTGTGCCACTCAAACGCACTAGGCCGAAACCTCCTAAATTATGGAATCCACACCCTCGTTCTTAGTCGAACACAAGACATGAAGACAAGCACAGAAAATGACGCAGCAACCAAGTTTTTCGGTTAGCCCCATCTAAACTTAAGTTCTACTATTTAATAATATTAATGTGGAAGTTTGTATATTTGGACGTTTGGATGGCTGCACTCAAAAAGGACACATACTTATCTCCTAAAAATTATTTGAAAAAAATTCCTCAATTTAAGTAAAATTTCCCTAAAAATAGGAAAATTGTACTTAAATGTATTAAAAAGTGGTCTCAATTTAATTCATAATTTCTCACAATGAAATTCTTTCATTTAAGCATTTTCTAAAAATTCAGTTAAACTTAAGCAACAAGAAATTTTTATTTTAGTAAAAAAATTAAGATGAAATTAATCAATTGGTCCGAGTATTAAATTTTTAAATTTAGATTAATACTTTTTTCAAACCATTATTTATTTTTTATTAGGAAAGAAGTCAGGAGGAACCATCTGTTACACAAACACAACGGAATATGACTGCCTTTCGATGGTCATCACACCATTCTCATCAGCATTCATGCGTCTGAACATTATCAAATGCCTATCGAACTCTCCGCAGGCTTGTGTGTTAATTTAAGCAAGACATGTGGCGAGCTGAAGGCAACCGGACTGGTCACAGGATGCGGATAAGTGAAAGGCCTTTAGATATAAATGTTAGCTGCGTATAAGTATTTTGTTTTTTTTTTACAAATAAGCAGTACCAGACAATCAGCGGATGTTAGCCTTGTTAGAAAATATTGACAAGTTGAGTGAGTACCACCTTTTGATCTGTACTTTTCGAACAGGAGATCCCTCAAACATCGCAGTGTCCGTTCACCAAATTGGAGCGGACGTCTGTACTTGTATTAAACTATAAAAACGTGGAATATGTGCAGCCAGAACGATGGCTAAGATGGCAGCCTCATCATCAGACTAGAATGCAGTACGCTAATCATATGCTCATCCGAAATAGCATGATTAACAAAAACTCAAACAACATGAAAGAGGCCCTACACTCCTTATAGGATTAATGGAAACATATGTATCGAGCTCTAAATATGGTTGTAGTTTAAAAACTCTATAGTTAAGAAAATTATTCTATCAAAAATAAATTACTTCCAACTGTGCCAAAAGAATGGAAAGAAATGTCATACAGGCGAATATTGTTAACGCAGTGCTCGCAGTCCGCGAGTACAAAATGTCTCAGAGACTTTGCCATTCAAATTTAAGGGGCTACGATTTCTTCTATGGTTGCCATTTACAATGGCTATATTGATAAGCCCCAGTGACAATAATTTATTTGAGAGCTCCTTGCTTCCTTTATGATCGGCTTAATGGCGCTTGCACAACATATATTAACTTAAAATATGTTTCTATATACGTCATTATTCATTTATTATCCAGATATTATTTATTGATAGTAATTAATCATTTTAGAGTTAAGATTTAAACACTTAATGTTAGCCCATAAATTATAATACATAAAACAATTTTAGTTAAAGTTTGAAAATTCTTCTCTTACCAATTATATCTACCCATTTTCATCAAATAATTAAACAAAACATAACAAACATCATTTCTTATTTTGAAAAACTAATTAAAATTTCACAGCTTTTTGTTTGCTATCAGTTAATAAATGCGAAAGGATATCAAACGCCTTGAAGAAGAAGTCAAGAGTACACAATTATCGTAATTATACGATGAACAATTAAAATTGTTTAAATATATCAATGATCGCTTCAAACTTTCAATTTTTTTTGGAATGTTTTTATTCACTTTCAATTGGTAACATTAATTACGCAATTAGACACGAACTTTGAACACAATGATACTCTCCGGCCACAGTCAATCGTTGATGATTGAAGCGGAAGAATTCCAATTAACATTAAAAGACGTTCTTATCTTTATGCCATCTTTAGCGATTCCCTCCTTTTTTCGCATTTGCTTTGGTGTGGAATATTTTAAAGGATTTTATGGCCATTAGAATGAAGTCTTGTGAAAATGTTGTTTTGCAGGCGTAGTTGTGGTCTATTGAAATGGAAATGTTTGCATTAGAAATGCCGATAGCAATAATAAGAATGTCGACAACCTTTGCTCATCATTGTATCAGGGATTTAAGTTTCTTATATTTCAAATAAAAGGATTTCAACTTAAATAATGTTAACACTTTGTAAGTCTATTTTTTCAATGTTCCGACATTAAGGAATGCCAATCAAATATCATTTGAAAGCTCATTATGCATACAAAAGTTTACATTTGAACATTAATTTTAATTGTAATTGCAAGTATGAAGAAATATTTAAATAATATATATATATATATGTATATATATATATATATATATATATATATATATATATATATATATATATATATATATATATATTATTTTTTTAAGTTTTTGGATTTGATTTAAAAAACACATAAAATTTTGTGAAATATATGAATTATTAATTTAAGTCGATTAAACCATACAATTCAATTTGTAAAGATGATGTCATGTAAATGTTGACCGCGGCTACGCTTCAAAAGGTTCACAAGCTGTAATCAATTTTGGCATACTCTTTCCAACACATCGTCCGGTATCTCACGAATAAAGTCTTCAATATTGGCTTCCAGTCCGTCAAACGTTACGCGTTTGTCCCTATAGACATGAACCTTAACATAGCTCCACAATAAATAGTCTAATGGCGTTAAACCCCACGATCTAAGCGGCCAATTGACCGGCCCAAACGTGTAATAAACTGTTCACCAAACTCGCCTCTCAATTATGCTATTTTTTTGCGTGCTATGTGGCATATGGCATCGTGTTGTTGTCAGCCAAGTCCAGCTCTTCTATATAAATTTTTTTTAATCATCACACGTTAGCGCACGCCAATCACAGTAACGTTCCTACGATAGTCGTCTTTGAAAAAGTATGGTTAAATGATGCCACCGGCCCCTAATTCACAACAAACAGTGCATTTTTCGGTATACAATGTTTCTGGCTTCTCTACACATCAATAATTTAATACAAAATTATTTCCTGTTCAAACAAAATAAAAATCTATTTTGGATATAACCTTAGATTCAATATATAGAAAACACATCAAAAAATTTAACATCCTGTGTTGACAAGTTTACGTTAAAAACGTTGAAAACTCTCCAAATTTTTACCACTTCCGTTTCACTATTTGTGCATTTTCATTACTTTTTTGAAGCTCTTTTGTTACTGGTTTATTTCACATACATATAAAAATGATTACAAACAAATAGAAACATTTTCTTGTGCAATATTATTATTGCATTATTTTTTTCAAGCTAAATGTTAAAGGTTTTGCAATATTGTTGTAAAGTTATCTCTGTCTGAAATAACATACTCGTATCAGAGCAATTTAATTAAGGAAACTGTCGGTTTTATGTGATATAACAGTATTGAGCTTTCATTTTTCGTTTACATCACATTCATTGGCAACATGAACAAAAACAACAGCGAAATTGAAATAAAAAGAAAACATCACAATTACTTATCAATTACCCCACGTCTGATCTGACCAAATCTGCCAAACGGATGTTAAAGCATCAACCAACTGCACACAAAAAAATAATGGAATATCACTGTCTATTTAAAAGTGGCTTTTGTATTTATATACATGATGGTTAAGGATTGCACACACACACACACAAATATGTGTGCATATGCATGTTAAGTATTTGTGTTTTTTAAATATACACACATACATACATACATTCGAGGTTAAATGCAGATGCAAGCAAATGATAATATATTACATTACGAATAGCAGCGCTGGTGGAACGATGACTATTGGATATTCGCATTGGAAAAATTTTATTTTATGAAAATATTCAATGATTGCAGAATATAAATGCAAAGGAATATTTCATTGGGACGTTCATGTCTGCTTTCGTTTTTAGTTATTAATTTTTTTTTTGCTTCTCCCTTATTTGCATAGATTTACTGATATTTGCTGGATTTTTAACAGCATTGACGACGTGGTCCAATATAAAAAAAATATATATAAAGTGAAATGAGATGGACTAAATGACAAATTTTTGGATATGGCGAAAACACCCGAAACTCCTTTGACCCATAATGTTGTTACCATCATACACTTGCCTGCAGAGTTTTGAAAATTACGCTTCTTGGGAAGCATCAGAAACTTTTTAAAGAAAGGTCAGGTCCTGTCTCTACATTTTATATTTTACTGAGTAACTTATAAATACAAATTTTCATATTAAGTTATTCAGTTCTTTGAAAATGCATCTTGGAAAGCGTCAGGAGCTTTTTAAAGAAAGGTCAGGTCCTGTCTCTACATTTTATATTTTACTGAGTAACTTCGAAATAAAAAAATTTATGTTAAATTATTTAGTCCTTTAAAAATACATTAGCGTGTATGGAAAATATATGTTTATATGTTATTTGTTTTACAAAATAATTCTTGCAAGACAAACCGACCTCAATACAAAGAGCCAATCGAACAGATTACAAAACCGAATCAACTATGGGTTAATTTGAAATCCAATATAATCCATTTCTAGTTTATATTTTACTGCCAGGAAAGATTGAAAATACCCTCTTTAAAAAAAAAAACTATAAGTACGACTTTAAAAAAATTTTAATAATCAATATTTCAGGCAGGCAATTTGCCTGTCCTATTTCCCGAAAAAAAATTATGGGACCTACCTGTAAAAAATTATTTAAATCGGTTCAAAAATAATATATAAAAAATAGACACGAATTGGTAAACTCCCCTTTTTGTGAATTCAGTTAAAAATACTAATTAGTATTCTTGCTTCTATATTGCAATGCCAAAGGGTCTGATGAATCAAAGCGAGAAGGATGAACTAATTGTATTCCTTATCCTGCCTGTTTTAAGGACTCTAGTTGTAAAAGCGCTGCTCCTTTAATGTTACTTAATTTAGCATATATTTTTCAATAACTCTCAAAATGTGACAGCATTTTCCAGTAGTACCTCTGGTCGGCAATTCACATAATTTTAAAGGAAAAATCATTTTTCTTTGCGGCAACAGTGCTCGTTATATATTCCATCCTTTATGCCACTATGATAAATGTTTTCATATGTCTTTTGGATGATATACGAGTACTGGACTGATGTAAAGATAATAAAAACTCCCTCCTGCTCTCGAATGAATTAACGAAAAACAATGTGTGCAATAAGTTCAAACACATAAATATGTACGTTTATATGTTTCATGCAATTGACTTGATGTAAATGCAAATTCAGTGAACTATTTTCAATATACATAAGTATGTGTGTACAATATGTGTGTACTTGAGAGTGTGAGCTGTACAGTGATTTCAAACAAATGGAAACTATGTACTTACATATAAGTAAGTATATGAATTCATTTTTATATTGTCTTCTATGAATTTCTCATTTTTCTTAATTGAAAAAGTTTAATTGGTCTTGCCGGTCATCCCTTTATCTTTCCATTAATATCAAGCTCGATTTGAGAAGAATTTTCGAATAATAAAAAAGCACTCTCACTAAAGCAAGAGCGGCATTTGGAAGACTACAACCAGTATGGAGAAACTTACAAATATCCAGACGAACCAAGCTTAGAATATTCAACGCATGTGTAAAGTCTACTCTCTGTTGTACGGAAGTGAATCTTGGTTAGTATCGAACACCATCACGCAAAAGCTACGGGTATTCATCAACAAGTGCCTCAGAATCATATGCAGCATATTCTGGCCTTACCAACGAGGAACCTTACCAACGGGGAACTCATACTAACACAAATAAAACGTAGGATATAGAAGTGGATCGGCCATACTTTTAGAAGGAATGCTTACAGTATAACAACCATAGCGTTAGGCTCCAGAAGCCGTGGTCGATATTCGGCAAACTACACAGGCTTGGGATCAATCCTACAAACACTTATTCGGTACGCCTTACTAACCGATATAAAATTAGAGAGCAACACATGTAGTTGGCATTATTCTGGATCTTTCGAAGGAGGGTAAATACTTCTGCATAATCCTAGACTCCAAACTCTCATGTACTACGTTTATACGCACGTCTTATTTGCAAATAGAACTATTTGCAAATAACTAATTCACTGTTTATACGGGAAATTGCATACAGAACTTGTGTTATTATTAGTGATGCCATGTGACGAAAATATGATTGTTTGGTAAGTAAAACACAAAAAACGTTCATGAAGTGGTAACGTCTTACTTTTTATTTGCAAATAGTGTCGTTATTCACAACTTGTTAAGTGAGTTAATAAGTTACAATAAAAAAGTTATACGGCAACATTCTTCTTTTTTATTTGCAAATAAGACGTGCGTATAAACGTAGTAATGGAAACGTGATGTAGGAGGGCAAGACAAGGAATGCGTATAAGAGAGACTTTGCGAAAAGATGGTGACATAGGACCAGGGATCCGGGCGCCGCGCCAATGCTTACGCTTTTTTATCGTGTACATGTGCACACGTATTGCAGAGAAATAAAAAACATAAATCAGTCTCACTCGAGCACTAAAACACGATGGACGTGTTACGTTTGTTGTTAGAAATTAGCGTTGCCATATGCAAAAAGTGAGATCCCCAGAAATGCATATGAAATCAACCTGAGGAAATACTAGTTCTTATAAACAAAATTTTTATGAGGGAATGGAGATTTAAGATTTCAAATTTAGGTATGACATGAAAATGTCAGATCTGGCAATAGTGATTCTTTATGTGTGTATGTGAGCGCAAACAAAATGTTTATATGTATTTTTGCCGATCCCTGCCTAGGACATACATTAGATGTACGAAGCAAGTGATTAGACCCATCCTCACCTTCAAATCACTTGTCTGATGGAGAGAAGTGGATAAAAAAATAAAAGTATGTACGCCTATGCTGAATAATGTCCAAAGGTTGACATGTCTCGCAATTATTAATGTAATTAACAGTCAAGAGACGATGCTGGACTGCCTGTAATATATATGTACTTCTATCAAATACACATATATCGGCAGATCGGCGCTTAGACTCAGAGAACCAGTCAATTTAGGGCATGGCCGTATTAGACATTGTACCCTACTATGAAGAGTAGGGGAGCAGGTCCACGGTGGTACAAACGTCCTTATCAAGACAAATAAGTAAATAACAAAAACAAATGAACATATTTTAACATGAAAAGTTCAAACTTCAAAAAGCGCTGTCAATTCCACCTGTTATCAATTCGCCTTACCTAAGATCAGTACAATGAAAACTAAATTTTTATATACGAGTATTGTATGTATGTTTTTAAATATATTTGTTGTCATACTTACATACAAAATAAATTTTCTGCATATGTACATGTACGTAATTTTACGATTTTTTACATCTTTCTCTTCAACTGATTGACTTAAAAAATGGAGGAGTTTATAAATACGAGTACATATACGTGATTAGTCTAATTCTCAGCGGGTTTGACGTTATTTGTGGAGTGATTTTGTAAATTCTCCTTTTTTATAGGAAGGGGTATGATTGGCAGTTGGGTCCCCTTTTTATCGATATGTAAAATGGGCAGGGGAGGGGGTGTTACCCCCAATACGAAATAATACTGAATTATTTTATGTATTATTGCGTATAATAGTGGGAGTTTTCGAAGTTAGTTTTAAGACCGACTTCAAAAATAGTCATTAGAAGTTTAAAATGGAATCTGTTTAGCAATAAATTTAACCGACTTCAAAAATAGCCATTTGAAATAAATAAAATATTAAATGCCGCTGCAAAGAAGTTGGTAACTAAAAGAAAATTATTAATCATATTTTTTTATCATCTTAACACCAGCTTCAAAAATCTCAATAGGCAATGCATTTAATATTTTATTTATTTAAAATTTTTACTGGCTCCTTTTTAGAGTCAGTGAAAAGTTCTGTTTAAGAATTTTTTTCTTCCTGACTGTTTTTTTTTTTTATTTGGTTCGAAGTTGACATAATAATATTTTTTGACACTTTGAAAAGGTAAATTAATATTGTTTTTGGTTGAAAGAAATTGAAACACAAACTTTATTTCTTGTGGTGTAGTTAAACAAACATTTCAATGGTAACACTCATATAATGTCGTAATTTAAAATGGTCAAGGCAAATAACTAATGTTCTAGGTCAGTTTTATTGTCATAATTATATATGGCAGAAATGAACAAAACAAATATCCGTAATGGTCACTTATCAATTACGTTGTATCCCTCCTGCTTGTAGACATCATTTTTTTCTTTTCAATTTTCACCATCCATAATCGCCTAAAGTATATAGTGTCGCCAATGAGTAATGAAGATATTTTGAGTAATTACATAAATATATTTCATATAAAAATACATATGTATGTATATGAAAATGTAATAATTTATTTTCTCTATATTATTATAATGAACAGATTAATATAATTCTGACAAATATAACAATAAGTTTATGAGGACATTTTAAATGGTTATGATGAATATGAAAAATGTTTGAAGGAAACACTTGCAATTATGATCACATCAGCCATATTTTTCCTTCACGTAAAGGAATAACAGACTTATTCAATCTCTTTCCAAATGCCTTATTACTATGAAACATAAGAGTTAAATATTATTTATGAAACTTGTTTAAATTACATTGTGCTTTAAGATACCACTGTGAAGTTATTGGTGATTATGGTTGAAATCATCTTTGCACCACACTTTACAATTACCATAAAGTAATGTTTTTTTAAGCTACCAAAGTTGCAGCCGAAGCCGCTTCAGAATCATAAATAGTTTTTTTTTTATATTACAGTATAACGCCTTTTTTTGCATTGAATCGAAATAAATCTCATCAATATTCGCACAAGTACAACAGCATTTGCATTTCTTTCGTTGCGACTGAGGCAGAGTTTTAAATTGATGATTTTTTTCGCTATATAATTGTATGTTAAAAAAATATTATTATAAAATAACAATCCGTGCTTAAACGTCGTTGAGAAGATTTATATAAGCCAAGCTTAAAGCTTTACAGTGCTAATTATGGCATTATTAATGGATTAAATTTTCCATTTGATTTCTATTGAAATGTAAATCGATATAATTAATTTGATAGTCTATACTGCTTATAAAATAATAAAAAACTTGAACGCGCTAAGCTTATTGCACAGCGTAATTCTAAATTCTTAGGAAAAATACTGGGAATTCAGTTAATAGAGGGATTTTTTTCCATACGAAATTCAAACGTTTAAGAACGTTTAGTTTTGCAGCCAAAGTTTTTCTAGAACATAGAATCTAAATAAAATAAAGTCATTTAATCCTTTTAAAGTTTAGCTCAAACTATCCCAGCAAATATAGAAACATCCCGAACGTATTGTTTGGGTAAAAATTATCATTGCGGCAGTAATCGATTTCGTATTGCGGAAGATACTTTCTTATGGGTGACCAATATATGATTAGGGATATAAAATGAATTTGGGCAAATAAAAACTTATATTTATTAAATATCACATCTCCAGCTTATGAGCACACGTGCATAGGAGGACGAATAAAGGTTATGTAGGGAGGCCATTGGGACAGTGGAACATTCCATCTGTCATCGCCCGATTTTTTTGCAGGCGGGATCCCGATTTTTTGCAGATGACACCTTACCAGACATTATACACTCAGCTTAAGGGTTTTAATGGGAAAAAATTCAGGAGCTATGTACATAGTTTCGTGGCAACGGAGTATCCATAGAGTTATAGGTTTTTGTTTTCCACATGGGTTTTTAGTGGCCTATGTGTAATCTTTTCTTCTCTCTTTAACCTAACCTAATCTAGTATAAATACTTATTTTAAATAACCCTGATAAATTATACAAATTATATTGTATTTTTTAGTGCTGAAATTTTTTTGAAAACGAAACGTTTTTCAACACATGAACTTCGTATGGACAAGTCCGCCATATTAAAAAAAACCGCAAGCATATAAATTTCAAACATCAAGAAACGTTCTGTTTGACAAAATTAAGAATTAAAAAAAGAAAATATATAATTCTTAAAGTTATTTTGTAGATATTGGTCAAACTTTTGCTTCATTGCTAAATTATTGCGTTAGAAATATACCTGATTTGTTTGCTGGGATATTTCTCTTTTAAAAGGAAGGCTGTGTGTGTTTTAAAAAAATTTTTTTTTAAATTTGTTCGACAATTTTTTTACATTACAAGCAGCCATTGAAAAATAACGAATATTTGTACGGCGAAACCCCCTTGAATATTTGTATTGAAATCCATTTTTTTTTTTCTTCTTTTTTTGTTGCAAAAAGCCAACTATGAAGGAAATCTCGATAGCGCAACTGTGCAATAAACTATTTCGTATATTCGTTAAGAAATAAAACAGCTGTACATTAAAGGAATATTGTAAGTAACAACATCAGCAATATCAACTAACGATATACGAGTACTATGTGTGTGTGTGTGTGTGTGTGTGTGTGGGTGTATGTACTTCTAACAAGAAACCAAGGATATCGTATTCAAACAAAAACAGCAGGTTTGAAATTTTGTTGAGTCTCGTAACAAAAACTCTTTCGAAAACAAGCTCTACCTTTTGCTGAATCACCATACGCCATCGTAGGTGCAAATTTACAAAAATTCAATTTTATTAACAACAATATTGTACGTGGAATATTTGTTTGTTTGAAACCAGGTATGTTTATGAATTATGGTAGCATGTCCACACACACACACACAACAAACACATATCCATATACATGCATCCATATTTATGTACTTGCATGGAGATGTGGCCATATTGCCACTGTTACACTTGTGTAGTTGCACACAGTATTTTAGAAGTGTGCAATGGGTTTTCATAAAGTCTAAAATACCACTCATGTTTTGCAATTTAATACGCCAATTGACTTGTATGTTAAAAAATTTCTTTTTTAATCCCCATAAAGTGTTATTTTTGGCAGAGTTGTAAAGTATTGCAATTGTGCATTCAGGGAAATGAAGGAGTTCGATGGTGGGATCTTGAATAATTTTTTTTTTATAAAAATTTCCATTTATTAAATAATTATAATATGTAACAGTATGTTCCCAAAGAAAATAATATTATTTTATATTACATTACAATAATTTTTTTACCACGGTACAATAATTACAATGTGTTACTTTTAAAGTAGCCTATACACCACACAATATTATTGAATATTTTATTGTCATTTAACTCTAATATATTTTATTCATATGTAAGTAAAACAAAGTCATATGCAAAGTAATTTCCAAGGCACTAAAAAAAAAAGAAAATCACTTTTTAGATATACTAATGGCGATTTCGTTTCATAAGATAATTTTGGCCCAAAAATTGGCAACATATTTTACAAGTTACGGCTTACAATAGAACAAAAATAGTTGTTTTAAATATTCCATGTTCATATACAAAAACTTATTAACGTTTTATGAATTTTTCAAATGTGTAAACCAAATTAAAACAATACAAACCTTTGATTTGTATATAAACAAATAAGTTAAGGCAGTTGAAAAATCTGTATCCAACTTTGAAATAAGGCTGAATTCAAACATGATATTTTATTTATTCTAGAAAATAACATGTCCTTTTTTGCACTATCGATTATTTCCTTAGAACAGAACACAATATTGCAGAAGAAACAATATACGAGTATATGAAACATTTTTATTAGAAACGAAAACGTCATGTGTAATAAATTTTCATGAATGTTCATTTAAACAAAATCTTCACTATGTGAAGCGGTTGCTGGATAAACACGTCTTGATGAATATACACGTTTTAGATCCATTATAATTATAACTTGGCATTAGTTAAAGTTAGGAAGGGAGCGACAAGTTCGTTCTACTTGCGACTTGTATCGCAAGGTTTAGTTGTTTTAAGCTGGCACACTTTCTACTTTATAAATTATAACCGTATAATTTTGTACCGCTTTCACGCCGATTGAGCTAAAACTTGCTTGGAAGAAGACATTTTATATTTTTTATGAAAAAAATTTTTCGGGAATTTTTTAACCGTTCAAAAGTAGTCGGTATGACCGCTCTGAAAAGGATAACTCTTTTTACAGGGCAGTTGTAACAACGAAAAATGTTTGCATATCAGTTTAACGCTTATTTTTGTTACGTCTACTTTAATGCCAACTTATAATAATGGCCATTAAACATTTAGTTGCAAAGTTTTTTGGATCCACATTCAAGTAATTGATGCTTTTCAAATATGACACTTTGTCAATTCAGCAATATCCTCCTTGGTGTATTCTATTTCTAGTAGATAATAATAAATTCTAAAGAATTTGTATTGACTAGTTTGTATTAATACCATTATAAATGGTCCGACCATTTGATTCATGTTGGCATTATACTTTGTACATTTTGATAACTTCTATTACGCCCCCATTTTTACTTAATCCTTGACAAAAAAAAACGTTTACTCCCACAGTTATTTTATACATCACTCCTTTAATGAAATATAGTCATATCTCGAAAAACTCGAAATTAGCAAAAGCTGCAATATCGACATGTTTTGTTATAACTTCGGCTTAGCTTCACTTAAAGAGGATACAAATATTGCAAACTTCTTCTATAGAATCTTCCAATATGGTGCTATGGGGCACCATCTCAGCATCTTATATAGAGAAAATTGAAAGGCATCTAATATAGAGAAAAATAAAATTCTCCATATGATTACAACCATTTCCAGGTATGTTGGAAACTCGCGCTTTCATAAAGATCTGGACAATCCATTGGTTAAAACAGTGGTTTCCAAGTGTTTGACAACATACATAAGGAAACTAGAGTAGCACGCAACATTCCACATTGTAGAGGATATGCTCAGCTGCGAAGGAAACTAGAGTTTTTGGATGGACTTTAGATTTAAGATTTGAACACTTATTGCTAGTTCAATTTAAATTTAATATTAAATAAATAACAAATAGTTGGAAAAAAATAGGATAGATATTAAGGAATCTCTACCATAGTAATTTAAGAATTTTGATTTTTTAAGCGACTTTAAAAAAGGAGCAGATTATCAATTCCTGTGTATTTTTTTTTTTTACTTTTTTATGTACACGTATGACTTTGTCACTTATGAAACGAATTGCAAAAAATTTTTTGTTCGGACTAGTAATTTTTGCTCCCGCTTCGAAATATTAATTAAAGCGCAATTCCCCAAGTGATTTTGAAAAAAAATTATTTTGTTTGCGGTTTGCTTTCACAGAAATTAAAGTGAAAATCGGACGGACAAAGTGGATGCCCGAAATAATGATTATAACATAACTCCGCAATTTATGGACCTATTTTCAAGATATTTTATTTAAGAAGGTATTTCAATCAATATTTCAGTATTTCAATGGATTATGATGATTTTTAAACAAAGTTGCTTTCGTTTTGTAATCTGTTCGATTGGCTCCTTGCATTGAAGTTGGGTTTTTGCCAGAATAATTGATATTGTTAGATTATGGTGTGGCTGGAATGGTAAATGAGATGAAGTAAAATTCCTTAGTATGAGTCCCACTAGTACCAGTTTACACAAATGTCAATGAAAAAATGTACTTACGTGAACTAACTTGTGACACTTTCATGATTTTTGATTTTTCGACATGGTGAACATGCCTTTCATTCCAGTGAGTAGGCATGAAAAGAAAAGAACATGTTGCAATGACAAGCCCATGCTAAAATCATTAAAAATTATCAGAATTTGCACTACTTATGGATCATATTGATCTCTTTAGAAGTTATTTTTCATTAAGATATCCTTGAATCTACCAAGTGGCTATCAATTAAGAAACTATCTTTCAAAGCCTAATTGAATTAATCTAAAACTAGTAAAATGCATTTTTTTATTGATATATTTTCACTGCAAATTATAAATAATAAATGATAAGTAAAAATAATTCTTAAAAGTTGTAAGAAAAATAAATACAAGTTGTTTGTTTTGTTTTTTGTATAAAACATTTTCCAAACGTGTCATGGTTTTGTGTCATGTTTTTTACAAATTTTCAACATGACTAACTTTTTTTTGGAATTCTCGTATTGTAATTGGAAGTTTTCATATATGCATAAGAGATTTTATTATGTTCAAACATATTGATTGAAGTCAACTGACGTATTTATTATCGCCAGCAAAATGTCAGACATGTGGTCAGCTAAGCCCAGAACAAACAAAAAATTTTAATAATAATAGCTTGGAAGAATATCCCGATTAATATTAATACTAATAAACATTTGCTCTACTCATAAGCCACTTGTATCATTGTAACATTAGTATTATTTTATTTGTTTAAAGTGGTGTATAAACTTTTGCTGTTAATTTTCCATGAAAAACTGTAATATCACAATACAATTTTCTTTCATATGTTTGGGAACAGGTGCATTAAGTCCTTAAGCGGAATTTATTTGGTTAACTTACCACTTGAAATATTTTTACATATATGTATCGGGTAATTTATTTGCGATTTGTTTTTTTTTTCAGTGTAAGAAAAGGTGATGTGGCAGTGTTCAGTAAGGTATACGAACAACGCTTGCAAATCATTGAACTTTATCATTAAAATTCGTAATGTGTGAGAAATGTGTTTCGTAAATTATGTACATTTTATGGTCGTCATAATCGACCCACCGAACAGGCTATTCAAGCTGTTGTGGCCAAATTTCTCACCAGTTTCACTTTATTGGACGTTAATCCATAAATCCGTATGCGAAGAGTGCATACCGAAGGGAATGTTGCTGCTGTATTGGCCAGTGTCAATTAAGATCGCGATATGTCAATTCGTCGCCGTTGTCAACCGTTTGTGCTTGCATTATTCGTCTAGCTGGAAAATTTTACATAACAACCACGCTATGAAACCATACAAAATATAGATGCTGCAAGAACTAACTCCAAGTAACGTACCACATCATCGTTCGTTTGGTGAATGGGCTGTAGGAAAATTGGATGAAGATCCAATTTTCTATCGAAAAATTGTATTCAATGGGTACGTCAATAAACATAATTGCCGAATTTGGTGATAACAGCAGCCAGAGTGAGTTCAAAAGCTGCAATGCACCTTGAAAAAAGCACTGCTTGGTGCGGCTTGCATTCCGGGGAAATCATTGGACCGTATTTCTTCAAGAACAATTAAATTCGCAACGTAATATTTCGTAAATGGAGCAAGATAACGTGCGATAATCATCAACTTTTTTTGACCAAAATGGATATCGCATCATGAACCTATTGATAGACGAGTTTGCTAAATAATTAATCTCACGTTTTTCGGCAGTTCATTGGCCGCCAAGATGATGCGATATGGCTCCATTAAACTATCTTTTGTGGAGAAGCGTTAAGACTCTCATATACAGGGACAAGCCAGCCACAATTTCAGCCCTGGAAGACAACATTACAGCTGCCATTAGTGAGATACCGGCCGAAATGTTTGAAAAAGTATGTCAAAGTTGGACCTCAAAAATGGACCACATTTACATTAAAAAAGTCTTTAAAAAGTAAATGGCAAGCATTTATATATCGCCCTAAATAAATATTTCACTCACTTTTGCAAAAAAATTTTAAAAATCAAATGGTTAAAAAATCACTCATTATATTTCATCTATGGGCGTTTTATTTTCCGAAAAAAATGTAATATTTTTCCCATTTCAAAGAAAAAAATTGAAATTTGATGTTCTTTAATAAACGCACTTATTTGTATGGGGGTTACATTTTTTAATATAACGTATAGATTCCTTTTTTTATAAAGTTATCAAATGTTAAAAAATTTTTCAGAAAAAAAATGCCATATGATTGAATTCCTTTAAGTAGATCTTTTATTGAGACTCATAAAAGTTTAAAAATTCATAGCGAAACAAGTAACGAATAAGTTTTTTTATTTATTCAATTTCTAAAATTCAACAGATCTCTTGAATATGTGAAAAAGAAACTGTTAAAGTTGTTTGAAAAATTTGGAGAAATCATAGTTAAAAATACGCAGTTTTCCTACAATTCATGAAGCAGTTATAAATGGAAACTCCTTTTGGAGGGGTTTGTTGCAAAAAGTAATAATAAATTGGATTTATTTGAAACTTTTTAATTAATATTTTACAAATCATATACATATCCGGATCCTTGCCGCTAAAAAAAAAAACAAAACGCAATCGGCAGACATTCACCCTTATTCCAATTGTCGTCATCGTCGTCACATTATTAAGTCGACATTAAAAACAAAATTTAATTCTGTGCTCGATGTAGACAATTACTGAGTGTTATAGATGGCCACTTGCCATTTTCTAAGCCTTAGGAATAGTAATAGCTTATAAATAATATAAGTATAATTGTTGTCGACATCGATCCTACAGTTGCCGAAATATTGGTGTTGACTGCATGTGACGTCGACAACGACAAATAGAATAAGGGGGATTATTTTCAAATATTCATCGTAATCGATAATTCACCATCATTAAATTTAACTCTGAAAATTTCATAACCATTGAAAAAGGAATCAGAAAATTACAGAAAAAATCAATTTTATAGTAGCAAAGGCAATTAGTATAAAAAAGTTTCTCCTATAAACTTATGTGCTTGTCACTTACGTTTTTTTCGCTGTTAAGGCTCGATATGTATGAAAGCAAAATGCGTGTCTTTCTATACTTAATTTCAATATTTTATATCTTAAATAGGAATAGCAAATATGAAGTGATATTTCGAAAAACTATTTTCAAATTTGACTACACGTTTTCTATATAAAACAGTAATTACCAATTCTTTATAAATTTAAAATATTTTTATGTAAGGAATAAAAAATTCATGATATATCTGAGGCGATAAGGAATAAGAACTTAACTCGACATAAGCTAAAATGCGTTAATAATATCTCTTAGCAAAATTTCAATCATTGTGTACAATTTTTCAGAAAGTTACAGTTTAATGAATATCCTTTTCTTCTATTTGGATGAATAACTCACTCATGAAATTGCGTATGATGGTTTGTTAATTATAGAATAATTAAGTCGTAATATAACACAGCTACTGCAAATCACTTGCTACAATAGCAAACATTTTGCAACTTATAACACGCAAACAGATGTATTCTATACGAATTTCATTAACGCATTTGAGAAAGTAAACCACGATATTTTACTTTACAAATTATCGCTTATGAGATTTAGTATTACAGTCCTGAAAAGGCTGAATTCATATCTGTCAAATAGAATGCAACAAGTAAAGTTCAGAAATGTTCCTTCTCGCGTTATCCATGAAAGTCATCTTGATCCTCTACTGTTCACTTTATTTATAAAGGATCTACCTTCAATTATTTTGCATTCTAAAGTATTAATGTATGCAGGTGATGTTAAAATTTTTAAGACTTTTAATGATTCTAATGGCCAACTTTTACTACAGACGGATATTCACAAATTATCTCACTGGTGTAGAATAAACATAATGGACTTAAATATTAAACAATGTAAAACAGGAATTAATAAATTAGATTCCATCTTTTGTATTAATGATATAGAACTTGAAATAGTTGTTTTAACATTGAATATTAAAGCAGTACAAAAGCAGTTTTTGATATTTTGTTTAAGAAGCCATATGTTAACAGAATTGATCTTATTTCTACTTGGAGTAATTCGTGGTGATGTCGATTCCGAGTTCCTGGTTGGTAAAATTAACTTTTGGCTTCCATCTGATAAGTCTAAAATACTATATATGGATCTGTTTCTGCCAACAACCATGACTGCTGCCGTATTTGTGAAAATTTCAATAAATTTGTGAAAATTTCAATAAATCATATTATAAATATTTCTGAGAGCAATGAGGTCGTAAAAAGAAAAATTATTTTACATTCAAATGCTTAATTTAATCTGTAAGGATTTATATCTATTCACCTGATTAAATAAATAAATAAAAAAAGAGGCTACAGAATATTTATAAGACCGTGCGTTAAATAGCGAATTCGTTTTCTTAACAATTTCAACTGAAATAACCGCCGCAGCTTCAAAATGTTAAATTCTCCATGATTCTGGCGCGCAAATCAGGCTAAATTTGACTGAAGCCTTAGATTATGTTGACTTTGTGATCCACTGTGGTTTGGACTTATTCGCCCAGATCTTCGTCTTACGAAACTCCACAAGAGAAAGACATGATCAAATTGCATGATTTAGCAGGCCAGTTCGTATCAAGCTCTCCTAAAATCGCTCATGCAGAAAGTCCTACGGCTGCATGAGCTGTGCGATCTGTAGCCTCACCACAAGCCCTACTCCCTCTATCCTTCCTCCCATAACTTATTTTTCTAGTACCAGTACCAATGCACTGCATAAGTAGGGGTCCTCCTCCTGAGTACTGGTACAAATAAAAAAATTAAATAAAATAATATTTATCAAATTCGTTATTCGAGATATTCTCCAAAATAACCATTTTAATATTATATTGTTTGTTGTTGGCTATGCAGGCATATACCTAGCTAAGCCAACAACAAACAATATAATATTAAAATTAAATAAAATATTTAAAAAAAACTCTTGAGCCGACATACATTATTTTAAATGACTGGAAATTAAAGTACATTAGAATACAAGTTAAAAATTTAGATATTAATTTTAGTCTTATAATTTTTTCGCCAGTGTATATAAAAATTGTTGCTTTTATTATACTTAAATTGTGTTCCTTTATGCAGTAGTTATGGTTCATTAAAGTCTGCTTTTGTTGTTATGCTCCTTCTGGAGACTTTGCAAATGGGCGACAGACATTTATAAATTGTACTGCGATACACTCTCTATTCATTTTCATTTATAAACTTGTTACAGTCTTGTCTCTAGTATGCAAAGCACTTGCCAAAGGATGCACTCAAATGAATATTTTTTTAAATGTGATCTGTATAACGAATTGTGTGCTTCTTTAGATGAAAAGTATAATTAAAAATTCAAATATATATATCTGACAATAAATTGCAAACTGCTGAAATTTAAACACAACTATATGCTGTTGGTGAAAAGCAAATATAATTTTTAATTTTATATACAGCTGTGGCAATAAGGAATAAGTCGGCTTAAGCTCGAAACGAGTTAGTATCACCATTGGGATTTGTGACTTCACTCATTTGAACGATTTTTCAAAAAGTTACAGTGTAATGAACATCTGCTTGTCTTTTTTTTTTTTTTTTTTTTTTTTGTTGAACAATTTCATTTAAAGCAATACCTCATTTATTAAATTGCGTATAATAGTATGCCAAATTTATTCCCTACATAAGAGACTACAGAACGTTTACAACACAAATTTGTTTAGAAAAAGCAAATTCAAAATCTAAAAATGCTCTCCTATTAAACCGCAAAATCAGACTTAAGACCTTTTCTTTAATGGCGCAAATACATACGACTGTTATAATTTCCCGACTGAAAGACTGAAAATGATCCTGGTAACAGGCATCTTTCACTTGACTCCTGTCGAAATTTAAACAAGCTGCGTCATTTAGTTTATGTTTGACAGCCATTAAAAGAAGACTACATGTGATTTGAGGAGAAAATGTAAAAAAAGTGAATATCGTGTGCTCATTAAGCATTACTATTTTGCGGAAAAAAACCATCACTCAGCTTCAAGGGAATTATTCTGCACCATCAATTTCAATGGTAAAAAATATGATTTACTAAATTTCATTGTGGACCAGAGTACGGAAGATGCCAAACTTTCTAGAAACCACTTGAAGTCAAAACAATTAAAAAAATCACTATATGGTGTTAGCAGATCAGAGATTAAAAGTGGAAGCTATAGGCTTGAGCCATGTGAGATATCAAATGGCTCATTAGTTTTTATTTTGAATGAATTGGTATGAGAAAGCTTTCCGCAAGGTGGCTGCCGCATTTGCTCACAATCAACCACAAACGCAGTAGTGTGACAACTTTGGAGGAGTGTTTGGCATTGTTCAACCGCAATATGGACGAGTCCTGGCGCCGTTTCTTAACAATAGAAGAAACGTGTTGTTTTATCCACAACACACCAAAGACAAAGCAGTGGGTTTGTCAGAATGAGTTGGTGCCAAAGAAAGCGAAGGTGGGTTTATCAGCCAAAAAAGTTATGGCGACCGTTTTTTGGGATGCACTCGGTAAAATACATTACGCCAACTTATTGGGTAATTTTAATGAGAATTTTGAAGGAAAAAAACGACCACATTTGTCCGAGAAAAAAGTTATTTTCCACCAGAACAATACAGGGATGCACACATTAGCAGGCAAAATTACATGAATTAGACTACGAACCGCTTCCCTATCCCCCCCTCCGCTCACCAAACTTGTTTTGGCTAAAGAGTACTGATGACTTGGCGAGGGCCAGTGAAATGCAAGCGTTTACTCAGCTAAACCAAAAAAAAAAAGAAAATTGTTTTAAATAATTTAAATATATGTACATATATTAAAAACAACAAAAAAATTCAAATTTGTTTTTGTTTACAATATAAATATACGATATGCAGGGAGAGGCCGGCCCTTAGTGATTTTCATGCTCGTTTGCGATATGGTTATTTCTTAAATTACAAGCTAAAAAAATTTTAAGAACAATTAATTTTGATCTAACACACACAAATAAACAAAAAAGCGATTTTAAATTTTTGTCAGCCATGTATTTGATTTTTCATTTAAACTAACAGAAACAATTCAAAAATAAATCGATGATAGCAGAGTAACATAAATAAATCGATAATAGTAAAGGGAAAAACCAATGTCTCTAACGGTAGTATAAACATGCCTGAAATTCATTTTAAACTCTGCAAAAATAATGTTTTTTAAATGATAGTGAATTCATGAACCATTTGCGCATTTTCACATGTAGAAAGCGCTGGTACAATAACCGAGAACAAAACCATTTGAATTGAATGAAACTGAAACCATAGGAATCGGTTGTGAAACAAACTAATAATTGAATGAACTATACTTTTTAGTGCGTGTTTTATTTCGATAAACTTAACGAACTTATTGTTTTTATGCAATAACGTCAACTAATTATTTCTATCCTTCTGACACAAACATTCAATGAAACATAAATACAGTACAACCTCGCTCAAAGCAACCCCTCGATTATTGAAACACAAACAGTTGACAAGAAAAAACTTCAGTTTTTGGAACTTTCCATCCAAAATTTCGCCCCCTTCAATAGCTTCTATTGGAGAGAAGAATAACATGAACTTAAAAGACGTAATGTTTCCTTCGAAATTTCGTGAAACTGCAGTAGAGAAAAGTATTTCATCTGAATAAACAGTGTTACGCAAATATATATTGCTGTTTCGGCACACTTGTGTTCTATTTAAAAAAAAAGTGCAGTAGTGCGAAAAGACAAATTCTTGGTTTAATATGCAACATGTTTTGCTCTCAACTGTGTTTTAGGCTTAGAACTACTACTTTTTCTACTTTTATAGCTACTGCACAGTTGAAAAAGGGATACTATTTTTTTCAAATAAACTTGAGTGCGAAACATGTAACATATTTGCAAGTTTTTCTGTACAATACATCTTTTTTGCACTACGAATTATTTATTTTGAAGAGAACGCAAACATGCAGGAGTGGCAAAATATGTAAGTGTAACATTCTTTTCAGAAGCAAGTATTTAATTTCCATATATCAATGGATATAGACATTAAATATTTCATAATTAAGTAGTTGTTGCAAACATACTTATCGCCTGTTAAAGAAGAGAAGTTAATTTAATTAATATATATATAAACGGCAATATTAACACCCTTTCCAATTATATGTTGTAAGTCGCTTGCTAAAGAATGCACAATTTTTCTTTTAAATTTTAAAAATATATTAACATTCAATGTTCTATTTGTAACTTAAAAAACCAACACTTTGCCACTGTGTAGGTAATATTTAATGGTGTGTCCATTTCTTAAATATGTGCCACAATTTTCGCGCTTTCAAGTAGCATAATGGGAATTAAGGAAAGAGCACATAATCTCGTAGGTGAGCTAATGTAAGCTAGAGCTATAAATAGATTTTTCTATAAGCTTATCAACAAAATGCCACTCTTTTTCTGTAACGAAAATGCCACAAAACGTACTTGAAGTTTGTACGGAAATGTTTTATTTTTTATACATGGAAACACCATTAGTAAGAAATTTCCGACTTTTTTCATTAAATACGTGATTTATTGAACTGAAGTAATTACTACAAAACCTGTACGTGTAAATTCACATTATAATGTTTTTTTCTAATTAATAAGTTAAATTAGATGCTAAATTGATACAAATGAAATTAAAGGCTGCTCAAACTAATTGGCTAATGATTAGAAATTCAACACTAAGCCTATATTGCAAACTTCTTCTATATAACGCGATTCTAAAACCAATATGTAATCCAATTGCAGGGCAACAAACTGGAGCATTCATCAAGATCTAGTAGTTCCTTCGGTTAAAACAATGGTTTTAAAACATGTGAGAAGGAGGCACACTTTTGCTCTCAGCCGAACACGAGAGATGTGAAGACAACACAAGAAAACATAGAAACTAGTGCTTTTAATCAGGCATTAGCTGGGCTTAAATAAATAATAATTTAGATTGATGATTTTGATGCTTATTGTTAGTCTAATTAAATTGAAGATTCAAATAAATAAAAACTTCTGCTAAAAAATATCTTTATACAGAAAGCTTCAAATACAGTATGAGAATTCTAAGAAAATTACAAATTATATTGACTTGGGAGGGATACTAATGCTTCAATACAAACAGCACAACAAACAATTTATAATCGATATGAATATATTTATGTATTTTTCGTTCAACTTGTCATCCTTAAATAGGACTGATGCACATCTGAAGGGAGGAAATATCCCAGACATTCAGTTGCCTTAAATAAATTTTTAACTTGGTCTCTACACCAAACTCGATTTTAGCAACTATTAAATTTCTATTAGTAGGATTTAGCGAGAATACACTGTACATAATAAAGGTCTCTGTATTTCTATACTATGGAACCACATATATATAATTCACACATATTTTTTCATATATTTTTGAAGCGAATAAAGTGATTCACTTCTAGTCCTCATTTATATTTTGATATTCGTTACTGTTTCTTATACAATTTTAGTTTTTAGCAAAAAAAAAGTAAAGATTTATTTATTTATTAATAAAAATAATTAATTACATGAATAAATAAAAATGTTCCACCTTTTAGTGATGTAATATGAACGTATAAAAAAGATTTTTGTTAGTACTTAATATGGAAATTCATTATTTGGGATATTCTCCCCAACTAATCGTTAGAAACAATTAGAGCTTTTGCAAAATGCATAGAAAAATCAAAAGTTTTTTGTGGCTTTAGCTCTTCATATGCCGACATTTCATTGGTTGCTAAAACCAAATCGTCAGTGAAGTTTAAGCAGTTTGAAAACATTCAACCTCGGATGTTTATGCCTCATAAATCAAATACAATATGAGAATTTCAATATTGCATATGAATTACAACAAATAGGTTTAGAATATTTCTATACAAACCAACACAACAAACAATTTACTCAACGTGAGTCTATTTTATTTTTCTCTCAACACCCATACAATTAAACGCCCGTTGGTCGTTAATGATTGTATTCAGTTGGGCAAAAAAATAAATAGAATATCCCAAATAATGAATTTCCATATTAAGTATTTAAATTAAAGATTTTATTTTTCATTTTTTGCCCAACTGAATACAATCATTAACGAAAATTTTTGATTTTTCTATGATTTTTGTTAGTGTTAAAATACAATATTTAATAATAATAAGAAAACTGTAATTAATGGAAATTTACGTCAGGAGGCGAGAAGAATGTGAATCAATGATATAATGCTGATAATCGCATTTCGCCAATTACAAAATGAAAAAGCACGTATCTTTAATCGTATGTAGTAAATTTATTTTATTTAAAAAACGGGTTTTAATACAATCATACATATAAAAAAAGTGAAAAGTAAACTACACAAAGTCACATCTTGGAAATTCTGCAGGGGGCTGCATGACGTGGGTGCTATTGGCTGAAGTAGCTAACGCGTTAACTAAAAAGCAATTTGTGACTGAAAACCTGGGTTTGATCCCGGTTCGGGACAAGTTATTAACATCATGAGTTCTTCTGATTTACGTTAGTGTGGCGTTGTATTAATTGTTGTTGGACTGTTTAAGTGATGGAGGCATAGAACTGGTCGCTGAACAGTATCGGCAGCGATTGATACTCTCCTAAGCTCATATGCACTACATCATGGTGCCCTCTTTCGTCGGGAATGTTAGCAGAATCGTCGGCGAAGTAAAACAATAAATAAAATGGCAACACACGTAACATTAATGCGTCTCCTTAACACCGGAGGTACTGCAACTCTGTTATAAAAAACGCGGAATAGTAGAGTTGTAAAATGAATTTAATCTCTGTTTCTCTCTCTCTCTCTCTCTGTCTTCTTAATTCACCACCTGTCCTCTCTATACCATCCCTTTCACAAAAGAAGTAACACCTTAGTAGTGTTACTTCTCTTAAATAAAAATAGTACATCGTCTTTAGAAGCATACTGCACCAAGTCCAAGAATAGAAGATCTGGTATACCTCAAAGATACTCGTAATACAAGGCTTACTTTGTGCTGGTGCAGGTTATAGCCAATATCATCTGTAAGCCCACAAACGTTTATGATGCGAAAAAGGAAAGTGATGTGATCAACGAAAATATAGAGGCAGTAGTGGAAGCAATGGCACCTAAAGAGATTAAACTACGGTCTAAATGCTCCCAACACAGTAAACTCTATAATTTACAAAGAAATTAGAATGTGACAAAGATCGAAGATCAGTTTCGCTATTGAGAAAAAAGAAGTGGGCCTACTGTCGAGTATCTCATGGTCGTCAAAAATGGAAGCATATGTGTTGAAGATAGAGCGAAATGCAAGAGGTGGAAAAATGATACCCAAATATAAAAGAGACTAGACGACATGCGGCTAGCAGAAGCGAAAATGACATGAAAATCCACTCTGATGTTCTGTGGACTTAGGACTGTCTCAAGATCAATAATAATATTTATTACAATGTAAACAAAAACACTGAACAAATAACAGTGGAATTCACTATTGGTTGTAAACCACCCTTGTAAACCTTCTACATTTAACAAGTCTAGCATAGCAGTCTAGCACAAAGTAAATAAGTTTTTGATTTCATACAGTTCAAGAAACGCAAATCACAAATATATAGAACTTGTATACATATATGTATTTACAATAGTAATCAGAGATGGAAAAGTGTATACCATCGTGCTTTTACATATTCAAAAGTATTTTGGTATTTCAATCAATCATTTGATATTCTCAAAGAAATTTCGCTTCTGCATATGCATATAAGGCAAATTCTTTAACATATATAGCATATTCAAAAGTCTTTTGTGTTAAAAATAAAAAATTAAAAAAAATATAAAAAAACCTTAGAAAAATTCGTTTGACCTTTCAATTTACTTTTCCTTAACAAGCAAAAACTAATTATTTCCTTTTCACGAAGGGAAACCAAAATTGTCGACACATCGAAGACTTATAAGGTTAAAATTCAGAGTTAGAAGGTCAAAAAAAAACATATATTAAGTTTTGATTTATTTCAAGTGCTCAAATTGAATTTCGAGCCTTGACGTATTCGATAACTATAGTAATATCTTATAGCGAATACCGCGAAGATTTAAAGGGTTAAAATGTTCCACAAAAATGTTTTTGCAATGTTTTACACAAAACTACTGAACATGGTTTGTGCCAAATTGTTTTAAGATATCCTGCATCAAATCACTATAGCAGGATCAGTCGTTAGAACTTTGTTATTTTGAAAACGTTTAGATTTTATTAGTAGTCCAATAATATTTTTTATATTTTTAATAAATTCTAAATAATAGTATTATGCCTTAACGAATCAATATATTGCAATAGCGCTCAAAATAAACAATTTTTTATATTTTAAAAACCTAAATGCCGTCTCTGATACATAGTTCACGTTTTGCAAACAATACTTTTTTATTTATTTTCAATTTAATGAAGTTATTTGAAATATTTTCGATATACGATATTGATAAGTCAAATCAAACAAAGAAATCGTTATGCCCTATCGCACGGTGTGTCTTTTTCAAAGAACTGTCTCCACAATAATCAAAAATTATTAAATGACTTAATAACGTATTAACAAGTTTATTAAACTTTAATGAGAATATACATACGATTATTTCTTTTAGGGGGGGATTCACAAGCAAGTTGACTGGCAGTTAAATTCCAAAGATCAAACAATATGTATGATTCAGCTTAGAGAATTGTGGCCTTAATGAGTTGTATGTATATCTAAACAAATTAGCTCAAACAATTCTAAAGCTAGAGGAGATACTCACTTGTAGCCAAAATATTACAGCTTCTAATTTAATCTTTAAGTAGTACAAGAGTACAGAGCGTTAGGGGAATATAATTAAAAACAAAAAAAATTAAAGTTGCATTGTGGCTTGCACCGAATTGTATGCACCCTTCGCTAATAGTTAAGAGTTTTTTTTATCAGAATTCTAAATGTTTAGAGAACCACGTTGAAAATAATAAAATTTCAGATATTGAAATTTTTCCATAAAATTTTTTAGAATTTGTTTACTTCATTTTATTTATGTTATTGATTAAGTTTTTGAAAATGTTGGAGGAGGTTATCAATTCGTCTGTATATTTTTAATTTTTTTTTTAATGTTTGAACACGTCTAACTTCATCTATTGTGAATCGATTTTCAAAATTTTCACAAATTGACTCCCTCATTTGTGTACCGAATTTGAAAAAAAAAAATTGTTTTGATAGTCCAGTTTGTTTTTACAGAAATTTAAATGAAAATCGGACGAACAATGATTATTCAGGAACCTATTTTCAAAATTTTTTATTCAAAAGGTATTTCAATACTTCCTGGTAGTAATACACAAACTAGTAATTGATTATATTGGGTTTTAAACTAACCCACAATTGCTTCGGCTTTGTAATCTGTTCGATTGGCTCTTTGTATTGAAATCGGTTTTTTATTAAAATAATTGTTAAGGCTTCATTTGAAACTTCGATTTTTCTCCAAAACATTTTAACGAATGTTTGTTTCTTTGAGACGTTTCAATTTACATATCTAATATATTTTTTTATTTATTTATTTCTATTGGTTTCTTTTTGTAACCTTTTTAATTTTCATGGTCAAGTTAAACGAGTAAAAAAGATTTTGAATGAACCGTTTTATGAACTTTTTGTGCTGTTTTTAAATATTTTCGAATTTTCTATGATTGTTTGATAATCAATGATTTTCTAGTTTTTGTTGAATTCAAGTGCTTAAAAGAATTTGGTTATTTTTGAGAATTGACACTAAGATTGATTTGTTTGTAATGTAAATTTTTTTTATTTACTTTCGATTTTCGAAAAAATGTTTTTGAAAAGAATTTTTATTTTTGCTGTTTGAAATATCTCCGAGAATTGCCTAAAATCGATTTTATAAGCTAATTTTCGAAAGATAAAAAAAATACTTCGAATACCACAAATGCCGGAAATTTTCTTAAGCAGTGTTTATATATACATATATTCGTATATATGTAAATATAACTTCGAACACTCACGTGAAGTCGGTTTTCTTCATTCGTCCATTTTTTTAGAATCCGGTATGAAAAATTTTAAAATTCCACTTTTTTTCAATGACTATGAAAATTCCTCTCAAATCAAACTTGATAATAGCGGAGAAATTCAAATCTATCAACTGTAAAGATATTTTTGGAAATTATGTATAAGTTTCTAAAAGTACGAAAAAGTATACGCCAATAAAGTACAATTTAAAAATTTCTCATCTCTTATAGTATCAAGTACTAAAACCGATGTAAAAAACGAAGCACAATAAATTATTTCCAATAACCATTCAACTGAGAAAGGTGTTCAGATTACTCTCTTTATGCTTGAGTAATTTCAACACTCTACCTGTATAAAATTTAAAAACATCTTGTTCTTTAGCTCAGTTTTAAATTGGAATTCAAGCGGACAAAAGCGGATGGTTGGGTGACTCAACAAAAATGTCTAATAAAATGTTCATTGTCTTATCAATAATAATTTTTTTAAATTATTTCGCTATTGCCAAAAAATCCGACTGTCCACCCATTAAACTGAAACGACAATGGGGCGGCCATTTGAGCAAAGTTATTGATTATCGTCCCATACCAGTAAAGTATGTGATCATACATCATACTGTGACACCGCAGTGCACAACGTTTCTGAAATGTTCCGAGATATTGCAAAATGTGCAGCATTATCACAGGAATGAATTGGAATACAACGACATTGCTTACAAGTGAGTAGCAGGGCGTTTCCTAGAATTTCAGAAACGATTACGAAAAATTAGTTTTCAAATAATCACTGATGGCCCCTTACTTTAGATCGTATCTTATTTTTAATCAATTTTCTATTTCTTAGTTTCTTAATTGGCAACGATGGCGTAGTGTATGAGGGCACAGGTTGGCGTGTGGCGGGCTCTCATACTTATGGGTACAACGCTAATGGCACTGGCATTGCTTTTATAGGCGATTTTAGTGGTACATACTTATATATGATGAACTTGTAAGAACTTTTTTCTTATAATTGCTTTATTTCATTTTAGCTGAATTGCCAAAACAAATGGCTTTGACTGCTGCCCAAAAGCTTTTAGAATGCGGAGTTAAAAATGGTGAACTTGATCCCCATTACGAACTATTTGCTGCCTCTCAAGTTTCTCCAACCAAAAGTCCTGGTTTAATTTTATACAATGAGATTCAAGATTGGGATCATTGGTCGCCAAATCCATAGACAAACATCGATTTTATATATAAAGTGATTTAGTTTTAAATAAAAAATTTATAATACAGGAATGTTTCCTACGTAAAAAGAACATTTAGAGCAATTTTATAAACAAATTAGAACAATGGGAATGGAAAGAAAAAATTTGAACACAGAAAAAGGATTTTTTTCTTACATTGACTTCCCGCGGAGGATATGGTTGGTAGCATCTGCCAATTTTTTTTTTCAAATTTTTTAATTTTATTTAATGATAGCAATCAATAGCAAGCCCTAATAGTAAAATTTTATTATAGAAATGAATGTTCATTAGTGCTAATGATGCACAGTCTGAAAATGATCGATTTGTTAAAAAAAAATCCGCCAAATCGGCTGAGTACTTTGTCCTATGGGCAAAACTATTTATTAATAAAGTGTAGAGTATATTTATATAAGTCTAACTTAATACTTTGAATAAATATGGAGGAGGAATGTAATATCATTCAAGGTATAAAAAAAATTCAGCTTAAATTGTTAAGCAAAGTAACGAATTTTAATTTAACTTGCACAAAAATAAGAAATATTTTTTTTTTTAATTTAATTGCTCCATGTAAGCAAAAAACGAAGCTTTCGTATAGAATAATATTTCATTGTATCGAAAACTTTAGATATTTTTATTATACGTTCTAAAATTTGTTGTTTTGGTAAACAGAAAAATTTGAAGAGAGAAAAGTTTTTTAACAATGATTTTAGTACATCTTGGAAAGAGTTTGGAAGAGAGATATACATATATTTCCTGCCAGAAGAATTAAGAACTACAGAAAATTTGTGTGCCATTTTAAATTAATTTTTGCAAAGTTAAATAGAGCTCAACTTAAGCCACTATTGTGGAGACTTCACCTAAAATACCATAGATAAAATATAAAATTTATAAAATGTTTTGTTTGCTGTGGCTTTAGCTGTTCGTATGCCGCTAAACCAAATCGTCAGTAAACTTTAAGCAGTTTGAAAACATTCAACTCCGTATGTTTATGGCAAACGAATCAAATACAATATGAGTATATAAATTTTATAATTGAGATTTTATTATTAATTGTAATTTCGAAAGGAATATTTTACTTTTATTCAATTAAATATTGTATTTAAAATCACATATTGGTTTGTTTAAAAATTTCACGTACCGTTTTGAAAATATTCATATTGCTCTAATTGGTCCATTAGCACATTCAAATGATTTCAAATATTGTCTTATTTGTAATGGCAGATTTTTTGAGTGGCCAAAAGTAATGCATTAACAAAATATTAATGCCGTTCGTAGCCAAAATATTATATGAAAATTGGATATGTAGACTTAAAGTTATTACTGATCAAGGTAAACAGTGTGAAAGGACACTCTTTATAGAATTATCAAAATTTCTTGTTCAAAGGAAATGATTGAACTTTTTAATTGAACATCTAAGACAGCAATTAAAGGGCACGAAAACTGGACATATTCAATTCCAGCAATTTTTTTGGGCTTAAGAACAACACTGATAGAATATATCAGAATTTCTAGTTCTGAACTAATTCACAGAACATTAATTAGAGTTCCTGGTCAATTTGTCACAAAATCAACTTTAAAAGTGTCTCATTCAGGTTTCTTGAACAGTCTCTAACATAAATTAATTAATTAAATATTCGGAAGTAATTATACGAGTAATTGACCATTCATTTCAAACTTTACAAGAATCGATACATATTTTTGTTTGTTTGGATCATGTATAACCGGCTTTGAACCATTCAAATTTTGGATGCGGAACAAAAAGTACAATACCCTCGAAATTAATAACAAGTCAAAAGATATATATTTGTGGACAGGCTAAAACCAGCTTTTATTGAAAATTGTGATCAAACAGTTTATAAAATCATGATATCCAGTATGTGACTTACTTAAAAGGGATGTTTTATTATTAATGGGAGTTTTCAACAAAAAAAAAAAACTTTCTACTTTTATCCATTCAAATATTTTAATCAATAACTATTTTCTTAAATATTATATTATATATTATATTACATATTATATTATATATTATATTAATGCATTCTCCTTCATAAATTGGCTGGAACTGTATCTGATCATTTGCACTATAACGACAACGACTTTAAATATTGAATCTACTGTCAACCATTTAAACTGATGTATGAAATAATTTTCAAAAATAAAAGTCTCACAGAAATTGGAATCCAAAGGTGGAAATTTATCACTTTATAAAAATAATACAAAAATAGAAAAACGTACACTACAAACAGTACCAATTAGCAAGTTATTACATTCCCTTTACAGTTCAACAAAGTATATCGCAATTTTTTAAGTTCTACCAGAAATCAATCATAAAAAAAAGTTAATTAAAATTAAATTGATCAGGTGTTTTGTCTATCGTTTACAAAAATTTAATAATGCTTTGTCGACCCAGTAAAAAAGGCCTTCCAAAGAAGTCATGAAAATTTTGGGATTAGGATCCGAAAATGGTGTAAGCTTGGCTCAATCCCAATGATTTTAAAAGAGAACAGTCGTTCTCCCCTTCGATTAGTATTCACTTATATGGAATTGATCTTCATTATATTGAGAAAAGTAAACTTTATATGAGTTTTTTGCATTAGAACTAAATAGTTTCATATTAAATTTGTATTGTTTATTACACACTAGCATTAAAGTCCACATCTATAAGACGTACAAATTCGCCAGTATTCAGGATCTCTTTATCAGTTCATGTGTATTTTTTTACTTGTTTGTGTATTTTTTACTTGTTTTTACACGCATAACTTTATCATTTTTGAACCGATTTTCAAACAAAAATTTTCCTGGAAAAGGTTTGCCTCATAAATTTTTCGAAATATTGATTATCGTGTAACTCCTCCATCTATGGATCGACTTTTAAAGTTATTGCTTTATGGGAAAGAGTTTGCTCGTAGTTTGATTATCAAAATCATTTTTGTGTTTCTTCTTGGTCACATAATTTTTCCCGAAAATGGGGGGGGGCGATTTCCCCGCCTGAAATATTGATTATAAAATAACTAACCCACTTATGGACCGATTTCATTCGAAAGGCTGCTCGAAATAATGATAACAACATAACAAGCCATTTATAACCCTATTTTGAAAATTTTTTATTTAAGAAGATATGTATTTCAATTTGGAACGATTTTCCGTCATCCCACGTCAAATTTGGTTTATGAACATAAACCAAATTTGACGTGGGATGACGGAAAATCGTTCCAAATTCAAACAAACCCCGTCGGAAGAATATCACAAAAATCGATATGTATTTCAATCTTTCAATCGGGTTTTAATTTGACCCATAGTTGTTTCGGTTTTCTAATCTGTTCGATTGGCATTTTGTATTGAAGTCGGTTTTATTTGCCAGAATTATTTCTTGTGTGAAAGTAATTTAATCATAATTCGGGGAATCCCGAAGTAAGGCCCATTGTTTCAACTTGCCCTTTAAGTCTCTCATAGTTAAAGGTAAGATGACATTTAATAAAACTTGGTTATTACAATATGCCTTTAAAATAAATTTTATTCGTTCTTAAAATTTGGCAATATATACTTTTGGTTCATGTCTTAAGGACTTTTTAATACCTTTGGCTTATGCTTTTGTAAACAAATGAAGAAATTTTTTTTTGAAAATTTTTTAAGAGTGGCAATTTCTGATGAGTAATACAGGTCGAATTAACTTGCCTTTAAACTTTCGCTCACTTTCATGTTAAAGTAGAGTCTTAATAATGAAAAACTGTTTGCACGTCCGATAAAATCCTATCTTCAATAAACCCCATGTTATAATAATGGTTGGCTTTTATTCATGCAATGGGTGTTCCAAAGTTCACATGGGACAGAGAATAAGTTTTGTAAAAAACAATTTTAGTGTCGAAAGTTCTACGAATACACCAATGGTATTTTCGGGTCTGAAAGAAGTGCAATATTTGTTGTTATTTCAACTCATAAAAAATCTATTTATCAGTGTTATTTAAACAAATTAACTACCCTACAAGTTACGTTTATTAAAGAACACTTTTTTATCTTTACAAGGGCAAACAAGATTACACTACGATACTACAAGGTCAATGCCGGTTATGATCATTAAGCAAATATTATAGTTGAATTTTACTGTTTTATATTTATGTAGTAAAATAATTAATTTACTCGTACATGCTTTAGGAAGAAGCTTTAATTTGATAATATGATTTATCCGCAACTATATAATTCAATCATAATATGTTCTTCGTTATCGATTTCAAAAGTCCCACCACACTCGAGAAAGTTTATACTTTCCTTGAAGAAATTTAACCATTTTTTAAAAAAAATCATTATGGAAAATTTTAAAAATATAAAGAAATATGGAAGTTATTCCATACCGAACCCAATACCACGAGCTTTATGATTCAACTAGAAATATATAAACACATAAAGAATCTACAAAATCTAAATCTTGCATTCACTTTGGGGAAACCCTTGAAAATACTCATTAACATTAAAAAAACCATCTGAGAATATTTGTTGACAATGAATCCTGTGCCACAATGGAAAACACACCTGTTTCAAGGATTTGTATTTAATACAAATGGTCACTTAAAATGCGTAATAAACAAGACTCCAACAAAATTTCTATAAATTACAAGGTTCATTGGTTCAGCAACACCCTGTAAAAGAAAATGCCAGCATGACTGGTTGGAAAAAAAAAACCATATGGTTATTTTGCCTTTCAAAGCTATTGATATGGCCAATTTTATGAACGAAGGAAGGTTGGAAAGAGGGGAGGTGCGACCAACCATGAAATCATTTAATAGACAATTGTATCTAAAGCTGTCTCTTTTGCACTGGGGCGATACGATGATGACATGTTAAGTGAGTGAACATGTTAAATGAGAAAGAGTAATTGCGCAAAACAATTAATTTAATTTGAAAACTTAAAGGAAATAGCTTTTATTTTGCGTTTTCCTTCAGCCAACTCAAAAGGAAATTTAGTTTATTTGAAACTGTTGTAATGAAAACACTATCCAAAGACACAAACGGATTTTGAATAATTAACGGTTAGGAAACGGGTTGCAAGGAAATTAATTAAGTAAAAAATAGTGTTGCAAAATGATTTAATGTTATATAAAATTTTTTATAAAAAAATTTTAAAATTTAAAAAATTCAAAGAATAAAATAAAAATCACATAAAGATTACAACAACGAAAAAAATGATTTTAAATATGCCCGTTAATAATGGAGCAGCCCATTCTCCAGTGTCGCAGGGTGAAAACGAATACAATAACTTTCTGAAACGCAAATATTCCGAGCAAGAAATGGAGCACTGTATTACGACCAGCAGTTCCTCGGACTTTGAAACCAAAGAAATCAATTGCAATAACAATTGGAAGAAAAGACATATAGATCAGGAGGAACAAACAAATTATGTTGGGCGGGAAAATACCTACACCAATCAGCAATACAAACCTACTGACCACAACAGTATCAGTAATGAACAACTAGAAAACAGCGAAGCACAAAACCCACAGGGTACACAAGACCCGGGAGCTTTTAATATCATTGCAAATAATTCCTTTATTAATGATTTATTTGCCTACGATGCCAATTTAATAGTGCCAGTTTCCATAAGTAGTTTAAGTGACAGTGTTTTAACAGAGGAGCCAATTTTCAGCACACCTTCCACAGTATCTGCTAATCCCAATGCGGAATTCCAAGATAATGGCGAACATTGGCAGGCTTCTGATTTATTGGAATTAGATCATCGTTATAATTCTAGCCTACAAACGGAAATTTCCCAACTACATCCCACAGTTGACTTGAAACAGCAAGAGGGTGTTGTTAATTCATTAAGCACAAATACCAACGCAGATTTGTCTTCACAACAACAACAACAGCAGCAGCAACAACAACAACAACAACAACAACAACAAACACAATTTTTATTACCTCCTAAGCCAATAAGCCAACAAAACTCCAGCTCTACAAACAACAAGCGTTCCTCACCCACTCCCATCAACTCTTTTACGAATGATAATCTTGAGCAGGATTGTGATTTTGAAGATAAAAATCTTTCTTGGCTATTGAATTTTAAATTTGATGAATTTCCCCATCTTAATCCTGATGTGGGTAACAATAATTCTATTGGAAAAAACTCAAAATCCCAGTCGAATACGGACTATATTAATATGAATAGTTTATCAGCGTCATACTCTTCGTCAAGCTCATCTAGTTTGAACTCAGTGTCAGGAGGAAAATCCATGCAGAATAATAATAAGGGCGTGAACGGTTGTTTGTTAATTAGTGAGCGCTCAAAGTCTCCCAAGAATTCAAGTAAAACGGGTAAAAAGTTTGAGGAACTGGTGATGGAAGTCACTTCGGAATCAGATGGAAATGAAATGATTGTGGCCGAAAATGTTGTTATCGAAGAATCCTCTGCTCATAGAGCGTAAGTATGCAACGTTAACAGACTTATTTATTGCAAAAAGTTGGCGTACAGCTAGAATACAAATTTATAATAAACCACTTACTAAACTCTTGATATAAAGCTGCAAACTTTAGCCAACAATCAGAAAAAAATCTGACATACGTGTATTGCAACAGCAACTAAAAGCGAAAAAAGTTTCTATTTTGAAATTATTTAATATGGTTTATTTCGATTTAATTTACTTATAAATTTTTTTTAATATTTATTAATTGCATGATTAAGTTTCAAATTTGAGTTTATAAAACTTAAACTTTATGCCAACGAGCTGCTAAACCACATCGACATTCAAAGTTCATAGTGGAAGAAAGCCATGCAAATTTATCAATGTAAAAACTGCAAGAATCGGATATTCTTTAAAAATTACCCAACGAAGATCTATAAAAAAGAAACACGAAAATTTGTATAAATTTCAGAGATACCCACAAAACTGACAATTCCCAATAAATCGAAAAATCTATATTTATCAAGGAATCAAAATTTCCATTCCAATTCAAAAAATTACCAAAATTCGGAAAAAGTTAATTTTGGATAATGAAAGCTAAAATTTTTTAAAGATATAATGAAACGTTTTTAAACGATTGAAATTGCATGACAAATAAAAGGAACTCGTTTCATATTTGGCGAATTCCAACTGTTGGGAAATATTTCGTTGAGGTTCTGAAAATGCAAAATAAAAATAAACATTTGAAATATTAGCAAAAATTCCATAATACTCTAAAAGCAAAAACTTTTTCTCACAAAATATTATCTTCCAATAACAAAAAATCTGAAATTTTGAGTTACGATTAATTGTATAAAGACGTAAAGAGTAAAATAAAAAGAGGCTACTTAGTTCAATCGTATTTTATAAGCCAAATTACATGTGATAGTTATCAAAGAACAAATTACACCAAAGACACACGTGTAAATCATTCTGACAAACACTAGCAGAACGGAACAACATGCTGTTTTCGAAAGTCGCTACACTTTCATCATCAGCGTTCTTGTGTTTGGTCCACTTTTGTGGTGTCAGTTGATGTGTATTTTAGCTATTTATACAAACTTTTTCACTGTAAATAGAATACGTGAATTTTTTTGATTCATTCGTATTACAATTTGTGAAAACTTTTTTTGTAATGGAAAGCCCAAATTCCACCTCACTAACTTACAACAGTGTGGCCATTGTTATTTATTCTTTACCAACTATACACATGTTTTTTAATTTGCTTAGTTTGTTTTTAACTTATGACAAACTTTTTTGGTTTGTTACTATAAGTATGTATATTTATTAATTTTTGCTACAAGCCATTAGCTTTGTTAATTTATATTTTAGGTTTAAGATTTCTCTTTATTTATGAACATTTTTCTTGTTTGTAATCCTTTTTATTTAAATTTAAATAGGCTACTTAGTTCAATCGTATTTTATAAGCCAAATTACATGTGATAGTTATCAAAGAACAAATTACACCAAAGACACACGTGTAAATCATTCTGACAAACACTAGCAGAACGGAACAACATGCTGTTTTCGAAAGTCGCTACACTTTCATCATCAGCGTTCTTGTGTTTGGTCCACTTTTGTGGTGTCAGTTGATGTGTATTTTAGCTATTTATACAAACTTTTTCACTGTAAATAGAATACGTGAATTTTTTTGATTCATTCGTATTACAATTTGTGAAAACTTTTTTTGTAATGGAAAGCCCAAATTCCACCTCACTAACTTACAACAGTGTGGCCATTGTTATTTATTCTTTACCAACTATACACATGTTTTTTAATTTGCTTAGTTTGTTTTTAACTTATGACAAACTTTTTTGGTTTGTTACTATAAGTATGTATATTTATTAATTTTTGCTACAAGCCATTAGCTTTGTTAATTTATATTTTAGGTTTAAGATTTCTCTTTATTTATGAACATTTTTCTTGTTTGTAATCCTTTTTATTTAAATTTAAATAGGCTACTTAGTTCAATCGTATTTTATAAGCCAAATTACATGTGATAGTTATCAAAGAACAAATTACACCAAAGACACACGTGTAAATCATTCTGACAAACACTAGCAGAACGGAACAACATGCTGTTTTCGAAAGTCGCTACACTTTCATCATCAGCGTTCTTGTGTTTGGTCCACTTTTGTGGTGTCAGTTGATGTGTATTTTAGCTATTTATACAAACTTTTTCACTGTAAATAGAATACGTGAATTTTTTTGATTCATTCGTATTACAATTTGTGAAAACTTTTTTTGTAATGGAAAGCCCAAATTCCACCTCACTAACTTACAACAGTGTGGCCATTGTTATTTATTCTTTACCAACTATACACATGTTTTTTAATTTGCTTAGTTTGTTTTTAACTTATGACAAACTTTTTTGGTTTGTTACTATAAGTATGTATATTTATTAATTTTTGCTACAAGCCATTAGCTTTGTTAATTTATATTTTAGGTTTAAGATTTCTCTTTATTTATGAACATTTTTCTTGTTTGTAATCCTTTTTATTTAAATTTAAATAGGCTACTTAAAAAGTTTTCACAAATTGTAATACGAATGAATCAAAAAAATTCACGTATTCTATTTACAGTGAAAAAGTTTGTATAAATAGCTAAAATACACATCAACTGACACCACAAAAGTGGACCAAACACAAGAACGCTGATGATGAAAGTGTAGCGACTTTCGAAAACAGCATGTTGTTCCGTTCTGCTAGTGTTTGTCAGAATGATTTACACGTGTGTCTTTGGTGTAATTTGTTCTTTGATAACTATCACATGTAATTTGGCTTATAAAATACGATTGAACTAAGTAGCCTATTTAAATTTAAATAAAAAGGATTACAAACAAGAAAAATGTTCATAAATAAAGAGAAATCTTAAACCTAAAATATAAATTAACAAAGCTAATGGCTTGTAGCAAAAATTAATAAATATACATACTTATAGTAACAAACCAAAAAAGTTTGTCATAAGTTAAAAACAAACTAAGCAAATTAAAAAACATGTGTATAGTTGGTAAAGAATAAATAACAATGGCCACACTGTTGTAAGTTAGTGAGGTGGAATTTGGGCTTTCCATTACAAAAAAAGTTTTCACAAATTGTAATACGAATGAATCAAAAAAATTCACGTATTCTATTTACAGTGAAAAAGTTTGTATAAATAGCTAAAATACACATCAACTGACACCACAAAAGTGGACCAAACACAAGAACGCTGATGATGAAAGTGTAGCGACTTTCGAAAACAGCATGTTGTTCCGTTCTGCTAGTGTTTGTCAGAATGATTTACACGTGTGTCTTTGGTGTAATTTGTTCTTTGATAACTATCACATGTAATTTGGCTTATAAAATACGATTGAACTAAGTAGCCTATTTAAATTTAAATAAAAAGGATTACAAACAAGAAAAATGTTCATAAATAAAGAGAAATCTTAAACCTAAAATATAAATTAACAAAGCTAATGGCTTGTAGCAAAAATTAATAAATATACATACTTATAGTAACAAACCAAAAAAGTTTGTCATAAGTTAAAAACAAACTAAGCAAATTAAAAAACATGTGTATAGTTGGTAAAGAATAAATAACAATGGCCACACTGTTGTAAGTTAGTGAGGTGGAATTTGGGCTTTCCATTACAAAAAAAGTTTTCACAAATTGTAATACGAATGAATCAAAAAAATTCACGTATTCTATTTACAGTGAAAAAGTTTGTATAAATAGCTAAAATACACATCAACTGACACCACAAAAGTGGACCAAACACAAGAACGCTGATGATGAAAGTGTAGCGACTTTCGAAAACAGCATGTTGTTCCGTTCTGCTAGTGTTTGTCAGAATGATTTACACGTGTGTCTTTGGTGTAATTTGTTCTTTGATAACTATCACATGTAATTTGGCTTATAAAATACGATTGAACTAAGTAGCCTATTTAAATTTAAATAAAAAGGATTACAAACAAGAAAAATGTTCATAAATAAAGAGAAATCTTAAACCTAAAATATAAATTAACAAAGCTAATGGCTTGTAGCAAAAATTAATAAATATACATACTTATAGTAACAAACCAAAAAAGTTTGTCATAAGTTAAAAACAAACTAAGCAAATTAAAAAACATGTGTATAGTTGGTAAAGAATAAATAACAATGGCCACACTGTTGTAAGTTAGTGAGGTGGAATTTGGGCTTTCCATTACAAAAAAAGTTTTCACAAATTGTAATACGAATGAATCAAAAAAATTCACGTATTCTATTTACAGTGAAAAAGTTTGTATAAATAGCTAAAATACACATCAACTGACACCACAAAAGTGGACCAAACACAAGAACGCTGATGATGAAAGTGTAGCGACTTTCGAAAACAGCATGTTGTTCCGTTCTGCTAGTGTTTGTCAGAATGATTTACACGTGTGTCTTTGGTGTAATTTGTTCTTTGATAACTATCACATGTAATTTGGCTTATAAAATACGATTGAACTAAGTAGCCTATTTAAATTTAAATAAAAAGGATTACAAACAAGAAAAATGTTCATAAATAAAGAGAAATCTTAAACCTAAAATATAAATTAACAAAGCTAATGGCTTGTAGCAAAAATTAATAAATATACATACTTATAGTAACAAACCAAAAAAGTTTGTCATAAGTTAAAAACAAACTAAGCAAATTAAAAAACATGTGTATAGTTGGTAAAGAATAAATAACAATGGCCACACTGTTGTAAGTTAGTGAGGTGGAATTTGGGCTTTCCATTACAAAAAAAGTTTTCACAAATTGTAATACGAATGAATCAAAAAAATTCACGTATTCTATTTACAGTGAAAAAGTTTGTATAAATAGCTAAAATACACATCAACTGACACCACAAAAGTGGACCAAACACAAGAACGCTGATGATGAAAGTGTAGCGACTTTCGAAAACAGCATGTTGTTCCGTTCTGCTAGTGTTTGTCAGAATGATTTACACGTGTGTCTTTGGTGTAATTTGTTCTTTGATAACTATCACATGTAATTTGGCTTATAAAATACGATTGAACTAAGTAGCCTATTTAAATTTAAATAAAAAGGATTACAAACAAGAAAAATGTTCATAAATAAAGAGAAATCTTAAACCTAAAATATAAATTAACAAAGCTAATGGCTTGTAGCAAAAATTAATAAATATACATACTTATAGTAACAAACCAAAAAAGTTTGTCATAAGTTAAAAACAAACTAAGCAAATTAAAAAACATGTGTATAGTTGGTAAAGAATAAATAACAATGGCCACACTGTTGTAAGTTAGTGAGGTGGAATTTGGGCTTTCCATTACAAAAAAAGTTTTCACAAATTGTAATACGAATGAATCAAAAAAATTCACGTATTCTATTTACAGTGAAAAAGTTTGTATAAATAGCTAAAATACACATCAACTGACACCACAAAAGTGGACCAAACACAAGAACGCTGATGATGAAAGTGTAGCGACTTTCGAAAACAGCATGTTGTTCCGTTCTGCTAGTGTTTGTCAGAATGATTTACACGTGTGTCTTTGGTGTAATTTGTTCTTTGATAACTATCACATGTAATTTGGCTTATAAAATACGATTGAACTAAGTAGCCTATTTAAATTTAAATAAAAAGGATTACAAACAAGAAAAATGTTCATAAATAAAGAGAAATCTTAAACCTAAAATATAAATTAACAAAGCTAATGGCTTGTAGCAAAAATTAATAAATATACATACTTATAGTAACAAACCAAAAAAGTTTGTCATAAGTTAAAAACAAACTAAGCAAATTAAAAAACATGTGTATAGTTGGTAAAGAATAAATAACAATGGCCACACTGTTGTAAGTTAGTGAGGTGGAATTTGGGCTTTCCATTACAAAAAAAGTTTTCACAAATTGTAATACGAATGAATCAAAAAAATTCACGTATTCTATTTACAGTGAAAAAGTTTGTATAAATAGCTAAAATACACATCAACTGACACCACAAAAGTGGACCAAACACAAGAACGCTGATGATGAAAGTGTAGCGACTTTCGAAAACAGCATGTTGTTCCGTTCTGCTAGTGTTTGTCAGAATGATTTACACGTGTGTCTTTGGTGTAATTTGTTCTTTGATAACTATCACATGTAATTTGGCTTATAAAATACGATTGAACTAAGTAGCCTATTTAAATTTAAATAAAAAGGATTACAAACAAGAAAAATGTTCATAAATAAAGAGAAATCTTAAACCTAAAATATAAAAAGAGGCAAGTTTATTGTGTTGTGTTTGTACAAAAGCTTTCTAAAACTATTTTGTTCATCACAAATATAAAAATATCATTCAGTTCAGCTTGGATTCTCATATAGTGTTTGTAGTTTTTGGTTTAAGTATACGAGTTTGAATGCTTTTCAAACATTTGGCTAAAGGCTACTGATGATTTGGTTAGTGCCAATGAAATGCAGGCATATACTCAACAACAACAAACAATAAAATATTAAATTGTTATTTTGGAGAATATCTCGAATAACAAATTTGATAAATAATAATATTCAATATTTTTTTCTTCATTATTATTAAAAAAAAATTAATAATTTGAATTTCCTGAAGCAGACACTTACAGGGTAAAAAAATATTGAATATTATTAATAATTAAAAATAAATATATTGTTTAAAAAACCTGAAGCTCAATAAATAATTCAATAAATTAATTTTCTAAAAACATCATTGTAAAAGTAAAATAATGCTGGCTGCTTAATGAAGTATGAGAATATATGAATCGCTAAAAATTGTTGCAAAACTTTAAAACTTATTTGAAATTTTCAAATAAATAAAACGGTAAAAATTCGGAAAACTTCACCGGTATGATAGTAATTTAGCAAAATATGTATATATACAATTAGTCCATAAAGCACATCCAATTATATCACCGTGATGGTTGTAACTTGAATAAATAATATTTATCAACAAATATTGCGAAACATCGAAACTATTTACTAAAATTGAAAAGGGATAAAATTACAGAAAAATTGCTTTTATTTCGAAAATTAAAAATTTTGCAAGAACCAGCCAGTAATTTTAAGCTTTTGCATTTTTTTTAATAATTCTCATTTCGCAATAAATATGAAATTTGTGAACTCTACAATTTTTGCAACTCACTCCTGGCGTATTTTGTAGCTTTTTTGATTTTGGAAATTTTTTGCGAAATTTCGGTTTCATTCGTAATAAAATTCGTTTTTCCAAGTTTCTAGTCCGTCTTACAGATATTATAATTTTGAAAGAACTTTGTTCCCCAATTGTTATTATTAAGTTTTATTAATTCATAAGCAATAACGTGGCCTGTTTTCGATCTTAGAAAGATTTTTCAAATGTCAAATGACGCGAATGACGAGTTTTCAAAATCAATCACGGCCGAATGTCGTCTTTAATGTTAATTTCTTAATTTTCCCTTTTTCTTTCAAATTTCTTTTTATGTGTTTTAATATTTTATTGTTTGTTGTTGGCTTAGCTAGGTATATGCCTGCATTGCATTGGTGCTAACCCAATCACCAGTACCCTTTTAGCCAAATCACGATTGAAAGCATTCAAAGCTCGTATACTTATTCCACAGACTACAAACACTATATGAGAATTCAAACAGAACTCAATCATATTTTTCTATTTGTAATCAACAAAAAACACATTAGTATAGTAGCTTTAGAAAGCTTTTGTACAAACACAACACAACAAACAATTATTATTGACTTGCGTCAAATATCAATTTGGAGAATATCTCGAATAACAAATTTGATAAATATTTCTTTTTGAGCTTAGCAATATAAATTTTAAAATATACTTTTAATATACAATATTAATAAATCAATAAGAAATAATAATACAATAAGAAAGAAAGTATTATTTAAACATTATCTCTCTTATTTCATTCTCTTCTTTATCACCCCTAAAATTACAACAAAAAAAACACACAATTTTCTTCTCCGGTTGTTGGAATGTGATTCACAATCTGGACGACAAACCACGAAATGGTATCATCACAATCAAATGAATTTAAACTGAAGGCCTAAGAAACCACCATTCACATACACAGAACTCATTGAATACGCCCTTGAGGATAAGGGTGAACTGACAGTGTCCGGCATATATCAATGGATATCGTAAGTAGAGAAAATAAAAACGCCATTTTGTTAAACATTTACCTATAGAAATCTTAAGTCAATAATTCATTGAGTGTTTATGTAATTGCCAGTATATTAAGGAATTAATTCGTTTTCACTTTCGTTCACAAATTAAGAAAAAATAAAAATCTCTGCGCTTTTTCTTAAATAATTATTTGTTGTTGCAACGGTTGTTAAGTTAAATTACAATAAATACTTTTCCCAATTGTTCACATTTTCATGGAAATGTGTTGGCATACCATACATACAAACATATGCATGCGCATGTATGTGTGTGTAATTAGTTCCTTTTGTTTTTGTTTTTTCATTTTGTGCAAGTGTAAGTAAATAATTTATGACTTTCGTACTCTGTTTTGGTAACTTAGAAAATTGTTGTTGCTGTTCTTTTGCAAGGCTTTAAGGAATTTGTGTTATTTTGTTTAAACTTGATGGTTTTAAGGTTTCTGTTGATTTTCCATTTCAACAAGTTGCTAATAAATGAATGTCAAATAAATTGTAAACTTTTAAAAGTATACATTTTAAATATGTCTGTATCTACTAAAAGGACATTATCTAATATTTAAATCGTTGTTGTATTTTTGGTCAAATATAAAACTGTCTGAGGATAAAACGAAATTTTAAATGAATTTTTGAAAGATTCTAATGTGTTTTCAGGAAGTTCTTGTATACGGAATAAGCCAGGAATCATGATAATTATTAAATAATTTTTCCATAAAAATCAAGATAAATTCAACGTTTTTTATTTTATTTTTTTATCAATTTCAAAAAAAAAGGACAAGGTTATACAGTTGTGGAACGAGTTGAATAACTTTTTTCTTATATAAAAGGATATGCTGCAGAAATAGTCCCATATTGATCAATATGTGATCTGAGCAGGCAGAAAATAATACTTAATTATCTTAATCTCTAAAATACTTAAAATAAAAAAATTTTTAAAACAGTTTAACTGACTTCAAAAGTGACATATTCCAAAATCTAAATTTTTGAGCTATTGGTGAAAATGTATTCCTCCATACTCTCTTTATATGTGAAAAATCATAACTGAAGTCTTACCAAAAAAATTCTTCTTAAATGGAACTTATTTATACCACAAAAACTCAAAATTTTTAAACTACCCAATAGTGCTCCTCAATATTATAAAAAAGTTGTCGAAATTTTAATCGCATTTCACCAATGAACTTATCCCCCGATATTTGCCAGTATTTGCTTATATTCTCTGAAAACTCAAAAATTAGTATTATTTTCAGTCCTAGGAAGTTATGTTTACTACTGGTCGGCCAACGGGCGAAATTCGACCAGCTTTGAATTCTTTACAAACATTTTCAAACAATGAAATTTTTTTGTAAATTATTCTAAAATGCATGTTTGTAGAGCTTACGAGTATGCAGGTGTTGTGCATGTGTTTTATGTTTGTGTTGGTAGCAATTTTAAACGCTTAAAATCTTAAGATAATTAACCAATTTTAATAAAACATATATTATCCACCTCTGCAAAGCAATATGTATATACATATCAAACCATATACATACATTATTATATAGATTTGTTATTCGTAGTAATTTATCAAAGTTTTATAATTTTATAGTTAATAAAAAAATTCCCTAAATAATTTTTAAATTCTTTATAAATACTTTATCAACAATATTTTTAAAAGTTCTATTAGTTAAAAAAAACAAAATAATATTTTCTAACCATCATCGTAATGACTTAATACTTTTAATTTAATAATTACACACTTAAAAATTCTGAAAATTAGACACAAAAAACTGCTGATAGACGCTACACACCTCCTTCTCATTTCATTTTACCTCCTGTTCAACGATAACTAAACGATTATGCGAGTAAGCTTCCAGGGCAATGAAGCGTGTTTGGCACCCCATCAATAAGAACGATAATAAACGTTTAGAATTCATATTTGAAATGCATAAAATTAACCGGAAAGGTCATGCAATGGTCAGTTAGGAATTTCATTATAAAAACGTAAAAATGCATATATGTTAATATCCGTTTAATTTCACAAGTGAAACACATGTGCGGACAATGCACAAAAACAAAAACCAATAAAAAGAGAATATGTGACACCTGATCGTGGAATGGATCAGAAACTATTGAAGCATGTGAAAGAAAATTTAAGAAAATTATAAAAGGAGAAAATCTATATTCAAGCGTCACGTGGCGCATTTTATATGACTGCACAGGGTAATTTTTTAATTTCCTGATTTTCATACAGAAAATAAACCCCTCAAATTAGTTTGTTGTGGCTTTAGCTGTTCATATGCCATCATTTCACTGGTCGCCAAATTGCAATGAAATAAACGACATAAACAAAAAACAAATTTAAAAAGTTCATTATTCAAATAAATTTTTTGTTTGGTACAATCACAATAAATTTCAATATTAAGTATTGAAAATAAGCTCCGATAGGCTAATATGCAGTGCGCCTATCTCTTTAGGATGCTGGGATCGAAACTCCTTCTCTAAATATTTACTTGTACATATCAAATTATTTTGTGCCTCCTGTGACTCCTAGAGAACCAAAAAAAGTCTTTTACATATATTTACCACTTCATACATATATTTGCCACTTCAATGTCAATGAACTCCTCAAAATTTTATGAATTCAACGATTAAAGAAAACACCTAATACATAAGAAGTATATAATGCAAAGAAAGCCAGAAAAATTGCATTATATTCTACAAAGCGTCACAAATGTGCATTCAATTCGGCTATCGGATAATTTTAATTCAAAAATAAAATCCATCTTGGCGCCTCCAATGAATGAATGGCAATCGGTTTATGTTATTTATCAATTTATCAATATAATAGGATGATCCGTTGGATTAGTAGTATGAGAGGTGTATGTTCAATTGATCCTGCCCTCAATCCAAAAAGGTTTCACAGTTAATTTTTGTTTACAAAACTTCTATAGGATCTTTCGACAATCTGGGTGCATATTACAGCAAATGGAATACAACTATCATGTATGGGCCGGTGTTTCAAAGTCTATTTTGAAGCTACTGGACCGAGTACAGGAGAGGGCGAAAAGACTCATTGACTCATTGTCTCAACAGTGTAGCCAACTCTATTGACTCACTGGAGCATCGTCGCAACGTGGGATGTATTACGCTGTTTTATCGTTACTTCAATGGAATGTGCTCTAATGAAATAAGGGAACGGATACCCGAGACCCGCTCTTACTAACGAGCAACACGTTCCTCATTAAGAAAACATCCATTTTTGGTCGATATAACAGCGAATCGCACTGCGCATTACAGAAACAATATGGTCTTTGATCGAACAGCTCGTATGTAGAACGATCTTCCTGCAGATGTCTTTCCTGCCATACCCATCGTTGAGAGGTTCAAATCGAACGTCCACAAGCACTAGTCCTGCTATTCTCCTTAACCTATCCCATTTTTCTAGTTCTAGCACAATACACTGCATAAATAGGGGTCATCCCCTGAGTACTGGTCCAATTGACCATACTAACACTTCTCCTATACCACAATCTGCCGACGGCTAAATTTTATTGCTGTGCGGAGTATGTCTTCTTTCCCACAACCAACATTGAAGTTTGATGCATTGAGTGAGTAGAATCATTCATTGGGCACTGGCCCTAGTAAAAAAAATATATACCACCAAGGTATTTCGCAAGCTTTGCGTAGCCTTGAAGTAGAGGAGAATAGCATACCCATGTGGTGTATTGCAATCGATGTCCCTAGGATCTTTTCTTTACTCGCTTTTGGCAAAGACCCTTCAAGAATGAAGCGGTAGCTGCTTAAGCAAATATCCCTATTGAAGGTTTCATGCTCCAGCCAGTGTTAATAGATGGCTAAAGACTTTGGATCACTAACAAATTCTATGTGCATATACTAAGCAAGAGAAATCGCTATATGGACTGATCGTCAATTATGTCGGTTGGACCAGCTTGGTATATGATGCGGTGAAGTTTAGATGTAGACAGCTCCTTAGTAAAAACCATATGCGGAGTACGAGCAGCCGTCTATGAAAATTTAAAACTGCGTAACAAACACTCAATTGTCATGCAGGACCAATTGTGGACAACATTAAACTCTTTTTGGAGATTATCTTTCTGCGAAGACAACTTGAATTTGGGAAAATCAGACTAATCAACATCGTTGTTTTATTGTTATTGGCCTCTCTCTAAATGTTAATACTCCCAAAAAATTACATTTACAAATAATTCAAAATTATATTTTAATTGAAGTACATAGTCGTATTTTTTGTAAAATTTAAAAATTCTGTATGTACGAAGAAAAAAATACCCTTTAGAAATTTCTTAACAAATTATATTAAACAAATCGTCATCAGCAACTACCTGTTCCATTAACGGACGCACTGAGCAAACGACAAGTCAGTACGACAATTAAACCCCCTCCCCACCCCTAAGTAACCAACAATATTTGTATACGTATTTAGATGCACAAAAAAAGATTACAACCCCTAAAATTACAGGTATTGTGTACTCACCCTTTTGTCAATTTGTTGGCTTAATCGCTAAATGCTAAACGTTTTGACGGGAAACTGAAAAAGAGGAAGAAAGGGCAAAATATTAATTGCTTTTATTACCATCATTATAAGAAATATAAATACAACTGTTATACAAATGCGAACTAACAGATGAATATATTAAAAATTTAAGAAATTCATAGTAGGGCGGTACCTAATGTTGACGAAAATCACAAAATCATGTATATATAAAGAATTAGGAGCCGTAGTTAAATAGCCCATGAAATCAACTCTTTACCAAATAGTTCTTAAAGACTTACTTTAAAATCTTATTGACATTTTCAAGGTTCCAATTTAGAAATATGTAAAAATCCTTAAGCAACTAATACTAGGTAAATTTAAAGAAGAAAAACTTTAGAAAATTACAACAAAAACAAAAGAAACTCAAAACAGAACCACTTAAGGTGGAATGTTTTAATAAAGATTGCGTGTATAAATTGCATTTGAATACATTTACATACATTTACAATTGCCTGTCATTCCCGTGAATAGAATCAGCCATCACCCTGCCACCCACAAATTTCACCTGCCTTTACCTCATCCTTTAGTATGAGCTGATGAAAGGCAACCCTCCCTCACAGAGACTCAAATTTACAATAAGCAAAACGCTATAAAAATATATTTTATGAACTTTACTTTTTCACATAAAAAAACCAACCAACCAGCCAATCAACCATACGAGTACAGGAGAGCAAATTTACTTTTGTATGGCCTAAAAATAAATATACAAAATTTTTTTATTTGTATTTTGGTTACAGAAATTAAACCCTTCTTGGACTATATATTGGGTTGGGAGTCTAGTTATTATTTTATCAGTGAAAATTACGAAAAAATATGTACATTCTTACTTTTCAATATTTATTCACGTTCCATTTTCTAACTACGAGTATTAAATGCTGAAACAGAACACGATTGAAACTTGAAGGGAAATTCGTCCACAAGTAAATCGATGGCATTTACTTAAAAATAGTGCCATTTTAGTGCGTCCATCTTCTGTTTGTAATAAAAAAATATTAAAATTTTATGTCACTAGAAACTACAAGCCTCCCTATGACGTTTTCTTTTCTAAAAAAAGAAGTGTAAAATTTGTTGCCTCTTTAAGGAGGAAACAAGAATTTAGTATATTCTGTTGCTAAACAAGTGCAAACAATCAAGGAAAAGCACACAATCCTGAAATCGAGTTAAATATTTTTAATTAGAGCCATAAATACATTTCATTTTGATCAAGAAACTGTTACACATTTTTCAGAAAAGAAAACTCTATTACTTTCTCAATTAATTTTTCATTTTTAACACAAAACTTTTACTACGAATAATTTCTAAAACGTAAAATAACTTCGATGATTTTGCATTTTATTTTCTTTTGTTCCTGTTTACCTTGGGCTTGTGACGGACTTAAGAAATGTATTATTTTGTATAAAAAACTTATTTTGGAATATATGGCTACACACCATCATAATACATATTTTTGATACTAAAGCAAGAAAGAAAATTACCCTCCGTATCACGTTCCATTTTTACGAACTATAAATTCCTGCTAAAAGAATTTTGGCGTACTTTATAAAAGCATATTTAAAAGAAAAAAAAGTATTCGTTTTTAAAAATACTTCAAACTCAAAATTAAAATGTATCTTTTTAAGAAAAAATTTTTTAGAGAACTAACTTTTTAAAACTAAATTACCATTCCAAAGACTACCTTCGTGAGAGAACATTTTTCAAAGGACCTTTTTAAGAGCAATTTTTAAGAAGTCCAAGGCAAATTTTTAAAAAGTACCATTTTAATTTAATACTTTTAAAATTGCCCTTTTAAGAAATGCCTTCTTTAAAAATATAATTAAAGAAGTAGAAATTAAAAATTAAAAATGTATCCTTTTATATAATTAATTTTTAAAATGGTAATTTTTTAAACAAGTACATTTCAAAATATGCCACTGCACAACAAAAAATTTCAAAGGGTAAAGGGGACCTGAATATTTGGCCTTAATGGAAAACTAGTTTGAAGTTTTCAGTAAATACAGAAACGATTGTAGACCATTTTCTGTAAGACATAAAACTGAAAAGACATCAAGAGATCAAGAGATTCTTTTTCACAATGTTTAAGAATAAAATACATTTTCTAATTTCCTAATTTTAATACTAATTAAACTTTAAGTCCTGCAGAGATTTTTTATGTCACTTACAGAGTAGAAAGGTTCAAAACCAAAGCCCACAAACACTACTCCCTCCATCCTGTAACCTATTTTCCTAGATCCAACACACTGCGAATTGGACCTTAATCTCAATAGTAAATATTTATTAGAATGTAAGCAAAAAGGTCGAATAATTAACAACGGAATCACTCTTGGTTAGAAACTACCCTAGTAAACTTTGCAAGACTAGTAAATATACTACAGTATATTATATCACAAACATATAGAACAGGGATGGAATGTTTATGCCATCGTACTTTTACATATTCAAAAGCATCGTGATACTCTACTGAATCACTTGACATTCCCAAAGAAATTTAGATTTTTAATATGCTACGGATGCAAGAGAGGAGTATTAAATTCTAATGCCATTCCCTTTTCTATAAAATAGTGTGAAGCTATTTGACCTTTTAATCAATTTTTTTTCGTATGTATTCGGACCATTTCCAATGATTTTAACTTGGGTTTGTCGTTGGAGGATGTTCTCTTTTTTGATTACTAAGCATCGATCTGGAAGCTATCTCATTATCCTGGAAAACGTAAACTGCCTATGTTTTTAGAAAATGATTTTATATTAAACTATTATTGAATATTTACGACTGGGAATAAACTTTACATCTGAAAGGCATAAAAATTTGGCAATAGTGACGAAAGTAATTTTATCATTTAAAAAATACTTTCAAATCGAGGTTACCAAAATTGTAAAAATAATCCGTATTTAAAAAAAAAAATTTCGACAACTGAACGTCCTAGGAAATAAAAAAATCTCTTCTCGTAAGGCATGGATTTATGGAAGCAATGAACATATCGTTCCTTGGGAATAGCTTTCATATTTTCTTAATGAGGAATTTATAGAAATTATGATCGAATATAAAACATTCAACAAAAAACTTAAAACACAAAAATCTGCACTCGGTCTTGAAATAATTCCAACAATAGTAACAATTTAATTCTTTTATATACTCGTAACATACCAATCACCCTGTACTTTAAAGCTCTCTTATACACTTACATATATAAATACACACTTATGTCTAACTATGGATTCTAAAATTTTAATTGTATTTCTTATTGTTTTCTTTTTTCACAACAAATTATAAATTTCATTAAAAAAAGTGTCCTTGGACGTAATTTTATATGTACTTAAAGTCGTTTGTTTTAATATTTCCTTCAATTGAACTTAAGTGCATTTTAAGGTAGTTATCTGAATGGGCATATGATGCTGCTAAGTGAATACCGATTAAGAGCTTTTTTTCAAATAGAAGGATAAATATACTAAATTACCATATTTAGGACAATATGCTAAATTATTTAGGATACTATGCAGTCAATTTCAAGGCTCATAAATCAGCATTCAAGTTTTAATTAGAACGAAAATTTCATTAAGACCGCTTTTAGACTGAAACATAAATTTTGAAACTTATGGGTGGTTTTCAAAATTAAGAGAAATGTTTATGGTATTTTATATTAAAAATAAGGCAGTGTGTAATAGAAAATCATCGATTACATCAGGCCTGTTTCTGGAACAAAGTAAAAGTCGATTGAAAATATACAAATCAATTTTCCATTGCAATTCATGCGTAAGATATTAATAGTCAACTTGGGAAATATAATTTCCTTAAAAACAATTTTAAGTGAATCTTAGTATACCTATAGTAAGCCTTAAGAAGCGGCCAGTTTGGACAAATATTTGATGCCATGATAACCTTCTATTTCTTGTACATATCAGTAGTAACAAAAAATATATTAATTGATTTTCTTCTAAGACAGCATATAATCGTATTATAAAGTGGTAACATTCCTTTTGCTTACATTTCGAATCACCTCCTTAGACAACCACACAACAGAAAGTAGGATACCCACAAATTTAATGGCCATACAAAATGCCCTCATGGATAGTTTGAACTTTTGCAATCTCCACAACAACAAATAATCTACATTATTACAAGTGGCTTGCAGTCAGTCAGTCTGTCTGATTGAATGTCTATTCTGTTCTACTCCCAGTTTGGTTCGATATGATTCTGTTGTTGCAAGCCATTTACTCATTTCTTCAGCGAACCATTCACACTGACGATTTTTGGTTTTTCGTACCATTTAGTAACAAGGCACCACCAACAGCCAGTCAGTCGTCAGTCCATTGTACAAAAATGGGAGAAAAAAGAAAAATATATTGTAGATGTAACATCATGCAGGCGTTGTAATTGTTGTTTGTAGTGTGGTAGTTGGAAAGCAATAACAAATTCAAACTATTTAATATTAGTAGTCGTTTTATACTTGGATATTCATGCTATAAAAACTAAATAAATTTTGCAAAACAGACTTTATAAATAATAATATGCATATATTTTCTTTTTCGGTAATCGTTTGTTGTTGTCATATGCAAAAGAAAATCTTATTTGGTCGTCATAATTTTTTCTACTACTCAAATTTTATGCCATGAAAAGCAATTATCCTTGTGAAATGCTAATAACTTGTATTAAAAACAGTAGTGAATAAGTAACTTTTATAATGTCGTAGGGGCCAAGCAAACGATGATTCCAATGTTAAATGTTTTTATAATATTTTATTATTCTTTTAATACATATTTGAAATATTCTCCATGATCCAAATAATTTATGAAAAGAAACAAGTTGAAGAACAGATTCGATTATACCGAACCTTATATATCCTTCACACAACAATCGAGCAAAAAACTATGTATGTATCTTAACCTGAAAAGGCAATGTCAATAACACAAAATTTGTTGTAAATTTTCGAAAAGTATTTTTTAATAACCCCAAAAATTCTTGTGCTCCGATAATATTTAAACATTTTCTAAATTAAATTAAATTAAATTCCGTCACATATATATATATATATATATATATATATATATATATATATATATATATATATATATATATCGATTATTTGATTCGACAGATATTTTTCTTCTTCTTGATATTCTTTTGAGCATAATTTTTGAGGATGGTATGCAAGTTCTACCACATTTTTTTACTATGTTTTTATAGGAATTTAAAATTTTTGTTAAAATTAGATTTTTATGAAAGGTCGATATTTCTAAAACCTTTTAGTGAAAATTATATTAAATAAGAGTGACAAGCGTTGTGTCTTATACCGCCTAGCGCTAAAGCTGAAGCATCGTACCTAAACTAGAGCGACAATGCTGCGTCAACGACGAAAACTATGCTGTAAAGGTAATTTTTTGACAACAATTAAAGTAACCTGTTACAAATATTCATTTACATTTTTTTATAAAAAAAAACAAAAACAATAATGTTAATAATTTAGCAATTTGATTTGTTTAAACTTTTATTCACTTCTGCAACTAACTTCACTTCTAAGCACCCTGTCAAAATTGGATTTTCCAATCGCTTAGCGTTTATGCCACATTATTTCGGTCCGCTTCATACTATCTGTATGAATATTGGAATTTTTGAGATTTAAAAAACATTTGACTCTCTTATATAGGTTTGTCTGTTAAATTTTCTAGTAAAATTTCTTTCCTTTTTTTCTAATATTTTGTACATTTCCATTTTTCAATCAATATTTCTATTATATGAAGTTTAGATTTTAGTTAAAACTATAAATTTATTGCTCAAATATTTAGAGGAACTGAGAGTTACTATTTTTTTTACTTCCTGCATAAAGATTGGAAGTTATTGATTTCATCCTGATATTCGAAAATCGAGTTTTCTTTAGATTTCGGTGTTTTGAGCTCCTCGGAATCTAATCTGACTCCTTTCGCGAGGATGTCGGCACGGCTGTGTCTGCATGTGTATGTATGAGTATTTAAACCTGACATACATAGCTTCTGAAGGGATGTACAAAACAAAATTTTGTGGCATTATAAAAAGTTAGACTTCAAGATGCTCTAAAAATAAAAGTCAACTTCAATTATTGCAATTTGGATAAAAATAAATCGATCGAATGGCTCAAGAGAAGAAAATTTTCGAAAAATATTTTTTAAATAGTATTGAGTCCCGTAATCCTTTATCTAAATCGTTTAATTAGTTCGGTAGGTATCGTTATTGAAAAATTTCTATAACAATGATCTTTAGTTACTCCGAAAGCTTTTCTTAAATAGAGCTTCATATTATTGTAAAATTTCGGATATTCTTACCAATAAATAAATTTATTAAATCTCTTGTAAAATATCTATTTACTTTTAACAAAATTTGGATTATTATTATTACTTTTTTTGTTTTTGTGAAACTTCCATTTATTTTAAATTGAAAATCAATTAAATTCCAATTTTATCTAGATTTTTCTTATATGTATACAAATATAATTTATGCAGGCTTTCAGTGCAGATTAAGTTTTCTACTTTTCAATCGATTTATTGATGGAAAAAAAATTTTTTTTGCTAACTTTTAATATTTCCAATAAAATTCTCTGGAATCCTCAGAAAACAGATTTTATAATGAAAGTAGTAGATTTACACTATTGATATGACGAATGTTCATATTCGTATTCCCGAATATTGGCATAGATTATGACATTAGGATTAGTATTCATATTCTCAGGCGAATATTTGACGAATATTTTCATAAAAAAATAATACATAAAGTGCATGAAATTCATTAAATAAATGCCACAAAATTGTCGTGTCCTCACCGAGAAGAAAGTTTAGGTAACAAAATTTTAAAATTTCACTTTTTCATCGCAATCGATAATTCACGATCGCTAAAATTAAATTTTAAAGTTTTATAACCGTTAAAAGTGACATCACACATTTAGAACAAAATCAATTTTGCAGTGCCCATACAACATAATGCGAAGGAACTCAATAAAAACTCTTCCCCTGCAAAGTTTTGTGTTTGTCCCTCAATTTTTTTTGCGGTTAAGGCACGATTTTTAATTTAATAGAAAAAACATTATTTTGAACTTAAAATAACAGTGTTTTTGAAGTAAGATAACAATAATTTTATAAAAACCTATATATACAAATCGCTGTGAGCCTAGTTAGTGGAAGTGCAAAAGTTTGGATGTGCTTCCAACAATCGCAATATTACAGCTTATTAAAGATCGAATTACCACAAATGATGTCAATTATGAAAGGCAAGAAGGTAATTTACTGTCGTTATATCTTAACAACAAATTATAGCAAAGTGGTAGTTTTTTCAATTTATTGTTATAATGTCTGTTTTAGTACTTTCTTGGCAATAATAGTCTAGAAACTTTATGATAGACATTTTTCTTTTGTATCGTTTTGAAAAAAAAATATTTGAACCAAAGATAAATATCTGTAAATTTTATTTAATCATCATGTGACCTCAAATGAATATTATACAAATTACTAACAACATTCTAAGGGAACCAAATTCACTTTTTTAGGACTGGCAGCAGGTTGACCAATCTGCCCTCTTAATCTGCTCTGGTGTGATTAATAGAACAAACATATTCATATTGAAATCATATTGTTAGAGCCCATTCTACATACGAAATAAAAATTCAATATAAAAGTTTTTGCTTCAGTCTGAATTAATTTGAATATATTGCATACTTAATTACACCAACATACAAACATTTATCTATGACAGATTTTTAGTGAATTGTCTACAAGTTGATGAAGGATTTGTAAATTTTTAAAATTATTTATTAGTTATTCTTTTTGCAAATTTAAACTTTTTATGATTGCCTGCTGGAGGCAATTATATTAATGAAAATTTAATATGATTTTTTCTTTAATTTCGGAAAATTTTAAAACGACCTTCATGATAAGAACAAATAGCCATTATTACTTGTCATGCAATTAGAAACTTTTTGCTTCTCTTTTTAAATTAAAATGCAAATAAACGAATGTGCAGCAGGTGCAACGGGCTTGACTCATCAAGCTCGCCCAAAACTCCGCTTTAGAGAATAAGGGAATTGCGAGTATATATTTTTTTATTATTATAAATATATTAAATATGAAAATTTTTGAAAGGATAATTTTCCACAAAGATTTTTCCAAAAAAAATATATACATACATACATATGTGTATTTTTTTAATGAAACTTCTACTTAGTGAACATTCTAATGGATTTCCTTTTTGAAAATAAGTTTTTATTAACTAATTTTTAGAAATTTTCTTTTTATAAAGAAATTATATTCAAAATTTTACTTTTTGTAAATATCAGTTTTATCTCTTATATATTATATTAATAAAGTCCTTTTTAAACAGATAAAGAAAATAAAAGCAAAATTTAAGTTATTCATTCATATTTATGCCACATTAGAAATAAAAACTGAGGCTTGGAAAGAAATGAAAGCTGTTTAGTGTAAAGGAATTGATGGTTGGATTATAAGTGGACCGAACCTTAATTAAAGACTGAAATTCGTAAAATAAAAAATCTATATTCCCATTTAACTATTTATATTAAGTTTGAATTTACCAAATCTGGAGAGGGGTAGTGGAAGAACTGGTATTCTTTTTTATCCAAATTTTTCTTTATGTATATTTTTAATCATTTTTTTTTTTTCAAAAAAATGTTTTATATTAACAAACGAACAATAACCCCACATTAGAAAAAAAGAACGGGTCAACTGGAAGTTCAGAGGAGTGCAACCATTCTAAATTTGCTTTTATAAAATCTGTTATTTTATTGTAATACGAGTAATTACATCTATCTTGTAAAAAATATTTCATCTTTGTATCACAATGACTCAAGATTACGAAAATATCTCCGACACTAAAAAGGACATTTCACTCATGCAATAGTGTTCGTTAAATAAAAAACTAATTTCCAACTATAAAGGAATGTCTGGCGATTTTTTAAACTAAATAGCCGAAGTGGTCTTCCATCAAAATCTTTCTCTAATTGTTGGAATTTATATCTTTGCATAATTTATATCTTTGCGTCATTGAAATTGCTTAAATGGTTCACGACATACTAATGTACCATATTACCGAAATAAATAGTTCTAAGGCCACTCAGATGTCTTAGATAAAATATTGTTCTATTTCTATAAAATACTACTGTTTGCTTTATCAAACAATTGATATTTAGCGGTACAATTCTTTTAAAAAAATTCGAAAAATTAATAATTTTTACGATTTTATTTCCAAAAAAAAATTGGATTTTTCGAAAAAAAAAATTGAAATATCTATTTAATTTAAACTTCGTAAAACACATTATTCCAAAATAATGTTGTCATTATTAAATAAAAACAAAATGAGGTCTATCAAATTTTTCTTCATATTGTGACCTCTTCTTACTTTATTATTTATACTTTTTTTCTATTTAACTTCTCCCTCCCAAAAGAAATTTTGGAACAAAAAATTTAAATGGTCGCGTGCTACTCCATGTTTATTGCCAAAAAAAAAAAATCAAATAAAAGAAATGAAATGAAAAATTTATTTCGAATACAGCAGAAAAGGGGAAGGGATAGTCTTAATTCATGTTTTATAAAATGTGATTTACAAACCAATGACATACTGACTGTTGCCCCAACCCCAAATTCAAGGGTGACGGTGCAGCTCTCACCCTCTTATAAAGTTTTGCGTACTTTATGGAAAATATGAGGGATGTTTTGAACATGTTGGCATATAAAATACTGAATGTACAGCAATTTACAACCGTACTGGCATGTATGTATGTATATGGAAAAAACCAATCTACTCTTATTTACATATTTTGGAGAGCGTGCGCATTACACGCGATGTCCTTTCCGTTTTAGTTTGAATTTATATTTCTTTTTTTCACGTTTAAATTGTTTCTGTATTTTATGGCAGCATGGGAAAATTGAGTGGAAAGACGACTTGGCCCCGTCTGTCGTGTGGCAAGCGAAAACAATTTACAACAACAACAACAAAAAGCTGAATAAAAGTTTTCCTTGAAATTTATGTGAAACGTGTAGCAGTATATAAAATTGTATGGAAAAAGTTTTAATTGCTACTGGTCAAAAAGTTTTAATGGGCTCTATGGATGTACAAACACACATTCGCGTACATATACATATTAAAATTAATATATATGTATGTATATAAGCGCAATTAAGTACATATACACAAACAAACTTTGCAAGTGTTTATAAGAAACTTATATAAGTATGTAGGTTTGTATTTTTATTCAAATTGTATACATGTAATTAAATACAATAGCCAATGAAAAATAAGGGTATTATACACATACTATTAAGTATAGTCTAAACATACATATGTGCATAAAGATTATGCGATAAGGATACTATCATTTATATTCAGGAATAGATTGCAGGATATACATACCTAGTGATTTTTTTGAAATTTAAATAAAAAAATTAAATTAAATTAGTTTGGTTTAAGTTGATATTTCCATGACCTCTTATTATTTCTAGTTGTTAGACTCCATTTAGTAAAGCTCAAAAATTTATAATTTTTAGGTCTAATAGAGTTGTTTCCTTAGTTTCAAATTTTTTAATTCCTCAATTTTTCTACAAAATAATATGTTATTTGGTGACAGTTTGAATTTTGCTATTCTTCTAAACTGATTGGAGCTTCTTTCTCCCTTTAAAAATATTTATTGTTATAGCGAAATTTTTTAAAAAGCATAAGTACCCATATCCTTGCAGCGATTTCCAAACCGTCCTGTACACTAACTAAAGGCTGCAGTTGGAGACTTTTGGTAAATTTTTATTATTCTTGCAACTTAGTTCGTTTTGAATCATAATTTTTCGAAAAAGGATATATGAGAGTTAACCATATTCATGCTACGGTTATGAAAAACGTTCTGTACAAAGTTTAAAATCTGCTTTTGGTGATATTGATAAATTTGTAATATTCTTGGCAACTTATTTTATTTTAAATATTTTTTTAAATAAATGTATGGGTGCTATTTCAGAAAAATACAGTGAAAAAGTTATATACCAAATTTTGCCACATTCGACAAAATTTTGCTCTTCTTGATATGACACATTTTGCAACTATTGTTAAATTTATTATAATTTTGGTATTTTAAAATCATTCTAAACTATATTTATGGAGAGAACATGTATCATACAGCAATAGTTTGGCTTAGCTTAAATCATAATTTTCCTAAGAAGGATATAAGTATGTATGCTGTGTTTTCATGAAAATTATGTGAACATATCGTAAGCTACATTTCACGAGTTTTGGTAAATTTTATTTGTTCTTTATTGTTTAGTTTTACTTTGTAGTTAATTTACAATTATGCTAACAAGGATATATGAGAGGTACCTATGGCTTTGTAACGATTTCAAAAATAATAAAATGCATTATTTTAATTTTTGTAAATTGTTATCATTCTTGCCAACAAACATAGTTTAATTGGAATCATAATTTTTCTAAAAAGATTATATGAGAGATACCCATATCCGCGGTAAAATTTCTTAGAAATCATGACAAAGAACTATAATATAAAGGGTGATTTTTTTAGCAATATTCTTTTTGGCAACACTGTTTTTGGCAGCTCAACTGTTTTCGTATAACATGTTACTATTAAAAATGTTCAGTTTGGTCTACAATAAGCGAACAATGCTTGCAGATTATTGAATTTAATTTTCAAAAGTCATTCTCGGTTAAGAAAGTGCGATGATTGAAAAAAAATTTTGTGCAAAATAGAAGATGTGGACTTAACAGGCATGTGATTTCAAAAAAAAAAAAAAACGGTGCCACTTGCCACACAGCAAGCGAAACAATGGCCCAATTGGGAGGCGAGTTCGGTGAACAGTTTATTTCGCGTTTAGTACCGGTCATTTGGCCGCTTAGATCGTACGATTTAACGCCTTTAGACTATTTTTTATAAGGCTATGTTCACTTGTGTTCGATTAAACACCCGCACGTCTCATAAGAGAAAATATTATTTCTTATCGCACTTGTATTTGCTGCTTAAACTTGCAGTAGATAATTTATCTTATAGTTCATTCAAATCGAATGATTTTTGAAGAGCTTTCAGCTTATTGGCGAAATCTTAACTGCATCTCTACAACTATCTTAAGTAAATTAATAAATATTTTTCACTATTTCAGTGATCGTTTTCCTTTTTACAAATCGAACGATGATCGTTGGAAGAACTCCGTAAGACACAATCTTTCAATTAATCCTCACTTTCGAAAGGGTCATAAAGCACCACAAGGTGCTGGTCATTTATGGACAATATCTAGTGGAGATTCGGCGGAAAATGTGTTAGCCTGGGAGCATGTAAGTTGGATTAATAGATATAATACTCAAGAAATATTAATTACCATCCAAAAAAATCTCTCTAGAAGAAGCAACGTTTGGACTTATTTTTCAAAATGGAATCGATTAATCGCGAACGCTTGCAACAGCATCACCAAAAACAACAACAAGAACGCTTAGTACAAAATAGTGGCGAAAAGCATAAGCAACATATCGCCTGCCAACGGGATCAGTGCTTATATGATGAGGCAGCAGTGGCGGCGGCAGCCATACAACAAGAAATGTTGCAACAGAATCAAAATAATAATGATGGTTCCATACAAAATCAAAATTCTGTACATGACGTAGACTCGGCAGCGGTAAATGTTCTCCATGATTTGCCCTACAATGATCTGCTGACTGATGAGGAATTGCGAAAGACGGCGGGACAAATTTTGAATGGTATCCACAGAGAAGTGGAGGTGCAATCGGTTAATCAAACAATAATTGGTACATATCAAGACGTGTTGCTCGACAATGGTGAGTATTTATGAGTAAGACCAGTTGCCTTGCCACAATTCTGATTTTATGTGAGAAAGGATAGGAACACAAATAGCGGTTACTTGAACTGTCACAGGAAACAAGACGAATTAAGAAATAAGTAGTAGCTGGTTGACCAAGCTTTGTAGCTTGTGATTTGTTTTAAGGTTTGTGAACTAGAAGTTTAATACAACTCTCTCATGTAATATACACACCATGTGGGTGAATTATATGCATATAGTTGTCGACCATGTTGTGCTTAAAGTAATTTTTTATTTTTTTCTCAGAAATTCCTTTTATTTGATACCCATATCATTGGATAGCATAAAAATAATTATCCATTGATTTTAGCAGTTTTTAATTTAGAATGATTACATTTCATTTTAAGTCTTCTTCATAGAAAACTCTTTCGTTTGATACGCATATCATATTATTACTAAAAATGTTAAGCACACAGACACCAGAATAGGTAAAATGGGCAAGAACCTGGGAAAATTTAATTTTTCTATAAACGAGACTAAGCTAGATAAATTTTTCGTCCCCGAAAATTTCATCGCATGTCTCTCGTTTTATTTTCCTCTTACAAAATGCAATGGCCCAATCAGAGATGGAGCAAATCATCTTAAGATTCAATTAAAATAAATCAAAATAAATTTAAGTTCTTAAGTCCTTTAAGGCATGCAGACAATTACAAACGACAGTCTTTTTGCATGAAGAAAATAAGATGTTACTTTAAGAGTATATAAAGATTAGAACTATACCACCAAAAACTTTAAATACTCGTAGTATTAAAAATACCTTGATCATTTGAAATTTCAGCAGAATATGAAATCCCGAAAGATTTGTTGCAAGAAAACTTTGTTTAATATAATCCCAGTATATTATAGAACTAAAATAGAATGAAATGTTTATATTTCTTGTACATTTTTAAGACTATCTCAATCCCATACATAAAGATGTTGTAGTCAACGAGAGCGGCTTACGCCATTCCTCCCATACAGTCCTCTCCACAAACTGTCATAGCAGTCATTCTTCCTCATCCGGTCCATATTATGTCACCGAAATAGATCCAATGGAATTGGGTATACAAATATCAAGCAATCAGAGTCATCATCATCAGCAGCATCTTCAGCATAATCAACATAATAGTGAGCCTTCTAATTCCGTTTCTGAAGATTCTGATGTTGGTTTATTTAATGATGAGTTCAATTTAAATTATTTTACTTATAATCCAGTTAATGACATTGTTGCCTGACCCAAAGAACAACAACAACAGCCAACACCTCTAATAATTATGGTTCCACCCACTTCGTAAGCTTAAAAATTTATTATAAAAAACATTCCTAGTCAATTTATTTATCATCCTTAACATAATCCATTTTTAATGCTGTAAGTTTAAATACCTTTCCCATTGGTGGATGGTCCATCCGATAATGGAGATTTTGTAAAAACTATTTAAAAACTGAATTATCTAGTCGTAAGTTAAATTAAAGACAAATTTATTTATAATTATAAGTAAAGTAATAAGTACACATTTGTATTTATAACAAAAAACTATGATCACCAAAGATTATTTTTATGTTAAAAAGTAAGTTCAAGCAATTTTAGGTATATGAACACTGAGATTATTATTTAGCAAAAAGCTAAGTAGGGCAAATCTGACCAGGTAAACTGATTAAAGGAACGAAAATCAGCTGAAAAAAGTTTAAACATCAAACTCTACGTTGAAAAATAAATATAAAATATAAAGTATATTAAAAAATAATTTGACAAATCGGTCAAGTGTGGATTAGTTCTTATAATATATATATATTCATTCCTGTAGTTCCATGGTGGAACAAAGGGCCATCTTATAATATATAATGAGTCTTAATGAGGTTGGCGAAAATCACCGTCGAATTCAACATTTTGTACTAGTTAAAAGAGAAATGTTTCATGTTATCTTTAATCGAGTACAAATTGTCAAAGTTGAAGTCGTAAAATTCCAACCGCCTTACAAGTGCAAACTGTGAATTGTTTATATAATAAAATAATTGAGAAGTATAAATGTAATATTAACTCAAGTAAAATGTGTTTTCTTTCGTTTAGAAATATTCCGAGTTAATAAATATAAATCAATAAATATGTGTACGAGAAATTAGGAAAATGGCATTGTGGACGGGATCCTATAAGTATCGTGTCGAATGAAGGAAAAGTATGTAGTAATGAAAAATTACAAAAAATACTAATTTTTGTTAAAAGAATCATATGATTCAACAGTTAGCCAAACAAGTGCGAAGAATTTTCTTAAAAGATTCAGGATATGAAATTCATTTTACTTTATTCATTTTATTTTTAAGCCCAGGAATTTAACTCTCCTATGCATGTCGATGTGAGGCCAAAAAACCCTCATCATAGTGCAAGCTGGCACCGCAGTCCAACTGATCTGCGTCACCCACATAAAACTAGTAACTTCCTTCAAATTTTCTAAAGATATTGCAAACATTAATTATCAGAAAATAAAAATTACAAGGATTGCAAACAAGAATCCCCTTGAATTTCATTGGTAATATGTATTTACAAAAATAGAAGAATTGCAAAACATCCTTCACCAGTCAAAAAAAATTCTTTAAAAACACAAGCCGATAAGATCATTTATTTATGTCAGAGAAAATCATTAAATTATAAAAAGTGAATGTATATTAAAATATAGAGTTAAACGGAGGAAATTTTAAAAAGTTTCTGTATTCTGATGTTGGTTTATGTACATACTTATGTATGTACATATTGATGTATATATGTATAACACATAACAACATGTAAAAATTTCTAATTTCAAAAACTTAAAATAATATAAATACATATGTATGTATGTATGTACATACATATGTACATATGTATGTACTTATATCCAAGAAAATAAAATCTATAAATCTTACCTCCAGATTATTTTCAAGCATCATCAGTATTTGATTATTAAATGAATGAGTAAATAAATATCAATTCATATACAATATTAAATAAAATATACATACATATGTATGTATATGTATGTAAAGAAAAATCACTTTTGTGTTTTAAATACACATTTATGTATGTACATGTGTAAATAAATATGTATCTGTATAAATACTTTAAACTTCATTTGCTTTGATTAAAAAACAGAACACACATTCATACATACATACTTACATCCGTACACAAACGTTTTTTTATTTGCAATTTTCTTTATTTTTTTCTCTCTTTTTTGAATGGTAACTTTTTTATCAATGATTTCTTAATACATGTACATACACATATGCATACATATGTATGTATGTATGAATTTATTTACTTTATTTAAACACTCAAAACACACTTCAATACACATTCATTGAAAACAGCAACAAACTAAAGAATGACTGAGCAACTATATAACACTTTCATTTTCTGCAACAATTGATGTTGCCGAACAGAATTACTATTCTTTTGATTACTTTACATGAGAACATGTTTAATTACAAACTTTTAACTTTATTACACACAAAATATTTAATTAATCGTGAATATATCACTTCACACTAAACAATTTGCAATTTATTGATGACTTTATAGAAAACGCGGCCTTTCTTTTCAATGACAAACAACAACTAAAGGGAATTGTCAAATATTTTATTATACTTTATCATCGTGGTGGGCAGAGTGTGGTGTGGGTGAATTCGAAATATTGATGTACAAGGTGAATTGATACATACATACATACATACATATTGATTATGATTACAAGATGCTACCTTTAATTCAATGATGTTTAATTTTTAAAGGAAAATATCTGTTTTCAGGAATTATTGTTATTTGTTGTTGGTTATAAGTTACTCTATGCACATATTTGCACTTCGTATGTATGTGCTTAAGGCGGTTCATTATATAGGACGTCTTTACGATACATCGACTTGGACTTGACATGAACATAACGTCGGCAGAGCAACGGTATTAATATTTTCATGTTCATACCAATTTGATGGCTAGTGGAGAATTTCAACCACATTAAGTCAACGCTTGAAATGAGCATTTTGACGTAGGAAAAACACCAAGTTACACTATACATATTCAACACAGTTTTTATCAAGGACTTAGGTTAGATTAGGTTAGGTTGATTAGAGGGGTGTGATAGCCCATATCACACGACATACACTTAAGCCAGTGAAGGCTTGTTGAGCGCTCCCTTTTAATGATCAGACACAAACTGCTAGAGTTCTGCGGCAGGATTCGAACCTGGGACCTTCGCACTACGAGTCTAGTACACTACCTACTAGTCTACGAAGGTCAGTCTTATCAAGGACTTAGTCATTACAACCAACGTCTATTCGAAAAAAATATTGCAAATAATATTATGTATGAGCCAGTTTCTACCGTATTTGTTGATTATTTATGACTTTTATTTTTTATTTTATTTATGTATAATATGAGTATTAAATAAAAATACTTCTTATACATAACTATTATTCCTCGAGAAGAACTTTATTTATAGATAAATATTGATAAAAAACTGAAGGGAACTTCAATAAATGCCACTTTTAATTCCTTTTACGCTCACATAATACAGAATATATTGACAAGAAATTATGGCACTGTGAAGGTAATTCCTTGCAAATACATACTTATGCAAAAACTATATTTTTTAAATCAGTTCAGCATTTTAAGAGCTATAAGCATTTTAGGTTTCTACTAATAAGAACACACCCACGCGTGCTTGTATTACCCATCCATACATGTAAGTTGAAAAACAAACACCACCACGTTTCTGTCCAATTGGTTTAGAAACTAGAAGATGCTAATATTTTTTTCTGCCTTGAATCGGAAGAATAGCAAAAATGGCACACATACAGAAGGAAAAATAAGTCAGTAAATTGTTTTAGCTTATTGATTTTATGTCGAACTGAACTACAACAATGAGTGGCAGGTCTTCATTTGAGATATTGTACCAACAGTTATTGTATATGCCTGCTTTCAGTAAAATGCTGGCGATTAGTGAGTGCTAATCTAAGTCAAATCCGATCAATTAGTATGAACCTACATGCACATGTAGATATTATAAAGATTAATACGGTTCTCGACACATGAAGTATGTATCTATCACATTTGATATCCCTGGCAACTATGTATTCTTTAATAAAAAAAAACCTGACATCTTGAAGCCCTGGGCAAGCATATATTAAGGACTTCATCCTCATATTAGCTAATCCTCTCCTGTCAATCCTGGAACAAATTGTATTTCTTTTACCCAATATGTTTTTCAAATATAGTGTTAAATCATATGGTATCCAATTTTAAAATCTCCATAATGAAATTAATTCCATTATTAGAACGGGAGATGGTTTCAAAATTGCTTTTAAAATTATAAAAACTAAAAAAACCTAAAGCAAATTCCTAAACTCCACAACTGTTAACATCCTTTAAAATTCCTTAAAAATTTCAAACATTCTGGCAAAAAATTAATAGACACGTAAATGGAAACAATACAAAACATCTCATATCCGTCGCAAACAAATTTTTAAAAACAAGCCGAAAAGATCATTAATTTATGTATATCAGAGAAAATCATTAAATTATAAAATATACACATACATATGTAAGCGTATTAAAATACATATACATATGTACATAGTTAAACGGAGGAAATTTTAAAAAGTTTCTATACACATCCATACATAAGTATGTGTGTATGTACATACGAGTATACTTGTAACATACATACATACATACATATAACACCAGGTAGAATCCTCTAAATTCAAAAAGTTAAAATAATATACATAAGTATGTAGGTACATACTTATATTCAGGAAAGTAAAATGTTAGAAATCTTACCTCCAAATTATTTTCTAGCATCATCAGTAATATGTTTATTAAATCAAGGAATAAGTAAAATTTATATTCCCCCTTATTATAATTGTCGACGTCGACGTCACACCAAATCAACATCAATATATTGGCATTTGTGGGATCGTTATCGAGAACTATTAAATATTATTGATAGGATGTTTCTACTACTATGGCTTATAAAATTACAATTCTCCACCAATATTAGTTAATTATTGTCTACAAGGAGTTCAGAACTGCTGTCTTTTTTTACTGTCGACTTGATGTGACGTCGACGTCGACAATCATAATAAGGGGGATTATACCAATTCTTGATATATTTTTTTAAATAAAAATAAGCTTGGTGCTTTAAATACACGTTTACATTTGTATTAAACTACTTAAACACTTCAAACTTAATTTGCTTTTCGTAAAAAACCGAACACACATTCATACATACTTATGCATTATATTTTTTATTTATTTTCTTTTTTTTTCTCTTTTTTTGCATCGAAACTTTTTTATATTAATAAAAAAGATTCATTAGATTTCTTAATACCTGTATATATGTATGTATGTATGTACATATGTGCTTTAACTCTCAAAACACTCTTCAAAACACAATCATTAACAACAACAACAACAAACTAATTGATGCTTCCTTTAAAAAATGACTAAGCAATAAAATAACACTTTGATTGACTGCAACAATTGATGCTGCCGAAGAGATTTACTACTCTTTTGATTACTTTACATGAGAACATGTTTAATTACAAACTTTTAACTTTATTACACACAAAATTATTTAATTAATCGTAATAAGTATATTCACTTCACACTAAACAATTTGCAATTTATTGATGACTATAGAAAACGCGGCCTTTTTTTTCAATGACAAATAACAACTAAAGGGAATTGTCAAATATTTTATTATAATTTATCATGGTGGTGGGCAGAGTGTGGTGAGGTGTGGTGTGGGTGAATTCGCAATATTGATGTGCAAGGTGAATTGATACATAAGTACATCTTGATTATGATTACAAGATGCTTCCTTTAATTCACTTACAGTGCAACCTCGGTGAACGCAACCAATAGAAATTTTGGCCTGTTGCGATAACTGAGTTGTTGCGCAAACCAAGTCACAAATTTTTAGTCATATTTTTCTATTTAAAACCTTATTTTAAACCAATCAAGAATTTTGTAAAAAAAACTAATGTTAGCTTTTAATAATCGTAGTTATTTGATTGAAATAAAGAATAAAAACAGAAAAACAAAATATACATCTAATAAAAATTTAATTTATTGAGTTAAAGATTCATGTTTTTAAGAGAAAAAGTCGATTGAGTTTTTGTGCTTCTCATATTTTTTTGAACTGCAATTTCACGAATTTTTTGCAATACCATTATATCTTCCAAAGAACAGCTATTGTCCTCTGCCCATTGTATACAAACGTTGAAGCTTTCTATTTCATTCCGACATCTTATTTTTGAAGGTATTGGACCTAACACAACATTTTCATCCTTGTCTTCAGTTTCGCTTTGGTCTAATGTAATTTCTTCTTCAATTTGAATGTTTTGACCGCTTTCGGAAATCCAAGAGTGTATTTCTTCATTTGTAATTTCGGGAGTTATTTCTTGCAGATAATCTCTAATTGTGGAAACAGTTAATTGTTCATTAATTACTTCAGCCCTTATAATGCTCAGTGGCAGTTCGTCTTCTTCTGTCCATCCATTATTTGGGCGCAGTACTACGTTCCAGCATTTCGCAATGGTACTGGGCGTTATTTCATTCCAAGCGTTTGCCAAAAGACAAACTGCATTACGCAAATTAAAAGATTTAATTTTTTGCTCTCAAAAACGAAGTAATACACACAAAATATTTGTCATTCTTAGAATAGCGGTAAATCAAAAAGACTATTGCACTTAAGCATAAGATTTTACATACACACGTTTTAGTTTTGAGTTTATTTATCAAAAACCAAACTAAAAAACAAAAAAAGCCTTACTTGTTTTGCAAAGTTGCGTTAATTGAGGCTTTGTTTTTTGAAAAGTTGCGTTTATAGAGTCACCAATGTTAAGAAATTGGGTGTTGCGTTAAGCGAGGTGTTGCGCATATCGAGGGTTGCGTTCACCGAGGTTGCACTGTATGTACATATGTATGTACTTATATTTAATTTTTAAAGGAAATATCTGTTTTCAAAAATTATTGTTATTTGTTAGTTAGTCTATACACATACATATGTACATATTTGCATTTCGCATGTCCTTAAGGCCGTTGATTATATATACAGCACGTCTTTACGATTCATCGACTTGGACATGAACATAACGTCGACAGAGAACAGTATACGGTTCTTGTGGAGGGTGACGCTAAACAAACTCCCTTATTCTATTTGTCGTCATCGTCATCGACGTGGAAATAAATGTTCTGTGCTCGTTGATGGCAATAATTGAGTGTTATTGAGGGCCATTTGCCACTTTGTAAGCCTTAGTAATAGTAACAGGTTATAAATATATATAATTGTTGTAGACATCGATTCTACAGTTGCCAAAATATTGGTGTCGATGTCGATAACGACAAATAGAATAAGGACGAAAGTCATAATTTGAATTGGCTACCATTTTGTTAAAAAAAACGAGCTCTGTTTCCATAAAAAGCTTATTTGAAAGTGTAAAATTGAGACTTAACAGTAAAAAATTATATCGCTGAAATGGCCACCTCCCGAGTGGATTATAATCTGGCCCCGAATTGCATTTACGGTTATGACATTCGGATTTTTTTTTTTTTTAATAAGGGTCAATCACTTTTTCACTGCAAATTTTTCGTCAAAACAGCCACTTTGAGGGGATGTCCTAGAAACGTAAATTTTATTTGTTAACTACTCAACTGGAAATGGGCTTCGCCACAACGACGAGGAACACGACAACGAAATTCACGCAGCGTTAAAACATTAGACTGGAAATTTCACATTCTTTTGTGCTATCATTTACGAAGTAGTCGTATACGATTAGTTTATTTTTAACAGACTTCCAAAATAGGAGTTTTTTTTGTATGCACTGTTTTATTTGAGAACATAAATTTCCACAAACTGGGCTCTGGAAATTTATAAGTGCTACTCGGCGAAATCATGCGAACTAGTTGTCCTTTACCGCTGTCTGCAAGGAGAATGCAAACCTCGTTATAAAAAAATACTTCGTTGAATTTGAAATTATTTTCCTATCACACATCAAATTTGGTTTATAACCTGACCGGTTTCGGTTAAGTGCTATCTACCGTGATCTTTTTCTTACAAATTTCGTTTTTTTTTTTTTTTTTTTTTTTTTGTTTCGTTAATAAGAAGTTTGACAGTTAGCAAGGCATACCGACAAATTCAAATATATGCGCTGTAAGTTCAATAGTCAAACGCCATTTACATATATAAACATTATTAATAAAAACTATTATAGCAAAAAATGTCTCCATCAATAGTGTTAGGAACACCCCTAACTAGATCCTCGTAATACGCCTTGATTATCTGCGAATTGGCCGTTACATAAACCTTATTAATGGGCCTTGTCACTATATATTATGCACCAAATATTTTTATACTATAAATGTATACTTTTAATCAGCACGAGCTTAAGTCACCGTGAAATCACTTAAGTTTGCCATTATCAATAATGTACATTAAATAGGATGCTAACGACGGCCTGTTTGCCTTAGCGTTCTTGGCTTAATATTTTGTTTGTATTAAGGTTTCCCACTGAAAATTTCCATTATTTCGTGTAATTACATATATCTTTAACTAAAAATAAAATGAATAACGAAAAAACTTTTCGTTTATCTATTTTCTATAATAGTGCATATCATAGAAATTAATATTTTATTAGTATTCAAAACGTTTTGATGTCAATTTAAATACATTTGGATGTTCTAACTTAAGACCAAATTAACTTAAATATCTGTTGTAGTATTTAAAACAGCATGTAAGAGAAAAATAACTTATACTTTTTATAAATTGATTTAAAACATGAAGCATTCTTTGAAAAGAAAACGCCATTACATAATATGTGTTAAGTGCATAAATATGTGTGGGTGCTGTGTATAGATCCTGAAGTCTATTTTACTCGTAAATCATTAGTATTCTTTTTATGACAAACAAAAATGTTTTTATTTCACCTATTCTTATGCTACTAAAAATGTGTGTATATCTCCCGCCTTTTATTCCCCAAGTATCAGAAAGTGATCTGAAAACTTAACCACCTTTTAACAAACGACTGTCTTGGAAAATTGGGCCGCAATCTAGTAAGTTGCGGATTTTTCGTCATCACTTTCTTCATAAGTGGGACTACTGGGAGAATAGGTTGGACTAGTTGGGGAATAAGCATGAGAGGCCGCAGTTGGCGAATACATGGGAGAGGCTGGTGAATAGTTTCGAGTTGGTGTATATGTTGGTGGTGATGAAGGTGAATACTTCGTGCTGCTAGGAGAATAGACAGACATGATGGTCGAATAACGTGGCGAAGAGGCTGAGTAACTAGAACCAGTTGGACTGTATTGATTGCCTGGCGAATGCTGTGGTGAAGCCGGGGAATATAGGGGAGATGTTGGCGAATATTTGGGAGAGGCTGGAGAAGAATATTGCGGTGATCCCGGTGTATATTGCGGAGAACCTGTAGACCCATCATACGAGGGAGAAGTTGGTGAATATTTGGGCGAAGTAGGTGAGTACTTCATACCAGTTTGGGAATATGCGGGTGAAGCAGGAGAATAATGGGGTGAAGCCGAACAATTGGGTGAAGAGGGTGAGTAAGATGGTGTTGCTGAAGTGTAGGTTTGTGAGGAGGGTGAATAGGAAGGAGATGTAGGCGAATAGCCAGGAGATGGTGAATAATTAGGACTTGAAGGTGAGTATGAAGGAGATGTAGGGGAATAAGAAGGAGAATTAGGTGAATAATTTGAAGAGGTTGGTGAATATACACTTGCTGGCGAATACATATTTGAACCACTGCCCGTATATGAAGGACTTGACGACTGATGGAAATTTGATCCTGGCGAATAGATCGGAGAAGATGGTGAATAGCTTGTTGAAGGGATAAAATGTGGCGTTGATGACGAATATTTATTCGAAGTAGCTGAATAAACTGGACTGGTCGGCGAGTAGTTCGGACTGAGTGGTGAATAGATAGGCGAGGCACCGACTGGCGATGATGCTGTATAGTGAGGACTTGTAGGCGAGTACGACGGCGGTGACACATTGGGCGATGGCGATAAAAAAGGTGACATAGCCGGTCCTGGCGATGAAGGCGATGAACCACCATGAGCTGGAGACCAAATGGGCGACATGCCAGAAGCTTCAGAGGCTGCGGATGGAGAAAAGCTTGGTCCACCAGGCGTCATACCGCTCACTGTAATGAAAACAATAGAATAATTAAATTTTAGTTCCAAATACGATACATGTTTTTGCAAAATTTATATCCTCTATTCAAATTAAACATTCAAACTAATTTTTTAATACTTTTTTGATCCTCATATGATATTAAAGATGGTTGAACCAACGAAAACAAAAAACTAACATTTTCTTAATACCTTTCCAATTTAATTATCCGAAAATTAATTCAGAATTGGTTCAATATGAAAATCACAAGTTCTTGTTATATGTATTTATGGATACATAATTCTGTATAAATTCTTTAGAAAAGTCAATTTGTACCTAAAGATACTTTTGTTGTTGACTTACTTTGGCCAGAAGGTGATAAATATTTCGGAGTACCACATTGTATCCAGGGTGTACGTGGTGGTGACATGCTAGGCGTAGCTACCGCACCAAAGAACATTGCTGAGCCGCCCAACATGCTGGAGGCTAAGGTATTGGCAATTTCAATACCATATCGGCACTTTTCAGCATCCAGCAAAAGATCAAAGCAACCTTGAATAAAAGAGCATAATAAATAATTGAATTCATTTCCAAATCTATCCTGTTGCTAACCTGTGCCCATTTTTGGCAATTGACCCATAATAATATTTTCTGATACACCTCTCATAGGATCGGTTTCAGCATGCGCTGCGGCATCCATTAACACGTCGACCGTTTCTTCGAAGGAACATCTCATAAGAGCACCAGTGTCCTGTCTGTTAATACCGTGACGTGTAATGGCCATCAAATGTCCCTTGGCTGTCATTACGTCACACAACAAGGCCAAATGACGATAGTTTACATACAAGCCATAGAATTGGAGCACAGCGTTCATTTCCTTTTCCACTGACTTACGTACAGCTTCTATACCAAGTACTTGGAAAATTTCACAAATATCATTGGACGAAGTACGGACCGGATCAACATCACGTTCCGAGAGAACTTTCATCATGGACGTACCATCAGTTTCCAGCAACCATTCTCCGATGGCTTTAAATTCACCCGTCTCCGTGATGACTATACGTTTCTTACTATCTGTTTGTGGTAAATGCATGTACACTTTGCCAATGGCTTCGATACCCTGCAATGTCATATCTGACAACATGTTGGCTTCAATGCATCTCAGGAACATATCATCTTCCATTTTGTCGACAGCTTCCTCTTCGTCTTGGAATTTGTTTTCCTCATTGTTCATGATACGAATACGCAGAACCAATTTGTCTGCATTGTCATCGTTGAAGATACAATTGAGATCGTCACCGAAACCGGCGTTAATTTTTTCGGCAATTTGCTCCATGGTCAATTTTTTATCCGTCATTCTCTTGCGATCAAGTTCGATACGCAACAACCAGGGTGAAATGCGTGTAGGATCGAAATCGGGCATTTCATAATAGACATTAACGAATTCTTGATCCTCAGCAATAACGGTACGCTGGGGATCTGGATCATAATAGATGGCAGTGTTGGCTGTGACCTTACGCAGTGTAGTGTGTTCCAAGCGACACAATACATTTTTGGCTTTTTCTGCATCACGGGCAGCACCACCGGTTAAAAACACTGTAAGAGAAGGCGCTTTCGGCTTTTTGGAAATATTGATAATTTCCTTAAGTCTAGGTACACCCAGAGTTACGTTCTTTGACGATACACCAGCAAAATGGAAAGTGTTCAATGTCATCTGTGTGGCAGGCTCACCTAAACTCTGAGCAGCTAAGGCACCCACCATTTCACCAGGATTAGCTTGCGCCTGTTGGAACCTGGTCTCGATTTCTCCTATCAACCATTCAAAGGCCTCAGTGGACAAACGGAATTCTTCTGCTACATATTTGGTGCATAAAGTTGAACGCACTAAACATTGGAACAACAGGGTTGCATTTTCATTGGCCTGTTTGGAAAGATGATCGTTACCCACCACAATAACACACCGTTGAAGTAGATCTCTCACACCATTTATGACTCTTAACGGTGATAGATCAGTCGGCATTCTTTTGTTAATGTGGAAAATCTTTTGTACATTCCATATCATTCTTTGTAAATTACATGGCAATACGACTTTCGAGTCACCATTAGGAAAAATTTCTCTTAAAGCTTCCCGATCGCGGCACAATTGTTCCCATTCTACCTCCAACTGCGGTAAAGCGTTTCCACTTTCGCTCAACTCTTTGATGACATCATCTGTAAACACTTTGCGCATGTAGCGCTCATTGGACCAATCGAATTTAAATCTCTTTTCAAAAGACTTGTTAGACAACTTGACAGTGGGTAGATTCTGAAATTCTACCGTTTCACCAGCCAAACCATCTTCACCATAACGCAACTGAATGAGTTGTCCCACGGAGTTACGCACAGTACCGTCATAATTTACCATTACCGACTCCATAGCCTTTATAAGACGACGCTGGATATAACCGGTTTCGGCCGTCTTTACAGCGGTATCGATAAGACCCTCACGACCTCCCATAGCGTGAAAATAGAACTCGGAGGGCGTCAGACCGGCTAGATATGAATTTTCTACGAAACCTCTAGATTCAGGACCGTAATCGTCTTTGATGAAATGCGGCAAAGTGCGCTTGCGAAAACCATAAGGTATACGTTTACCTTCGACGTTCTGTTGACCCACACAAGCAATAACCTGAGAAATATTAATGTTGGAACCCTTTGAACCTGACACCACCATAGCCTTTAGATTGTTGTATTCGGTAAGAGATTTCTTAGCGGAGCCACCAGTTTTGTCACGAGCATCGTTCAAAATACGATTTACTTGGTTCTCGAAAGTTTGACGCAAAGTATTACCGGGAGTGGGTTCCAATTCCATATTGTGGGCCTTTTGAATAACGTTTATGACATCGTCTTTGGCTTTCTTAATGGCCATCTGAATTTCATTATATGTCTGAGGATCGGCAATTGTGTCACCGATACCGATACTGTGGCCCTCCAACAACAGCCAATTGTTGATGACAGTCTGAATGTTACCATAGAAACGACCAGCAATTTCATGACCCAATTCTAAGAAAACAATATGCAACAATGAACCAGCAGATGTACCCAACGTCTTTTTACACAAGATCCCCATTATCAGTTCACCATGTTCTACCATTACTTTCGTGTCACCGGGGGAAATCCATTTGTAGGGTCCATCATCCTCATCGTCTGGATGTGTGGAATGAGTTCGTATCATATTTACATTGCCGGGAATAATAAGAGAAAATATTTGTTTGCCAGTCCACAATGGTTTGGGTTTTAAAATGCAAGGCTGTGGCATTTTACCATCCCAAGTAGGCAAGAACATCAGCAAGTTCATCATTTGCTCACGCGTGATGAAGACATCACGTTTTGTCATCTTACGGACGGCAGTCAGTGTGTCCTGCACAATACCCATGACGGGTTTATTTGCCTATCAAAGAAAGATGAAAAGCTTTGGGTTATGAAAGGTTCTAAAAACAATAAAAATTAGAAAAGATTGCTGAAGTTATTTCTTACCTGAGGCGTAATAATCTGACGGGGAGTAATGTGTATATTCTCCACTTCGGCTCTAGTTTCCATAGACTGTGGTACATGCAAGTTCATTTCATCACCATCAAAATCAGCATTGTAGGGTGAAGTACAAGATAAGTTCATACGGAATGTAGACCAAGGCAAAACTTTAACACGGTGACCCATCATACTCATTTTGTGCAAAGTAGGCTGTCGATTGAAAATAACCAAATCATCATCACGCAAATGTCTTTCTACTTTATAGCCACATTGTAAATGCAAATCGGAGGGCTTGGGATGGAATCGCAAATCAATACGTTCGCCATTGTCTCGTACAATATACTTGGCGCCAGGATATTGCGAATTACCACGTCTTACCAATTCTTGCATACGATCAATATTGAATGGTGTAACCAATTCGGGAAATGTTAAGTTCTGTGCAATGGACCGGGGCACACCAACCTGATCAATACGTAAATTGGGATCGGGTGTAATGACAGTACGTGCAGAGAAATCTACACGTTTTCCCATCAAATTACCACGAATACGGCCTTCTTTACCCTTTAGACGTGATTTAATAGCTTTAAGTGGTTTTCCCGACTTCTGCATGGCTCTCGGCATACCAGGCATGTCATTGTCGACTAGTGTCGCTACATGAAATTGTAACATTTTTATATTCTCCATGATAACATGAGCTGCTGCACCAGTGCCTTCATTTTTACGTAATTCATTATTGGCCTTTATAATATCTGAGAGTTTGTGAGTTAAATCGTCTTGATTTTTAGCGGCACCAAACATAACAACAGCCGGACGCACTGCCAAAGGTGGAACAGGTAAAACCGTCACAATCATCCAATCTGGTCTTGCATATTTGGGATCCATACCCAAAATAAAACATTCTTCATCTGTAATGTGTTTTAGAATTTCCCAAACTCTCTCGGCAGTTACGGCAATCTTTTTCTCCTGCAAAAATATTATTTTGTTTCGCATTTAAGTTATATTTTAAAATATTAAGGATTGCATATAAATTTTTTTTACAAATACATATGTACATAAGTACAATCAATTTATTCAAAAATCGTATCAATAAAAATCTATATGTAACGCAAATCGATCGATTTCAAAACGAACATGTAATGAATTTTTATCGATTTTATGAATCATTTTCCAGCCAATCATCTCGAATATACTTGAAAGAAGCAAAAGTGAAGGATAAAATACAAACAAGCAACGTATTGTGTGAAGTTATTCAAAATCTATGTACAATTTTTGTTGTGGCTTAAGGCATTTCGCTTAGTAGACTTTTAACAAGCATGTTTCAAAAGCGCTCAAGCTGGTATACTTACAAACTTTCAAATAAGAGTTCAATTTTAGTAGCTGATCAAAGCAACAAAATGCATCTTTTTTTGAGACTAATTAGTGCTTAAATTTCTGGGGAAGCTGTGAATACTATTTATATGGCTATAAACATGCCTTAAGAATTCCATTGCTCAGACATTCCATGCTCAGTCATTTCCATTCCTGATTGGAAATGTCCGCATCTATTGGCTCACTTAGAAGTGTAAATAAAAATATATTCAAATATATTGAGAAAAGATCAGAAAGAGTGGTAAAGAATGAACCACTGCTTACACTTGGCAAACATCATTTTGCGAAAACTATTGGCTGTTAAATCGAATAAAGAACTATATACAAAGTATTAAATATAAGAACGGGTACAAAATTGCGATTCATTATATTTGATACAGTAAAATAAATTGAAGAATTTTTGGTAATGTTTAAAAATCCTCGTAGATTAAGCTATGAAAAGACAGTTTATTCAAATTGTTATATGTATTTGCTTTATTACAGTTTTTTTCTAAGTTGGCAAAACATTCATATACAATATTAGAATTCTCTACCGTGTATGAATATTGCAAAATATTTACAGTACATAATCAAAGTTAGCTTATAATGCGTATTTACGAACAGCCCAAAAAACATTTATATTGGATATGGGTCTAATTTATTTGTCTTGTTTTGGCATAAACATATGAGGTTGAAAGTTTTCAAACTGCTAAAATTCACTCACTTGTGAGTTGGTTGGTTGTAGCGACCAATGAATCGTCGGCATATGAACAGCTAAAGCGACAACAAATAATTTTGAAGTCATTTTTAGAATTGTTTTTTGAGTAAAATCCTGATTTCAATATTATTTTTTTGTTTTTGAAGTTTAAAATTTTGTCACATTTTTCAGAACGTTCCTCTTTTACAAAATATACTATACACATTGCAGAAAAAATAATAAAAGCGACAACGGTGCTATTTTGCTATAAAAAATAATTGTACTTATTTTTTATTACTTTTATTTTAATGGAATTACTTTTTAAAGAAAATTACTTAAAATATATACATACAATTAATATATGTAGGAGATACCTTCTTGGCCTGTATTATAGTAAATTGAAAGAGCAAAGAAATGTTCTCCAATATAACTCTCTTACCTGTGAATCTTCATTAACATGTTTCCATTCGGCTGTTAAATCCAAGCCAGTTCTCCTAATGGATGGTTGGTAATGACCGCAACCACCATGTCCGGGTTTCTTATTTGGATCTGCCGGTTGTCCATCTTTTGTCATATCCATATCTTCGCCACCTTCGCAAATCTTTTTGCCTTTACACAAATCATAAACATAAGCTAGACGTTTCCTGGGCTGGCCCTTTGTTTTCATAACAATTTCTTTAATTTTAGGATTATTTGGCGATACCAACATTTTCGAACAATAAAAGCAAACACATCTTAAAATCTTTATTGTTTTTGTTATGAAACCAATGTGAAAAACGGGCTTAGCTAAATCAATATGGCCAAAATGGCCGGGACATTCAGTCATGTTGCCAGCACAAGTTTGGCAACGTGATGTACGATCAATGACACCTTGACGAGGATCCATAAGACCACCCAGCTTGGGACGGCCACCTTCCATGGTTTCGGCAAACTGCACTCCCCCTTCTGTGACAGACATTCGTCGCTAATTTGTGGGTAAAAAAATTTAACTTAATAAAATAACTATAGTATCTACTTACAATTTCATCTGGCGACAATATACCAAATTGCACACGTTTCACCTGCCTCAGAGGTGCTTTGGAATCATTTGTAGCCATTTTAATACAGCTATTTTAATTTTATTTTTAACCAAATAGATATTTGGGGATTACTCTTCCCCTGTTGTGTTATTGAAATAAAATAAAGAGTGCTAGGGCTCCGCTTCAAGCTGGCTCCTCCACCTGCAGAAACTTATTTCAATAGTTCGTTTTCTGTCGTATTTTTATGCTACTTTGTTCGTTATAAACTGAATTTCATCAGCTTTACAAAGGAAATTTTTAATCAGTTTTATATAGAAAAATTCATTTATTCTTGAAAAATTTTATAGAAAAAACATTTTGGTTCACTTTATGAGTACTTTTCTATCGTCTTTCGCGATTTTTAAACAGTTTTTCCGGCTACTTTCTAAGAAAATATTTATAGACGTACGCAGCAGATTCTATTTGCCGTCACGGAATAACCTATGGTTGCCGTATGAAAATATTTCAGGCTTCTTTTTCTTTTTTCTTCTTTTCTTTTCAACGCCATTTGTATTTTACATAGTTGCAGTTAAGCGTAGTAAAACTATTTATATACAGTAAGGCTTCGATATAACTAGGTATTATTATAAAGATAGTTTATTAGAAGAAAAGTGTGTAGGTAATAACCGTAAATTCATGAACTTTGTTTTATTACATTTGCTTACATAATAGTATTCTAATTTGACGTTTGTGTTCCTTTTTTGTTTTTTTTTTTTTGCATAAAAGAAACACGATTTTTGTTTAATAGGACGTGAAATAGCATAATAAAAAACCTATAAAAATGGAAAATAACATTGGGTTTGTATTAAATTATACTCAACATTATTTTTTATATTTTATTCGTACATAAATGTCACTTTTTCGGATTTATGTCCACAGAGTTGAATTTGTAACAAAAGCAGTCGCGCAGTGTTGCACGGACAAATTTCGACATAACTTGGATCAAATCAAGTCATTTGAGACAGTTTGGTCATATGAAATTTATTTGCGAAATCATATCGCAAATTACGTAATTTGGTCAAATCATGTAATTTAGTCCAAATCACGTATATGGAAATGTACCATTAAGCGACATCATTACTTTATCAATTGCTACTTATTATACAGGAAACTAATAATCATTTTTAGAATATTTGGTTTATTAATTTACCAATGACATGAAGTGAATATTTGTCGAAACCGTTTTCGTTACATTAAACTAGAATGGTAAAACTTTCTTCTGTGTGCAGCTTTCCTCTTACAGCCGATAAAGCACCGATAAAATAATCCCAATTCATCACCACTTCCAACGCCTTGATTTTTATATCTCTTTTCGAGCTAGAGTTTTTTTTTCGAACCTGCCTAATCCTCAATTGTATGCCCTTTCCAACACATCATTCATATATTAAGCTACATATTCGTGCACTATTCTCTTTTATATAAAAAAAATATTTTTCTTTGTTAAATTTGGTTTAAGAAAACATTTGTAAATACCATAAGTATATTAATTTCCATCATATTAATAATTATATCATTTCCACATATGCCTTCTTACTGATTTATATAGTATAGTACTAATAAATGCAACCCTGTAACAATGTTTATGATAAAAGGCGAAAATGTAAGGTGATAGCACTAATTGGAAAGTTTGCATTTAACTACATTTTTCATAGGGAATTTGTCACATTTTTAGTCCAATATTTTATAAATTAGTTCTCGCGCCAGTTTTATTATTTTACGTAGTTTCGCGGTCTGCTTTCTTCATGTAAACAAGCAGAAAAAAATAAGAAACAATGTCCAAGCGGTAAGAAAAAGTAAATTTTTTTTACAATTTTATCCATTTGTTATTTCCAGATATGGCCTTATACTACCGGCACAGCAAACAAAAGCACCAGCGAGAGAAGCTTCACACGAATTTACTAAACCCTCCATATTCGATGAAAGCAGTTCAGATTTGGATGATAATGGTCCGCCACAAATGCAAATGAAAAAAGCACCTATAGGTCCTAGTCTCATGGAGAAGCGTAAGGCTAAAAATTTGCAAGAAAAAGCCTTGGCTGAAGATCCCACTATCTTTCAGTATGATGAGTTGTATGATGACATGGAAAATAAAAGGGCGGTGGAAAAAGAGATCAAAAGTAAGGCACCGAAAAAGGCGCGATATATAAGTAAGCTCATGGAAACTGCCGAGAGGCGTAAATTAGAAAATGAATTGAGGGTAGAGAGACAAGTGCAAAAAGAGCGCGAGGCCGAAGGCGATGAATTCAAAGATAAAGAGGCATTTGTAACATCAGCTTATCGGAAAAAGTTGGAAGAAATGCGCAGACTGGAGGAGCAAAATAAAAGAGATGACTATTTGGAGGCTATAGGGGATGTGACAAAACAAAAGGATTTAGATGGGTTCTATCGTCATATCTATGAACAGAAAACAGGCACATTAAAAGATATTAAAAAGCCTGAACTTTTGCCGGAAGTTACAAATGCTGGTGACAGCGATGAAGGCGGTGTAGCATATAAGCCTATTAAGTCCGGAAAAGTGCAAACGGAGAGAGTCTACCGAAAAAGAAAATCGTCAGATGAGGAAGCGGAAAATGATATCGACACATCTCTAGTAGTTGAAAAGGAGAAAAAAATACATTTAACAAATAACATTGACGCTGATTCAGACTTTAGTATAGACGATTCGTCTACAGAATCTGATAATGAGGAAGACAATAAAACACAAAACCAAAAGAATAAAGATTTGAAACAATATTCTGCAAATAAATCGGAAAGCTCTAAACTATCTGAAACACCCAATAATACCATAGCCCTTAATTTGGAATCTCTTAAGCCGGAGGAGCAAAGTGAAAACAAATCTGAAGACTTCGCCAAAAAGAAATTACCCTCTCCGTCGGTAGACATGATAGCGGATAATTCCCCGCCACCCAAACAAAAACGTGATAAAACTGAAATATGGCGTAAACGTACAGTGGGTGATGTGTATTTAGCAGCCGTACAAAGATATTACGAACGTAAAGCAGCTAGAAATCAAGCATAAATTTTAAAAGCAAGATTTCAGGTAATTATTCTTTTTCTTTATCAACTTGATTTTTAAAATACATACAACCAAATAAAAAGTTCATGTTGTTTTTCTATGCAACTATTAAACGGAACCATTCACAATTACATGTGTTTAGTAAACTCATACACCAGGTTCTGTTATTGTTCTTTTGTTTGTTTATAAAATGCTGAGTTTAATATAATTTCTGACAGCCTGTGCTTATAACAGGGTGTTAAATATTAAATCATCAAACATGTTAAAATTTTAGATTGATTAACCGTTACTCCCTTTTTCAGTTATATGTAAATAGGTTAAATCATTTCTAACTTTTATAGCCCATACTATACAGAAAAGCAGCAACTTGCGAATAATTTTAAATTTAACCAGAAATTAATTATTTTGATGTAGCATATTACACACATTGTTCGTATTAAAATCAGTAGGAATAAATATTTGTTTATTTTTTTTACTCTGGTGAATATTTGTGTATATACATATAAGAAGTTGATTAAAGTTCGGCACGTTGGTGCCGGTGTGAGGGACCTGTCCTGTCTAAATTATAAAGATTTTTAGTAAGGCATTTCTTTGGTCAATGGAATGTAAGATGCAAGAATATCGTTGTAGTTTGATAATTATCATAATGTTTTGTCTGATTGTAGACTGAGGTCGTGTGATTTGATCACGCTACACTTTTTCTTATGCGGAGTTTGGATGTTGACAGTATGGTGCATTTGAGCGATTTCCTCAAATTAACAAAAGTCAGGCTCAAGTTCAGGTATATCTATGCGATCGCATGGTATTCGTACTACCGCCCGAAATCAGTCCGGATATTTAAACAGAACATTAAGTCCACTTCTCCAACTTTATTGTAAATTCCTTCACACCAGCTTGGAATTTTAAATGAGATATTTGTGTCTAATTTTTGTTTATCTTTTTAACTTCTTGCATTAACATAGTTTGGTGTTTTGAGGTCCCTGGAAGCTATAAAGTCTACTTTCGCGATAGTGTCTGTATGACTGTATCTACATATATATCGCTCCCTTAATTTGCTGAGGAAAAAGTGTTCCACAATATCTTCTTTATATGTAGAAAAAAATCAGAATAACATCTGAAGTTATACCGAAGTCATACCAAAAAGCATCAAAGAGTTCAATTTTCGTAAAAATCGGCTAATTTGCTCGAAAGATACCGAAAATTATTTTCAAATCAAATCTTATATTAGCAAGAAGTTTCAGTGATGGCTTCAAAAGTCGATCACATTTTTTTGGACTTTTCATTTATTCTCTATGCTGCTGCTTGTGTCAGCTCATCAGTGGAGCCTGCAGCAATATTTTGAAAAGTTAGTATCAAGTATCAATAATTAACTTTTCAAATTTGTCTATTGTGGCTTTAGCTTTTCATATGCCGACATTTTGTTGGTCGCTAAACCAAATCATCACTGAATTCCAAGCTGTTTGAAAGCATACACACTAGAATCCAATTTAGACATAGTATTCCCATACATACATACACAAGGGCAACTTTCCAGATGGAAAATAACTAATTTTGAGGCAATGGTTAAATGCAATTACCTTAAACTGCCAAACTATATTGCACGTCTTTCTTAAGACAAAATCGTGTATATCATCCACCCCAGCAGATCTCTTGCCCGATCTCCTTTTTAGGGCAATATCAACCGATACAAGATCAGTGAAATCAAGTATTTTAACGCGATTACCGTGGTCGGACATTACCCCGTCAGTTGTAAAAAAAGCCTTTTTCAGGCGACGTCAAAGTACCCTTACACAATGTGGATCTACACGTTCTGTTTGTCCAGAAGTAGGTTTCTGGTAAAAACTGTTAGTTAACAAATTGGTAATTCCGGCTTTATCAGAAACGGTTGATCCACTAGCATCTACCAAAAATCGAACAACAGGGTGAACTTGCAGGCCATCCGTTGACTTTATATTCCTGAATGTCCTATTATTAAGACGAGTATCCCTTAAAAAAATCTGTGTAATGGTCACGCTCAAAATTATAATGGTAATAAACATCTGCCTGCTACCTTTGGTAGCATGCTGAAAGGCCGTTTCCATCGACACACTTATCAATTCTGTCTCGGTAGTCCACAAGTGGCATCCATCCTGTTATAGTCGTATCTAGTCGAACGTTCTCTTGTCTGCCATGTGATCAGATTCGTAGTCAAGTGTTCTCAATGGATTCGAGTCAATAGAAATAATATTCACAGATGTCAGGAAGAAGTCAATGTGGGAGAAAAATTCCCGAAAATGTCCACTAGCGTTTTGTGTAGGGGTGCTAAAAATCGTGTATACCTACACAGGAATTCCCAAAATATAAATGAGAGTTTTTTTTAATATATAAGGATGAATATTTTTTAAATATGTGTATATAGTGGTTTACTGATAAGTTGGCATTAGTTTTTTTATTTTTCTGTTAATATAAAAGAAATAATAAAAGTCGTATACTAATCAAATCTATATATCGAGAGCTTATATTCAAAAGCCTCTATCTTAAAAAACGTAGTTTTTCAGGGGAGCAAAAAAACCTTTTATTTTCGTTATTTCGAAGAAAATTAAAATTGTATATTCTAAGATATTTATTTAAACTGACTAATTTAATTACTTGACAAGCAATTTGTTTATATTTGCATCACCGGCCATTTTATGGAAGATAGAGGATTTTCTTATTTGAAAATACTTAACGTGTATAAAAAGATAGCGGGTTTTGCATAGTAAAATAAAATATTTATTAATGAATTCAAAGTTCTTATTGATATACATATTTATATATTAGTAAAATAACCACCAAATCCAAAAATCTTAATAATATAAGCAAGTAGTTATACATATTTGTACATTAAGGATATAACTTTTTTTTTAGAATATCAAAACAAAAAATAGCTCAAATATGAAATTTCATTATTATTTAGAGATGGTAAGAGATTTTTACGCAATATATTATAATGGAATAAAAATTAAAGTGATAAAAAGTTCGAATATTGATTGATAATTTATGTTCTAAGTTTTTCAATCAATTTTCAAATTATTATAGAAATAATGTTATTCTTGTGGAATCACAGTTTTCAAGTCTTGTAAATTTTTCCATTTCTTTGAAGATATTGCAAGTGGAGCAGAATATAAAGGTTTTGGTTCTATATGGAAAGAGTATGGTTTAATGCGACTAGGTAGATTAACATGGTTTTGATCAAAGTTTACTTTATATTTAACACTGCCATTTGGAAGATATAACAGGGATCTTAAGTCAGATACTGTATGATCATTTCTAACACGACCTGGTCTTATAGATGAAAAACGTGGAATCTTATAATCTTTATAGTTTTAAAAAAAATCATAATTTAAATATACAGCATCAGTTTTTCTGGCCTCTTTAGTAACTCGAATGTAATCATGTGGCAAGTAAATTGATTGATTTTTCAATCTGATCTCAATTTTTGCATGGGCACTATCACACTCCATTTGTGTATGACCTTTTTCCAAAAAAATTTTTGTTCAAAGACTTTTTGATATTTAACTGCGAAATTTGATAAGGCGTTTGACAAATAATGGTTTTTTGTCTACTATTTATTTAAATTAATAGAATTAAAATTGCAAGTAGTTTCCTGAAAAAAATAGTAAATTCTTTGGAGAGATAGAGGGTTTTGTTTTCAAAAAAAAACTACGTGTGTAAGATAGAGTAAAAAACAAATGACAATAAAATGTCAAATTTAATTTTTTTTAATTCCTGATTGGTACCATAGATGAGTCTGGTTTTACAGAATATTTTACCATCAAAAAGCCATTTTCGTAAAAATTGAAGATAGAGGGTTTTGAATATAAGCTCTCGATATATAAAATAGGATGTGTGTATGTATGTATGTATGTATGTAACGTAATGGCTCCAAAACGGCTGGGCCGATTTTGACGAAATTTTCAGGGAACCTTCAAAATACTCGGCCGGGTGACACTGTGAAGGCTGATTTTTGAAGGGTGTGGCAAAATCCAATTTTCATATTGCACCACCAATGACATATATGTACATATATTTATTTTTTGTGCTTTTTTATTTTATTTTACTTTTTTTTGGAAAGCCGTTGTCATGTTCTTCAAAACGAGATATCAAACTCTTAAATCGGTTTTTTTTAGTTCCAAAGATGTCAGCGGTGTCAGCTATATATGTACATAAAAATTACGTGTATGTTCGTGATCGCTAAACTCAAAAAATACTGGACCGATTTTGACCAAACTTTATATACATGTTCTATGGGACGTGAGGAGTGTTTCTGTGTAGTTTGAAGTTCGTCCGACAGATGGCCCACTATTTTGTTTTTTGTGTTTTGCCCAATAGAGATTAGCGCGATAAACCTATGCTGCGTTTTGCTGAAGGCGTTGGGTCCTTAATCAGCGTGTAGTGGGGTTAATTAGCCCGATACCGGTATTTGAACAATAATTGCTATGTCGATTTAGTGCAAATTTGAAGGCAAAACAACGTTTGCCCGGGTCAGCTAGTAATAAAATAAAATGTTTAAACTGCTTCCACTAGCGACACTAGTTGACACTAGTCTGCTGCCAGTTAGAGCTTTGTTAGTTAATGACAAACTACCTACGCTATGGTTTTCATCACTATGCTTGAAACCTTCTTCTTTCGCCATTGGCAGTATGACATGTCCATTTCCACATTTTCTTGCATTTCGCTCACATAACGTTGTCTTCCATAATTTTGTGAATCCACATTAAAACCTTTATTCATACTGCGTTGATTGGATTTGGAATTCGCTGCTATAGCAGGACTAAAATCGTCATGTGGACCGTTCTGGACATCATGGCTTGACTCACTGTTGTCGCTCACATATGTAGTTGTTGTTGTTGACGGGAGCATTTTGAATGCTTTTTCCATACAGACTAGTGCGCTCAAAATGATCATATAAAATTAAACCACAGTATGGAAAACTGAACAAAAAAGATTAGTCGTAAGTCCAAAAAAACTGACCTTCGTAGACTAGTAGGTAGTGTACTAGACTCGTAGTGCGAAGGTCCCAGGTTCGAATCCTGCCGCAGAACACTGGCAGTTTGAAAGGGAGCGCACAACAAGCCTTCACTGGCTTAAGTGTATGTCGTATGACATGGGCTATCACACCCCTCCAATCAACCTAACCTAACCTAACCTAAGCCAAAAAAAGAACACGTGATATTGTAAAAATGGGCCTTGCTTTAAGGATAATCACTTCACTTGCCACTCTCATTTTGAATATTAAGAATTTTAGTTTGTGTAGTGATCGTAATGAATTTCTACTGAGCACTATATAGTTGAATTGAAATATCATTAATAGAATAAATAGTTTTTTTTGCAATTCAAATATCAGGCAGTAAATTTATAAAAATAGACAACATGTCTCTCGCCTTAGTTGCAAACAATATGGAGTTTACAATGGGATATTCTTCATTGGTTATATTCGTTTTATTCTGGGACAAATAACATATGAATTACTTCCCAAAAAAATTTTTTTTAACATTGTGAATTTGATTTCAAATTCAATGAATGGGAATATAAAAAAGAACGCCTTGCAATTGCAAACTTCTGCATCACAAGCTATAGATCTTATTGACCTCTTTGGAAGTTGCTCGTTTGTTAATACTTCTCCCACAGCTTTGTTTCATAACTTCGTCCTTATTCGAAAACCTTTGCGTAATTTATGTATAATTTTGAAAATTTAAAAATAACTCACGTTTATTGTGTAGTTTTTCGAATACATTTTATAATATTTAATGCTCAAGGACATTATTACTTTATATATTCTTATCCTGTTAATAATTCGTTTGAATAAACTTTACAAAGATAGTGAGTGTGCATGTGTGTGCGTGTACGTGTAAGTGTACGTGTGCTGTTAAAGTATTTTGTTTAATGAGGGTCTTATCGAAATTTTGTTTTTGTTTTTGTTTTAGCTTTCTAAAGAAACTTACGTGCAACATAAAGTTGCGAAAAACTTTCTTTTTTATTTTGATATAAACGAGAGAATGCATTATGATTGTGTCAAAACCAAATGTTTTGTCATGATTTATTTATATTTTCTGATATTGAATGGTTCATTTGATATTCATAGTGAATTGAATAATGAACAAAACAATTATAGTAAAGTACGAGTATAAACAAATTGTTATAAGATATTTTTCATAGTAAAGGTAACTTCTATGTAGACTATAAAGCGTACGAGGAAAAAAACTATTTACAATTCGCAGTTCATAGGAAGAACGTAGGCTTTCGATTGAAAATATTCCGTTTGCTTTCGAAAATATACTCCTCTAGTTCTATAAACTTTTGGAAGCGATTTGTACTGTTAGAAACACCTTTATAACATGGTCTATGATATCAAAGACTTCTTTGGCTGATGGAAATCATTCTACATACATGTAGTTTAACCTTGACGTTTGGGAACATTGGGGACTCTCTTTGAAATAGTAAAAGAGTCGGTTGTGATATGGAATAATTACATGTTGTTTGTTTCATAGAGTTGATAATCAATTTAGATTTTATCTTAGCACAGTGGAGCCGATAGACAACTAAGTTGCAAAATTATTAATTAATTAATTGAAATTATCATATACCCTATTAAAAAATTATACATCAAGCGAAGCAGGTTTGTGCTTTTAAAATGTAAAAGTCGCGCTTACTAACATGCCCACAGGAGGCATGATTTTTATATGGGGCTTCTTGCTTTAGAGTACTAAATTTGTTTTTAACATTTAGAACTCAAGTCTTTGCATAGTTATTTTTTTACTGCTTGGCAATAAGCTCTCATATACAAGCGCATGAATATGCAATAATTTTTAAGATTAGTTCTTTGTGAAATGTGAAACTTTTTCTCTGAGTAGCTAATGTAGTCCCTTAGATATACTATAGTTAATATGTACTTACTGACATTCAGTCTGTTGTGACCAAATCCTTATGAACAGATAGAGCTTACAACAACATGTATAAATGATAAAATGGTTTTGTTCGGGCAATTTCCCTGTCGTCATAAACGTCCTACCTAGACGACTATTCGCGAGTCTACTGGTTCAGTAAACAATGAATCAAGATCTGTCGAAAATATCGGCCCTATCTGTGAGAGCGTGCAGGACCCAGCCTTTCACAAAGCGAATTTCGCGTCGTGACTTCGACCAAATTCAACTGACCCAAGACCTGAAGTTAAATGACCGTAGACAAATACCTGTGTTCGCTTAATGAGCCCTGGATCAGTTGGAAACTGAAGATGAAAAAAACCATCTTCAGCCGTGAGACCCATTTCTGGATGAATGTGTACGTCAAAAATAAACTGACATTCAAGAGCGTCCAATAAATCCCAAAAAAGTCACTGTTGTGTATGGATTTTGAGAACAACGTTTACCAGGTCACCACCGTCAACGGCGTGCTCTATAGGTCGGTGATTACCGTCAATTGGATAATGAGGACACCAATGACATGTGGTTTAAATAGGGCGGCGGTACGAGCTTCACAGCTCATGCCACATTGAACATTCTGTACGAGCGACTTGAAGGTATGGTCATCTCACGTAGAGGGAATGTGAACTGCCTACCGCGATCATGCGATTTTATCTAGTTAGATTTTCTTGTGGGATTTTCTTAACTCGCGATCTATGCAAATAAACCACAAACCACAGCGACCCTCAAAGCCAACATAATCCACGCCATCGGTCAAATTCAGTCGTTAAAAATTTAACATTTCGAATACGCGTCACACAGTGAAGCCGCGGCGGATATAGTTTGACAATTCTATAAATGAAAAATGTTTATGTTCATGCTTATCCTATAGAATTTCACTAGAAGACGAGGCAGCATACTTGCTTATACTCCCAGTACGCAAAAACATGTCCAAAATATAAGACAAAACTAGGCGATAGAAGTGTTTGAAATAAAAAAAATTTAAGAAATAAATATATAAGGCCACCTGTTCCACCATAAGTGAGAAAAATATTTTTGTTTGTGAGCAAAAACTTGAAAATTATCTTCCGCAAAGAATTGATTGGCCAGGCGACGTATAAAAACCGTCATGGAGAAATTATTCGAAAATGTAAACTATTTGAAACGGGTGTTCGATTCCGGTATTTACATACCCTACGTGCAACAGCGGAATGTTTGTTATGATCTTTTTTAATTACAATAGAAAAATTACATTAAATAAAGATTACTCTATTAAAGTATTAATCAAGCAACATTCCGTTTAACCGCTTGCTTATCGTGGTATTCTACATATATAGTGAAAATTTTTTAATTTAAAATGCTGAACATAGACTAGTTTTAAATATTCTTAAATGAGTAAAACTTGAGTGTTTCGTCTTCTTCTCTTAAATTCTTGCAAGGAATCAAAAATACCCTTATCCTTAATGATCCTTAATTCTGCAGATTCTTAATAAAATTAAGTAAAAGGCTCTTCGTAGACTGGTAGCTAGTGTACTAGACTAGTAGTCCGAAGGTCGCAGGCTCGATATCTCTGCAGCCGAGTCAACTAGCTTCGCAGTTTGCTAAAAAATGTAGTTTCTTTTTACTAAAATAAAAATTTCTCATTTTGAGTAATTTTGATAAATAGATTTTTAAAATCAATAAATTTGTCCTGTAAATTAAGACATTTGTTGTAGAAATCATGATCTATTTTTATATTGAAATTTAATATATTTTTAAGAGCCAACTAATGCCTGTTACTTCTTTATGAAGTGCATAGTGGAAGAGAAGAGAAAGAAAGGTGGTGAAACGATAGAGCTTAATTCTTATGAAACTCTGCTATTGCGCTTTTCATTGAAAAGTTTTCAATCATTTTTTCGTACAGCGATATTGCAACGCTCTGGTGTTGAATAGACGGATTAACTTCCATAAGTTGTATGTATTGTTGTAGCCATTTTATTAATTGTTTTACATTACCGACCAAAAGGGGCGCTGTGATGTGCATTAGTATAGAAGAGTATCGATTCTTCGTGTTTATCACAATCCACATACATTTCGTATGTGCGAATCACATCCAAACCTTTGCTCTCGCACTTACTGCGTTCGAGTTCACAATTCTTTGTCGAGAGTTTTAGTTTACTCTATAAGAAGGTTATTATTTTAAGGTCAAAATAATTTTTTATAAAAAATTATTACAAATTTATATCTTTTGTGCCATTTTTTCACACTTTATGTACTTTATTTGATGGAAATATTCGCCTGAATTTAGAAAATACGAATACGAATCCGAATATCATGTAATAGACGAATATTCTGGAATACGTACGTGAACAATCGTTACATCACTAGTATGTACATATTTATTAGCTCAATATTACTAAAATTTTCCATGATCATCGTTTTGAAAAAAAAAAGAATTTGATAGTAAAGTCCTTTTTTCCTACCATATTTTCCATGTGTACCTATGGATATATGTATCCATGTATGTATGTGGCATGTAGCTCTAATATCTAGGCTGCTGATACAAAATTGCAACGGATTTAATTGCAACAGAAACTACAGTAGCAACTTACAGGTACAATGTGAATAAAAATGCTGACTATCATTTTACATTCGTTATAAATTTGGTGTTTACACATAAAAGCGAAAGTTGAAAAAAAACACAATACTCTTACACTCTTTTACCGATACATTTCCATTTTTGTTACTTTCAGCTCAGCTTTCAACGAAATTTTCGAGTAAGAGATTTTTTTACACTTTCTGAAAGCAAAATGGCAAAAATATAAACAGTGCTGCCGACTGCACACAAATATATATAGGAAAACATCAAATTTGAAAAACATTAAACATCGTATGCTTATATGTCCTGTTCTGCAAATCAAATCGGAGAAAATTTTCATTTTCAAAACGTATCCACATATTTGGTGTTCTTCAAGCCGAATTCACGCAAATTTTACTCGCTTGAAAACCGAGTAAACAAACCTTGCCCAAGATAAATCGTGTGCATTATTAGCCTAATAACCAAAGAAACAAAAAAAAACATGGTGATTGAAAATTGAAGCCTTTTTGTATTGATTTCAATCAAATTACATGCACTTTAATACATTTAAGTTAAATGAAGTATGAGCTCTGCAGTTTATTCATATTTGCTACATAATCGTACATACTGCAAAATTTTACTGAAACGGCCACACTAAGAATAAGAACAACAACTACAACCAAAACAATTGTAATTGTTGTTTCTGTTGATGTTGTCACATTCATTTCATTTGATGTTTATTGTTGACTGCTGTTGTCGACTACTATTATTCCCAATTTCCCACCCTCTCTCCCAGCCACCATTTTGTTTTACTAAGAATGGTGGCATTGTTGTTGTTGTTCGTAAATGACTAAAGTTACCGTTACATGCCCAGCTGGTACTTGTGCACTGATTTTTGTTCGTATTTTGTTTCACGTTGTTGTTGTTCCCTAAATCGTTTTCATTTTCACTGTTTGTTCTTTGGAATTTAATGAGTCGCAGTGGTCCTGATGTTGGATGCAAGGAGATGCCGTTGTTATTATTTATTGTTGTTGAAGTTTGTTGTTCTTGATAGTAATTGTGATGATGCTGTTGATGTCTAGATGATTTTATTGTGAAAACTGCATTTTTCTCTAGTTTTCGCTGTTTAAATTTTTCTTTAAATGAAATGAAGTTATTGAGTAATATGTACATATTAATGTACAGTACATATATACATATGTATGTATGTGCACAAATACATGCATTATGTATGTTACATACGTACATGAACATATACATACTTACATGCATACATATGTACATATGCGTAGATATCGCTCCTTTAATGCGATATAGACGATAACGACAATAACGAACCTGCCAAAATGCGATTAAATTTTTTCAAAATCCACATCGAAACTTTTTGATATAACTTGGGTTTAGCTCCAGATATAATTCAGATTTTTCTTTATACATATACATACATACATAAATACGATATTGAGGAACACTTACTTCTGCCTTGATAATTTAAGAACAACTTAATTTAAAGGCCATTATTTATTTATTATTTTCTTACATATAAAGAGGATATAGAGGAGTAGATTTTCATCAATAATTCAGCATTTTTGATTTTTGGGATATGTATGTCGAGCGATTATTTATTCGCATAATTATTAGAGTTTTAATTTTTTTTTTCAAATTCATTTTATTCGATAAAAATTAGTATTGCAAAAAAGTTTGGCCTCAGCGTCCTTTGGACATTGTTGAGGCAAGTTGGCAAAATTGTTATAAGTTCAATTCTTAATTATTCAAAAAAAAATAATAATAATAATAATAATAATAAATAACAACAATAATAATAACAATAATAAATAATAATAATAATAAATAAAAAGTAATAATAATGATAAATAAATAAATATAGTAAATATAGTAAAATTATTATAAAATAAATATAGTTTGATATATACATGTACACTTAATTATGATTCTTTATATTAAACTGTTTAATTATTTTAATGAGATCAGTATCATTCATATCACAGTAGAAGCATTTCTAAGTTATCAAATAAGTATTCTTTAATAGCTTTCTTGAAGACTGAAATTCGTTGAATGTTTCTTATGTCTTCCGATAACCCATTATATTCCATACTACCCATATATTCCACCCTTTGTTTGGTTGTTTTTAAGCGACAACGCACTATTTTCAAATTATTCGCATTCCTTGTATTGAACGCAGATTGATTTCTCAAGAACAGAATAGTATGGTGACCAATTTTATGTATAGATTTATAGACATACAGTAAAAGTTGTAATTTATATAATCCATGTATGGGAAGTATTGTTTTTGACAAGTCTCTGTATAAAGATAGCGTGGAAAAAGACAATGGCAAGTTAAAAACAGTTTTAAGCGCTTTATTCTGAAATCTCTGAAGTGATTTCAGCTCGCTGGATTTATTCCAGCCGTACGCAATAGGAAGGTAACTTAAGTGACTATGGATCAAGGATTGGTAGATGATTAATTTTGTCTTAGTACAAAATTTGTTTTTAAATTTATAAATCAAACCTGTAGCTGATGCAACTTTAACTTTTAGGTTTTCTATATGAATATCCCACGAAAGGTTACTTTGAAAAAAATTTATTTTTACTTAAGCTAGTACATGATACATGATAGCTTTTGGCGCACTTGTCACACTCAATACTGTTATATTTTTGACGTTTTCTTACTCCGGGTTGCCAACTAGTTATGTTAATTTTTGTATTGTGTAAAACAAACTAGCACAGAATAATTTACATCTTTTTTCAAAATTAGTTGAGCCCACGACACACTGTGCTTTGCTTCATAGCGAAAATCAAGGAAACTAAATTACATCAGACGCTTAGAAATATTTAGATATTTAGACTTGTTCCTAAATAGTAAAAAAAGGACTTCCAAACAGGTTGATAAGATCCGGTTGATGTGATTCGGATGCTGTACAAATTCGGATAATGATCATTCTAATTGGTTCGTTTTCAAGTCATGTTCACACTATTAAGAAAAAACGATTTTTTCAATGTACTTCAAATGTTAATCGTCATACAAGTCAATGAACTTGTAGTACATAGTTATGAAAAGCGTTAATATTCCATTCGATTTTTATTCTCTTATTGATATTTTTGGGAGTAGTACTAGAACTAGGGAATTTTGTTGCATCATGGCATGTTTACAATTTTACCCGTTTAGCGTAACGGTAGGTTGCCTGCAAATGAGATGAAACTCTGGATGTATGGTTAATTCTAGATATTTCCTAGTCAACATAAAGTTACAAATGACTTTCCTTAAGACCCTGTGAGAAATAAATGTGATCTAGGGTGGCCCCCTAGAATATTGCCTAGCGTATTAAACTAGTAGTCAGAGGGTCGCAGCTATGATTTCTATCGTAGCTTCTGTGTGTTGCCTGCTTTCTGTCTTCTTTACTCTTCTGTTTCTAATTTTCCATTTTCTATCTATTGTTATGGACTCAAGTATGCGAAAGATTCCTCTTGAATCTAACCGAATCTAGATAGGATCTATTTACGTGTATACACGGTTCGAGTTCTATGAACCGTAAAATTCTTTGGATAGTAACTTGTCCTTTATGTCTGGTGGGAATACTCATTGCACGAAATTTTTTATAAAGGAATCTTCACGTATTCTTGCGAAGATTTTTTCCAAACTCCCAAGTTCTCCACAACTTGGTGATGCAAGGTACATATATGTGTTTTTAAGCTAATAGTGTTTTCGTTCTCGGAAAATATATTTCCAAAAAAATTTGGAACACATTTTACATGTTACCCGCACCCTCGCAATGTAATGCCGTTTTTAAGCTCACAATAGAACAAAAATAGTTGCTTGAAATAATTAATAATTAAATTTTTTAAATAAAATATTCACATAAAAACAAATACATACATTAACGAGCACAAGACCCTTATTTCTATAACAAAGTAGTTTGACACGGTTAAAAAAAGACGCAATGCAAAACGCGTAACATATTTTCATGTTTTATGTGCAACTAGCTGACCCGGGCAAACCTTGTTTTGCCTTCAACTTTGCACTAAATCGACATAGCAATTATTGTTCAAATATGTCTGCTGGGAATACTCATTGCACGAAATTTTTTATAAAGGAATCTTCACGTATTCTTGCGAAGATTTTTTCCAAACTCCCAAGTTCCCCACAACTTGGTGATGCAAGGTACATACTTATATGTGTTTTTAATCTAATAGTGTTTTCGTTCTCGGAAAATATATTTCTAAAAAATTTGGAACACATTTTACATGTTACCCGCACCCTCGCAATGTAATGCCGTTTTTAAGCTCACAATAGAACAAAAATAGTTGCTTGAAATAATTAATAATTAAATTTTTTAAATAAAATATTCACATAAAAACAAATACATACATTAACGAGCACAAGACCCTTATTTCTATAACAAAGTAGTTTGACACGGTTAAAAAAAGACGCAATGCAAAACGCGTAACATATTTTCATGTTTTATGTGCAACTAGCTGACCCGGGCAAACGTTGTTTTGCCTTCAAATTTGCACTAAATCGACATAGCAATTATTGTTCAAATACCGGTATCGGGCTAATTAACCCCACTACACGCTGATTAAGGACCCAACGCCTTCAGCAAAACGCAGCATAGGTTTATCGCGCTAATCTCTATTGGGCAAAACACAAAAAACAAAATAGTGGGCCATCTGTCGGACGAACTTCAAACTACACAGAAACACTCCTCACGTCCCATAGAACATGTATATAAAGTTTGGTCAAAATCGGTCCAGTATTTTTTGAGTTTAGCGATCACGAACATACACGTAATTTTTATGTACATATATAGCTGACACCGCTGACATCTTTGGAACTAAAAAAAACCGATTTAAGAGTTTGATATCTCGTTTTGAAGAACATGACAACGGCTTTCCAAAAAAAAGTAAAATAAAATAAAAAAGCACAAAAAATAAATATATGTACATATATGTCATTGGTGGTGCAATATGAAAATTGGATTTTGCCACACCCTTCAAAAATCAGCCTTCACAGTGTCACCCGGCCGAGCATTCTGAAGGTTCCCTGAAAATTTCGTCAAAATCGGCCCAGCCGTTTTGGAGCCATTACGTTACATACATACATACATACACACATCCTATTTTATATATATAAGATATATTTAGAAAAGAACTTGTTCTTTTTGTACGCTATTGCTTACTTGTTGCAATAATGAGAATATATGTATAACATTTTTGTCGGAAACGAAAATGCTAGTAGAACTCTCCCATTTCTGACCATTTTTTGTTCGACGTCAAAACAATGTGCAAAGTCATTTCATACAAAATCGCTGTCTTATTTCTTAAAAATGTGTGTGTGTGTGTGTGTGTGTGTGTGTAATTTTAAAAAGTTTTATAAACCTTTTATAAAGCAAAAAGATTTTATGAATAATGCAGCAATGAAATGAAAAATACAGTCGAATTTAGCTAGCGAAAACTTAAAATTGCAGGAGTTGTTTTTCGCTTATACTAGATTTTTAATTAAACAGAGTGCGGATAAGTGAATGTCGTTTCGTTTTTTATTATTGTTCTATGAATAGAAATTGAAGAATGTGATTTCTACTAAAAATTAAATAAATGTATCTATGCTGATTTGGAATTCAATTTTATTTTATAAACTTAAACTTTATCACTTGTAAATCATATGATTAAAATAAACTGCCACGCTTTTACCTTAAAAAAGGTTGTATGAGCACCTGGTCACTCATGTAATAGTTAAGTGCTGAAATCATCAGATAATACCAGGAGTAAGGACCAGTCTTTTTCTCTCTCTCTCTCTCTCTCTCTGTCTCTGTGTCTATCTCTCTCTTATGCCATCTATAAAAAGTGGGACTGCATGGAATAATGGAATTACAAAATTCAGTCTCTCATTAAATGCTTATTTTAAAACTCATCAGCTTTGATAAAGTCACATTAGAAAACGATCTAGGAGATGACTTTAGGAAAAAGGGATCTGCTGCCTCATTTTATAGACTAGAGACCATATGCTCCTTATAAATAGGATCAATGAGAATATATATAATAAAACATTTTAAAAATTAATGATCCTAGTTTAGAGTCAATATGTTACATACAGCTGGTGTACTAGGCTGGGTAGGATATTTACCAAGATGATATTCCGATATTTTCAGGCTATGTTTAGAAAAAACGTGCATCCAGCAATGGCTAACATTAGACTGAGAATCGAAGCAAAGCTAGATACTCAGCAAATAAGAAACGGGCTTAAAATCACTCAAATATAGATAAAAAGCGCTGTTCATGTCGCAAATAGTAGAGCATGGCGAGCAGATCGACTGGACAATAAATTATTTGAAAAGCGAAGAGATCCATAAAGAGACTCAAAATATTTCTTGACACAATGTAACAAAACTGGGTTCCAGTCGATTCGATTCACATTTAAACACTTTCCAAAATGCTTAAAATTTATTTGCTTACATTATCACTTAAATTTTGTAAGCGACACTAATGTTTGTCATTATTGCCGCAATTTTCATTTTCAACAACATAAACTGGGCAACCGAGTACATCGACTTGTGCTAAATTTTCTTATAGAATATTTTCATTTTATGTTGTTTCATATTTTTACCTATGGAATTTTCGTTTGCTGAATGACGACAAAAAAAAAAGAAAAAGAAAACATAAATTGGGACCAACAACTAAAAGAAAAATAATAAATAATAAATAAGAAAAATAAAATTCTGCCTACATTGACACATTTCTTCAGGTTCCTCTGCAGATTTTCACCCTTTTGTCGCGTTTCCTTTATTTTGTTCTTTCTGTCGTTGATAGTTTTGGTATTGTATTTGTTGTTTTAATTATAAAAAAATAAATATATGAAATGCTTATCGGCATTAACTAAATGAAAGAGATTTTAAACATACAACAACATTTAAAATTGCATGGATGTATTTAGTCCTGCCACTACTTCGAACAGAAGATGCACACTCACTACCGCGATTGTACTAAGTATACATTAGTATCAGTTGTTGTCATTCAATTGCAAAGGATTATTGAACAAAGGAGCGACAACAACAATTATATCAGCATCAACGAATTTTTATCCTTTCTTTCATTAGCGAAAAAATATAAAATTTTACTTAATCCATTGCACAACAACAAAAATGTACTGAAAATGAAAACTTTCCACTATAATCTCTTCCTTCCTCTTTGTCCTTATTTAAAGTTATTTGGCTATTTTTTCTGTTTAAAAATAAAAAAGCATCGGATTTTACTAGGGTTTTAGATTAAATGGAGAGTTTTTTGAGGAAAAAAAAATTATAATAATTATATTAAATAAAATAAATAATGCATTAAATATTCATTACATTTAATAAGATTAATTTGAAAATTTAAAGGCGATAAAAGTACAGAAAACAATGTTTATGTCAAATCGATTTGATTTTCAATTTATTTTATTAGGTGAGCAATGTTGTATTAAAAAAACGGGCCGAAGTGGTTCACTTTTCCCTATTCTAAATGAATAGTTTTACTTCTCACTTTATTCGAAATGACACGGTTTACTTTTCACGCTATTCTAAACAATTTGGTTTACTTCTTAAGCCATTTTAAATAAATCAGTTCACTGTTTCATGTTATTTTAAATAAATCGGTTCACTTTTAACGATTTTCTAGATGAATTAGTTCCTTTTTTATGCCATTCTAAATGAACGAGTTCTATTTGCGCACTACTTTAAATAAACTGAATCGTTATAAATTAAATGGTTCACTTCGTGCTTTTCAAAATAAGCCGATACACTTTTCACGCTTTTTTTTTTAATAAAGTAGTTAATTTTTCAGGCCTCTACTAAATGAACCACTTCACACAATTCCAAATGACTCAGTCCACTTCATACGCTTTTATAAATTAATCAATCCATTTACCTTTCCGTAATCCAAAATGAACCGTTGCGTTTTTAACGCTATTCGAATTAAACCGTTTCACTTTTAATATATATTTTAAATGCGTCACTCATTAGCTCACCTTTTACGATATCATAGATGGACCGGTTCACTTTTCATGAATTCCAAATGAACCGGTTTAATTTTCACAATATTCCAAAAGGACTCGTTTATTTTTCATCAGTTTCCTTTTTTATACTATGAAATGAATGAACCCGTTTACTACAACGCTTCGGTTCACTTTTTTACAGTATTTCGCATGAACCGTCCATCTCTTTAAAAATTGTTTTCAAGAGTCCCTTCACTATTCCTTAAATTATAATTTGATTCATTTATATGTTGAACTTGCATTAAACCGCTTTAATTGGCATCTTTGAATTACATTGTCCTTTGACTGTCTTAATTTAATTTTGGTTGTTTTACTGTTTCCTTTTCCACTTTATAGTTATAAACATTTGGTATGAGATACTGACATGAAAAAGTTCTTTGTAAATTACATTTCTATGTATGTCAAATCAATTTTCTAATGCACAAATTATTTATTACATGTTTATTCAAGTCTATGTATTAAAACATCTTAAGTACCTTCCCTCACCCTCAATGTATTTGATTAGAAAAAATTAACTCAAATATGGCTCTAATGTTACAATTTGTTTAATTATATATAGTTTACATGAATCTTACACTGACATGGCATTCATCAAGAGGAATGGTATCAAATTAAGATTTATTTGTTGGTTTTTTGCATATCATACGAGTACACACAAGGTGAGCAAAGTGGCTTTTTATTTGTATAAAAAGCTGTTTAATATTCATTTTGTCTTCTACGAAGTAATCCTCTTCAGACGCTTTATCCAATTATCGAAGCACTTCTGCTAAACCGAACACGCTTTCAGCGAAGCAGTCTTTATCTCATCAATCATTGCAAATCTTTGTACTTTCATCAGTCTTTTCAGTTTTCGAAGCAAGTTAGAGTCACAGGAGCCCAAATCCTTTGAATATGCGGCTGAGTCATGATTATGATTGCTTTTTGATCAAAAGTCACTCACAAGCACTGATGAGTGAACAGGTGTATTATCGTGATGTTAAAGTAGAACATCGCTGATTGAAACTTTATGCTTGAAACAAACAAACAAAGAATTCCATTTCCAAACATATTTGAAATTGTGAAGTTATGTTTAGGGTGAGTGTGCTAACATAAGTTAGAAATATAAAATTCAAAAGAACAATTATAATTATTTTAGCAAATAAAACTACTCTCTGCTTAAAGACTTGATTTTTTTTTAACACTTAAAATAAAAATCAAGTCATCCGCACTTAAATCAAGCCGAAGAGGTGTCAAAAGTACAATACGGAACTCCAGATTTGAGAATGGGAGGTAAATTACGGTATTCGATAAGCAAAGTGGCGTAATACTAATGTCATGATTTGAATTAAGAGTACCTGCCATTTTTGCAGGTGGCGCCAAATGTCATTCTGCTTTGACATTTATGATGTAGATATACTTATATAGAATTAGTTGTCAACAAGCAATGGAGCGATACACACCTAAAGAAATTGGAGTTGATGTTACCGCTTATTTGAACATTTTCAGTCTGTTATTTTAACGCAGCGTGAATTTCGTAGTCGTGTTCCATGTGCTCTCTCGTATTGGTTTTTTGACCGAGAACATTGCGGCTATTGACGACGACGTCAGAGAGAATCCACTAACATCAACAACATCACGATGCACGCAATTAGGCATCAGCAGACATTCGTAGCAACTAATTTTGGTAAAAGATTTGAAAATGTTCCCCTACTGCCTCCCCCATTCATCTCATATTCACATGCAAAAATGTTTAGTACATCATCCACGACATTCCAAATATCAACAGCACGAAGTCATTAAGATACTTGAGACTTTTCGTACTTAATTTCTGAATTCTAGGATAAACTTAGAACTTGTTCCTACTTAAATTTAAAAGAAATGCTTTTACTATACGGATTTTACTAAAACTACGAGTAAAAAACTTAAATTTAGAACGGGCCTTGGAGCCGCCTTTCTTTAAGTATGTGAACTTATCCATTGCCATTCTCGTTGTCTTAAAAAATGAACTTCATATTTTGTTCTTAAATGTGGGAAGCCATAGGTATTTTTCTATCAAGGCTTAAGGGCACATTTCACGTTCAAATTGATTGAAGTCAAACTCGTTTATATGTGGCTGGATGTTTTACATACACGTGTTGCATGACTCGTCAAACATTCATTTTGGATTTGATTTTGTGTAGGAAAAACGTAAGAGAAAGAACAATGATAGCAATAATGGAAGTGTGATAAAAAATAAAGTTCACTGACGATTTAGTTTAGCGAGTAATGAAAATTCGGCACATAAATAGCACATAAAAATATTTCCATTATTTATAATTATTCCAGCTTAAAGGTATTTTTTTATAAAAGTTTTTAAATTTATTAATATACGTGTATTAATATTTCAATATGCTTTTAGTATATTCTTCAACGGAAAAATTATTATTTAATTGAAAACAAAAAATACGAAATTTTATTTATTTTATAATATTTATTTATTTATTACATTTTTTAAGTGAAATAATTATTTATTTTCTCCTCGAAAAATATACCCAAAACATAAAATTTTTATATCTTAAAAGACCTCAATATCTTAAAGACCAAATTGCAAGTTTCTTTATATTGAATAAGTAATTTTTATACCTGAATGTTGTTGTTTTTGTTATTGTTCGTATTGTGCGTCTTTTATATTGATGTCGTCGTCTTTTCATCTGACATTTCCCAGAATGGTTCGAAACCGTTGAAATCTTTTAAAAAATGTGGACGTGTTTGACAAATAAATACAATAAACGCATACCAAAAATAAATTGTTTTGATATTCCCTCCAGTATCGGCTATTTGAAGCATACATAAAAATCTTCACTAATACCACCTCAATGCTGGATGAATATATTGAACGTGTATGGTGCCCTTTATACGCACCACCTCCTTGTTAAAAGCCAAATTATAATCGAAAAGCACCAAATTCTTTTATTTTATGAATAAAACAAACTCAAAAACTATATTACCATACCACTTGTATTTGTAGCATATGATGTTATTTGTATATATAAAAATCCTCTGAAAATGACTTTTCAACCTAGTATTCGTTATCATTATCGCAGCTTTCATTGGCCTTAATTTGTTATTGAGACAAACAGTTTTTATAGTAAAAAACTGCAAAAAATTAAAAAAAGAGTATATTACGAGTATACAAAATACTAAAATATTTGGGAAAATATGCTAAAAAGGAAGTGTCATATGCCAGATTAATTTCTTACATGATCGAACATATAATATGTCAAATTGACATTACATATATAGAATATATCATGACACTAATCTAGATTATATACAATTAAAAATACCAACTTTCCAGCTGTGGTGAAAGATATGAAAATTTCTGAAACTCTCTTTGAATTAATAGAATTTTTTAGGGAATTTTTTCAACTTTGTTGTTTTGCTTGTTTGTTTCACAACAACATGCTTCAACTTCATGTCATAAACTTCAACTGATGCTGTGCAGCAGCAGCATTTTGTAAAACTAGAAAAAATGTCAGTAGTGCGATGGCTCTTTTCATTATTTGTAGTTGACGAGCTGTGATCTACATTTTGCTTCTAAGTTACTTTTATGCAAAATGTTTTCAGCACTCCGCCTATTGCAACAAAAATTAGATTTTTTAATTTCGTCTTAAAAGCCAACTTAACGTACCTATAAACATCCACTACTACACGTATGACTCTTTGACAAGGACAATGCGACACAATATTCCGAAACGGAAATGCAAATCAAAACCAAAAATAAAACAAATCACAATGAAGTAACAGATATAAAAGATAATAAAAATATAAAACATATAAAAATGCAAAGTATTGAAAGGGTTAGAAGGACAGAGAGTGAGTAATTATTTTGAGGACTAAAAGCATCTTCTTTTTTTTTGGTAAAATTATGATTTTGAATTATAACAACGGAATTAGAATTGTATTTCATTGAATGATCTCTCTTCTACATTATAAATATATGAGCATATTTATAATCAATCTTCATTATCGTCAATGACAGAAATTTTGTTTTTTATCAAACGAAAGAAAGGAGGAACACAATAAGAAAGAATGCATAGGGAATGCTTATAGTGTTGTGAAAAACTAAAGCAACAAAGTCTATATGTGACTTGAAATTCGAATATTTCCTGTAGTATAGGTAGCCTTCCCAAACGTCTTTATGCAACGTCAAAGTGCTGCTTACATAAAGCAACTGTATTTTTGAACACTGCAGAACAAATTATTTGTCATTTGAAACTGTGCAACACAGTTGACATTCGCTTGCCTTGCATCATTAAATAACAAAAAATAACAAAAAAAAATTGGAAAAAATTTTAATTTGTGTACCAAAAACTACTTTATTAATTTGCATTTTTTATTTTATTAAAATTGCTTATTTCATTAAAACAACCGAGTTTTTTTCTTTTTTCTTTATTGTTCATAAAAAGCATTAACAATTTAAATGATGCGCTAATTGCGTTTATTTGCGCATTAAAGTTTTCACAGATTCGTTTAGAAATATGCAACATTTTTGCCCTTGTAAACAAAATACACTCAAAAAATAATGTACTAAAATATAGGAAAATTCACTCAATTTGTGTTCAAAATGGTTGTCGTATTGCACCAAAGTCGTTTTTACTAGGATTCAGTGGAAATTTTCTCACTTACCTAATAATAATATTTAAAAAAATTTCTAGAAAATGTTAATGAGTTTTAGTAACATTTTTATTGAATTCTTGGAAGAAAATGTTTGCAATTTTTAAGAAATTTGGGAATTCTTTGCAATTTTTTTAAAGTTCATGAATTTCCTTAATGTTTTTACTAGTCTCTTAAATCCACAAATACGATGAAGAGTTACTTACAGATAAGAATTTCTTTAAATTACGAGTATTATACTCAAATTCAATAATTCTCGCTCATAAATCTTCTTAATTTTCCCAACAATCTCCTTAATATTCGAGGTAAATATATTCATCATGGGAAGATTTTTGATATTTTTTGTTATTCTTTCAAATCCATAAATCGTTAAAGGAATATTAAAAGTAATTTTTTTTTCATTTTAGCCCGTGATAGGTTCCAACCAGCAACCTTCTCTGAAATAGTTCGTCACTCTACCCACTTGCCTTTCGGAGCAGTTTACATAAGCAATGAAATTGAGTTAAATTTTTCTTTAGAGTGTCTTATATTTTTCTAAAAATCCAGTAAGTCATGAACTAAGAAATAATAGCCTTGAGAAAATGTTTTCTTAATTCTAGGAAAGTTTTATTAAAGTGGGGCAAAGCATGAACTAAAATTTAAGACAACCTTTTATAACTTTTATGAACAAATTTTATGAACTATACGCCAGTAATTCATTTCCTAAACTAAATTTCTTTTAGTAAAATAAAAATTGCCACAAATTGCACAAATTGCTTAATAAACATTTACTAAATTTTAGAAATTGTATTTTTAAAGTCAATTAATTTTTCATTAAATGTAAGAAATTTTTTGTTTGGAAGTCCAATTTCTATTTTATTTTAGAATTTTTGTTCCTACTTAAATCAAGGGCAATTTTTAACGAAATTTTAAGAAAATTTATTACTTTAATTTAGTATGCCTTCTCTTTTTTTAGTGTACGCTTAGGAAGGCAGCCTACCTTTCAATAAAAAAACAAATCCACCAATAAATTATTTCAGGAGTCTTATTTGATATGAGTTAATCCAATAAAAAGGAGTGTCGCAAAATGTTATAAAAGGGGTTTCATGTTCTTTTGGAACCTTTTTTATATTATTACTATAATCCAGAAGTTAGTGCAAACTCAGACCATTTCCAATGATCTTTAACATAAGCTTTTCATTGGTTTATGAAGATAATTTTACAAATTTAGAAGCCATCTTCAATATATTGCGAGTAGTAAATTTATTGTAAAGAAAATAATTTAATAATTTATGATAACTTATTTACGGCAGGAAACAGATTTTATATCTAAAAAGGATTTCTTAAGTGAAGCAATCAAAATGCTTTTTTAAAGGTGGAATTAGCGAACCGTACCGTACTTTTTCTTTAAGAAAACGGATCAGCTGATCGTTATTGATTAAATTAAAGCAATGCAAAAACTTAACGCATTAAAATGTACCGTAGCCGGAACGTCCCAATCTATATAAAATATAATTTCTTACCGTTGTTACGGGACAGTTATAAACCAGTGATGGACATGTTAAATGGAATGGGGCTATTTTTGCTTCTTTTTTTTGGCACTTTTTTCATAATAATATCTAGGGACTTTTGGCAAAGCAACTTAACATGATGCACATTTGCATATGTATGTACATACTTATACATACATATTTATGTGTTTATATGTATAGTGCGCATATGTACGTATGTATGCACTAGTTCATATAAGTATATGTCAAGAATACCAACACTGTTGAAAATTGAAAAACTCAGCGTGGTTGCCATTTCAATCAATATTTATGAAAATGTTTACATTGTTATATGTAAATACAGTTTTTGTCATTTTGGTACGTTTTCTACATAAGCATAATAGAAATTAAGCTTTTGAACTACCATCACTGTTGCGAACAGCTGATTATATATTTATTGTATTTAATTTGTTTATTTTATTTTATTCTCATAAAAAAGAGGCATAGTGCTAATATTAATAAATAAAAAAAAATAAAATTATATTAAATGGATGACGAAAAATTACTAATATTAGTACAGGGAAGTTAATCCCTCTACAACAAATACTGCTCAGGGCACACGCTTTTAGCTCTTCTACAAGTGCACAAACGTGGTAATAGTACGGTACGGTATAGCAACGTTTTCCCAACAAGGCTTATCAATTCGTGTATATTTTTTTACTTTTTTTTAATTTTTTGTACATGCATAACTTTATCATTTGTGAACCGATAAAAAAATTTTTTTCGTCAAGTGTATGAATATCGTCTAACTCCTCCATTTATAGACAGATTTTCAAAATATTTTTTTTTTTGTTTGAAAAGGTTAGCTGGTTGGTCCCATATATTTTTTTTTTTCGAAAATTGAGTGGGCACTTTTCCCGCCAGAAAAATCGACTTTTATGGACCGATTTTGAAAAATACTTTTATTATTTGAAAGTCTAGCTTGCAGTTTTTTAAGAAGTTATTTCAATCCGTCCTTGTAGTAAAATATAAACTAGAAACTAACCCATTGTTGCTTCGTTTTTGTAATCAGTTCGATTGGCTCTTTGCATCCAAGTCGGTTTTTTTGCCGAAATTTATTATATTATTGTGTGCAGAATACAAGAAATTTTTATTGAATTTTTTTTCAGTTCTTAAGTCCGCATATACAACATATTTACTGATTCAATCAATATGTTTACTGAAAATTAAAATTAGTTTTTCCTGTGTGCGAAAATATTGAACCTTTTAATATCTGAATTTGGTTGCTTTTCTTTTGCACGACACTGTATGAGCATTAAATTTCCTTCTAATTTTTGTTTTTTTTTTTGAATTTCAAACTTAATGAAAATCTTATCAGTTTTTGTTTGTTTTTACTGTCTAAAGCTTTCTTTGAGTCTTATTTTATCTGTTTAAATTAGTATTAATAAACTTTTAAAGTATATGCGTTTAGTTCCTTTAGATTGCATTTCTGGAACATTTTGTTTATTTTGTGTGTCATGCTTTAATATCGTTTCAAGAATTGCATTTTCAAAGTCAACAGCAACAACGAAAAGAACAACTACTATCGCATATTATGCCAAGTACTACAATCATCTTTATATTGCGAACCCAAGTTTTGAGTTTAACTTACAACATTTATTTCGTCAAGTGTGCCCTTCCTTCCGTCTGTATGACCCTTTGCATGACTATCCTTTCAGCATGACTGCCTATTTGTGCGGCTCGCTTTAGTTCGACTTGTAAATACTTTGTCATGCTCTTTGGTTTTTTTTCTATAATTTTATTGCCTCCGACAGCAATTGACGTGAATTTGTAGTGACTGTTGAAATGTAGGTGTTGGTGTCGTTGGTGTTGATGTTGATGTTGGCAGTGGCCTTTAATAAAGCTAAAGTGCCAGATCGAGGTGTGCCTGTCATAATCTTTAGTGCAAAAAAATTTTTGTGGAAATTTATTCGTTTAGAATTTTCTTCATTTTAGCGTCATTAGCAAGTCAAATAAGTTTGGGATAAAAGCACGTAAAGGCATGTTTTCAGCACAGTGGGACCAGAATACTCTTCATTAAAAAATGTTTGAAAGATTTTTGTTTTTCAAACAGTACATATGTAAGTATGTATCTTGAACAACATGAGTCCCACTGTCAATATGTATAATTTAATATTGCCGGTCATTGCAATTCGTATAACACCTCTTAAAAACTAATTGCAAATGCCTTTATATGTTTTTTCTACTTTGGCTATTGCAAAGTTATTGAAACACAATTGAAGGAAGCGCTTGAGGATTAAAGCACTCTTGAGCATTTTTTGTCTATTTTACTTTTTTTCTTTTCTTTTATGATAAAATAATTGCAACTCATGCTGATGCATGTCATTTTGATGTAACGTATTTTTTTTGTTTTTGTTCAACCTGCATCTTTCAATTACAAATTTTCATTCTATTGATTTCGTTTGAATGACAATTGAATAGAAGGAAAAAGTGTGAACATTCCTTGGAAAATAAAATAAAGAAATTTCTTTTTATTCCAAAGGCATATTCAGTAAGTGAGAGTTGCTGTTAAAATGGAATAAAAAATATATGTATGTATGTATTTATGTACATATGTATGTATGTACATACATATGTATTTAAGATCCTAGTGAATAAAATTAACTTTCTTAATAAACGACATTTTCATTACTTCCAAGAGATCGAGTAGTAAATTTTTGTCAACTTTTTAGAATGCTAAATTCAAAAAATCTTAATTACAAATTTTAACCACTTCTACAAATACACATGTGTGCCATTCTCTTCTATTTAAAAAAAATGCTTCTTTAAAACTCGAAAATTTTATTTTTTTGGAATAATTAAAATTTTTGTTTTATATGTTTCGATGACGATACCACTGAACCGATTTTAATTTTGAAAATCTTCGATAACGACACTCCCCCATTAATAGATTTAATTAAAATTTAAGTTATTGAATGGCGTTTCAGTGGTTCAAAAAACTTAGTGAACTTAGCAGACCGATTTTAGAAACTATTTATAAACACTAATTCTTATTTTGGTCAGTTTTGGAAGACTCGAAACTGCTTCCCAAGTTAACAAAAAAAAAAAATAATAATAATAAATAAATAATTTAATACCTGCTACAATAAGGGATAAGTGCTTCAGTTGACTTAATCTCAAAAGAGTTAATAGCACCATTGTGATTGTCCACTTCAAAAGCACATCTTAGCAACATTTCACTCATTTTAACCAATTTTTCAGGAAGTTATAGTTTATCGAATTTCCGTTTCCTTATTTTATATACAATTTTATTTGGAAGAAAATGAGATTGCGTATGATAGAATAATTTATTCCTAATATAATGAGTGCCCTTGTTGTAGCCTAGTGGGTAGTGTACTAGACTAATAGTCTGAGTGTCGCAGGTTCGATTCCTGCCGTGGACGCTGTGTTTCCCTGCAGACAATAACACAGATTGTGTTTGTTTTTATTATTATTATTTTTTGAAAAGCACTATTTCTTTATTGCAATAGATGTGAAAGAATTATCAACTCAATTTGAATTTGTAAACTGTTTTTCCCCAAATTAAAAATTTACTCATTCAGTAATAGGTCTCTTTCCGACAAGACATTTCTTTAGGTTTGATAATAAGAAATACTAACTTGGTGGTAAATCCGGAGAGTAAAGAAACGACGCAAAAACTCGTCCATATTGTGTTTAAACAACGCCAAAACACCATTGAGCCATGTGAAATCGCTATGGCTTCCATAATCTCTCCCACTTTCAATCTACGAGCGGCCAATAACATCGCAATTTTTTATTGTTTTGGCGTCCAGAACGTTCGGCATCTTCCGTGCTTATATGGCCACAACGAAGTTCAGTATTCTTTTACTATTAAAATTGATGGGGCGGAATTCCAATAGCACGAGTATTTATCAAGCTTAGCCTTGGTTTGAGTAATAATTTATTCCGCACACGACTTCCAATCGTGCGATAGACTGCTATCCATGTCTGTCAAACACAAACTTGTTTTTGGTTTGAATGTATTTAAGCACGCGAACGATGTCGTTCGACATCGTGGGCCAGGCAGTAAATGACGCAGCTTGTTAAAATTTTGACAGAAGTCAGCTCTGACAGAAGCAGTGTTAACCTTTCAGCTAAGGGGCGATAAATTCAAAAACTTATGGACTTATTGACCCGGATTTACGAATTTATTATTGAATACCGACTATATATCCCAGATTACAACAATTTTATTATACGGGCAAAAGCAGTTTTGAATATTTTGACAATGAATTTTTTTATTTTTATTTTCATTGTGCAGTATGTACAAGCATATTTTTATATTTATCGTTTCATGAAATCTACATATTTAGGTAAAAAAATCTTGAAATCTGCATATTGAAATTTCATGCATTAAAAATTTGCAAAATGCAGATAAACATACACTCCTGGCAACAATGCTCCTAGGCTGTATTACCAGCTTCGGCTTTAGACCCCATCTTTCTTTCTAATTCCTGTTTCTTTTGCTCTTTGGCTCTATTTGTGTTTGCCTCCCTTCTCTTCTCCAGGTGTCGCCAAGGAGATTATTAACAATGTGTAAAAAGCAATGCAATAGAAGTAATAAATATTTTAATTCTTCATACCAACGATCTTCTTTTGATTGCCTTTTCAATCATCTCCTCAAGTAGTTTAAATTTTGTACCATTTGTTGCTGTTACCAAGTTTCCAGCACATCGTTGATTCTTTAATTCTTTTACAAAGAAATTTTATTTGTACAAAATTAAAATGTAGGCTTCTCCCCGTTTGCGCAATGCAATACCTTGCAATAAATTTAAATCGAATTTAAACGTTATACAACGTATCTACTCATACGTAACAAACGCATCGTTACGCCAAAAAAAAAAAAAGAAAATCGTGCAAATTCTTTTCGCTTTTCATTCTTTCAGTGTCAGCGGGGCGCTATTGTTGCTTTTGTTTTTCTTTTAAAAGCAAAAAGGAGCGAAATCGCAATAATGCTTCATAGATAATGATGCTTAACATCATTATCGTTCTCGCATCATTCTCGTTTTAATGTAATTTTAGTTTTTAGGATTTTGTTTTTATTATCGTCGTTGCTGTTGTTGTTTGCTATCAAATTAAGTTTATTGTTGTTATTGCTCTTAATCAACTTTACCTTGAAACTCGTTACAATTTTGTAACACAAAGATATTTTTGCTGCTGCTGTTGTCGTTGCTGTTATTTTGTGTTTCAGACTTATTTGAAAATAATTGCGAAACGTGAATTTTATTTAAACGGGTTTTTCTTTGTATCTAATGTTGGTAAATATTGTTAAAATTGTACTACAGCTGCTGTGAAACCATTTCAAAACTTTAATTCCATTGTCATGGCAGCTCGCCTGTTCTATGAATGGATTGTTCTTTTATTCATTTGTACTTAAAGTTCTTAGAGATTTGAAAAAAAAATTTTCGCTTGAGAATATGAAACTTAAATATTTAAGTAGTTGCATTATTTCATATAGAACGTGGTGGTGATGTGTATTTTTTATTCGCACTTACAACGAACCGGTTCAGTGAACCGGCAATTTATAAATATTTTTTTTATCGAAATAGTTCAACATTTCAATTTCATACTAGTGGTAAATTAACCAGTTCGTTGTTCAATCTATATTTAGCTAAACATTTAACATTTTACGCCATATAAGATGAACCGGTTCATGTGTGTACTAAATAAATGGTATATTTTTTTCTCTGCTCTAAGTAAACTAAATGAACCGGTTCACTTTTCACTTCACTCTAAATGAAGAGCTTCGTTTTCACACTATTTTAATTTCACTAAACCAGCTATCATGTTTTCAGAGTTTGACTTTCCGCGCTATTGAAAATGAAACGGTTACTTTTTACCTTATTCTAAAAGAACCGGTTCACTTTTTACGAAAAATTCAAAATTGATTTCTTTTGAATATTCGCCGTTTAAATTACTAAGGTAACCGGTTGGTTTTAACGCTATCACAAATTAAACGGTTTAGTTTGCATGCTATTCTAAATAAACTGGTTGGTATTACAATTTATTATGAATGAAATGTAACATCTGTCACACCATACCAAATGAATCGGTTCACATTTAATTTCTTACAAATGAAATTATTCACTATTCATACTGTTATGAATGAACCGGTTCACTTTTCATATCAGTATAAATGAACCGCTTCATTTTTCACAATATTCTAAATGAAATGATGTACTATTCAGACAATTCTAATTAAAAAGCTTTAGCTTTCACTCTATTCTAAACGAAAATTTTGGAATATAATAAAGCAAGCCATGATTGAGATATTGATGCCATTAGTTATAGAATGTAATATACGAGTAACTTACATGGCATAGATCCAAGAGACTATCGCATAGACTTAAAACGCACGATTTTCTTGGCTAATTGATTTTAAATTTTATATTAATAATATTAATATTATTACTATTCACTAATATTTTTATTCGTAATATTTTCCACAATAATTATTTAAAAATGGCTGTATTTCATTGGCGCTAACAAAATTACGAGTACGACTACACTTAGGCCATCACCTGTGAAAAGTCTTCAAACTCATATGCTTATACAAACATGTAATAAGAGAATTCCATGAAATTCATTTATAGTTTTCTACTTGTGAATTTCTAAGTATAGTAGTCTTAGAAAACCTTTGTCCTGTTAGATCCGGTGATTTTGAAGGTCAACTCAAATATCCATAATGGGATATCTCTTAACCTGGAAATTGGTATTTCAAAATCTCCATCGCTACCCGAGCTGTGTTAGTAATTACTTTTTTCGTTGAAATGAACAATGATTCGAGATCCAATTGAGCAACTTGCCGCAAAAAATTCGCTTTGCAGATGCCTGTAACGCGCACTTTTTACGGTTACGGCTGTGCATTGGCGTCTTTTGATGCTGCAAATGCCGCATCAAACCGTCACTTTGAGGGAATGATGCAATGGCTCTTCATGCATTTCACGTTGATTTTCTGTGACCCAGAAATGCAAATTTTGTTTGTTAACATAACACTTAAGTGGGAAATGGGCTTCATCCCGACGGCGACTGAAATTTTTTTAAATAAGCTCCATGGCTTGCTGACAACTAATTCTATATATATCTACATCATAAATGTCAAAGCACAGTGGCATTCGGGGCCATCTGCAAAAAATGGCAGCCAATTCAAATTATGACATTAATCTTGCGCCGCCCTGTACAACTCTGCTATTGCGCGTTTTATTACTTTTTATAGAAATGTTGCAGCGCCTCTGGTGTTAAGTAGACGCATTATCTTCATTAAGCTCTACGTATAGACATTTTATAAATTGTTTTAATTCGCAGACGAGGGTTCTGTGATGTACATTACCATAATATAAATCGCTGCCGGTACTGGTTCAGTGGCCAATGTTTTTATTATTTACGTTGCAAAAAATAATTGCTTAAGGCGCTTTAGATTTCTTATATTCGATAATTCATTAAATTTAAGATTTGTACATTGGAAAGTAAATAAGGATCTGGAGGAAAATAATATCCGTCAACTTCTTTAGTTTTCGTAATATCTCCCTGCTGAAGGATAACACCACACATGAATAAATGGTTATTCCCACAGATTCTTATTTCTATAATTTTCCAATGCGTATGTTTAATAATATTTGTGTTCTAATTTGAAAATACACATGCGCCTTTTATTTAAATATTTATGGACCGTTGCAAATTAAATTTGTTTGTTTTCCTCTTATACGAAAATATACTTGTACATATACATGTATATACATACGTATTTGCAGTAAAATTCTTCAAGGATTTTCTTGTTTGTTGGTAAATCGTATCTTATTTCATGACTGGCTTCACTTCTCTGCCTACATATGAGCGCACAACTTATAAATAAACATGGAATTTTGTACGAAAATTTTATTATTTTAATACTATATAATTTCAACACAATTTTCAATTTCCTTTTTACCACAAAATGCAAATTTTTTATTAAAATAAATGAACAAATGAAGCACAAACGAAGTAACACACACACATACATACATGCATAAGCGCATTAACCACAAAATGTATTTCAAATAAAATATGTTCTTTCAAACAGAAGTACACATACACATGCACATAACGTGTACACAAATCGAACAGTTTGTATATGAACTTGGTATTAAAAACCTACACTGATCATCGAAACGTTTTGGCCAAAAAGTGTAGGTTTTTCTAATATATGTTATTTTTACGAGGGACGCATTAAAAACTAAAAAGGCAACACTGCTCCTGTCAACAAACATCTGTTTGACATCCATTGATAGTAGACTACCGCGTGATTTGAAAAATAGAATTTCGCGTGCTCATTAAGCATTAAATTTTTCGGAAAAACCATTACTCAAACCAAAGCTAAGCTTGATAAATAGTATGGGAACTCTTCACCATCAATTTCAATAGAGATTAAAAGCGCGAGAGATTGTGAAAGCAATGGGCATATCACATGGCTCAGTAGTTAACATTTTTAATGGTCACTTGGGTATAAAGATGCTTTCGCAAGAAGGGTGCCGCATTTGCACACAATATGGATAAGTTTTTGCAACATTCCGTAGCCCTAGACGAAACGTGGATACACCATAACGCAAAAGACCAGCATTTAAAACAGTAGGTTTCTCGAGGTAAATTGTCGCCAAAGATGGCCAAGGTGGGGGTTTGTCCGCAAATACAGTCTTGGCAAATCGTTTTTTCAGATGCACGTGGTATAATCCACATTGACTACCTTTAAAAGTGTAAAACAATCAATGACGAATATTTTGCCAACCTATTGGGTCGGTTTAATGAGGTTAAAAAAAAAACTAATGCATTTGGCCGAGAAAAAAGTTCTTTTTCAACAAGTACATGTCAAATAAGCAGTAACAATAATTCCAGTACCGCTCCATGGCTTGTTGACTACGAATTCTCTCTATATATATACATCATAAATGTTACAGTGACACTTCTAGAGATCTGCAAAAAAGGCAGACAATTCAAATTATTGCACTAATCCTGCGCCACCATGTCAAATTTTGTTCAGCGCTTTCTTGACAGATATGTATGTATCTACCTCAAAGTGGTCTAATAAACTTATTAATCTTCTAGTTTTACTTTTTGGTCTCTTATTTTCATTACTTTTTACCAAAAGCAATTACGTTTTAATAATCTGCTTTAAAATAATCAATATGTAATAATGGTAAAATATAAAAATTAAAAAATTTTTTTTTTCATAACTAAAATAATTGATTAATTAACACTATTTTTTCGACCTTTTTTGTTTTAATATATATAATTTTTGTAATCAAGCGTTAGGTCTTTTTTTAAAAAATAATAATAATTTTATTCAATATTTCGACGCCTCTTTGGGCGTCTTCTTCAGGAAATTTTTTATTAATATGACAATTGAAAAAATTTTTTTGAAAACTTATTTTACATACATACATAAATGAACAAATTGAAAAAATTTTTATGAACCAATCAAAATTTAATAAAGTAAAAAATTTTTTAAAGGAAACAAAAAACAAAAAACTAAACAAAAAATGTTTTTAACCTATGAAGAAATGAAAAATCCTTTATACTAATTATATAATAACAATAAAAAATATTTTACATTCCTATTAGTTAGTTTAATTTACGAATCAAATGTCTATAACATTGAGCAACATTATCTGTATCAGTTTTATAGTTTACTATCTTATTACTTGGAACATTAATAATGTTAAGCATCTCTAACATATAACGTCGTTTAAAATTCTTCTCTATAGCTAAGACTGAAGAAGACGCCCAAAGAGGCGTCGAAATATTGAATAAAATTATTATTATTTTTTAAAAAAAGACCTAACGCTTGATTACAAAAATTATATATATTAAAATAATTGATTTGATTTTTCAAAACTAAAATATTTGATACCGTTAACAAGTAACAGCTTTTTTCAAATTACGCAACTTTTCTCCCAGTGCAACTAGCAAACGGAAAATAGTAGTACTAGAATTGCACACTTCTCCTACTTGGCAATATTGCCATCCAAATAATGTCCAAGTTACTGGAGCAATTTACCAACCAGAACTTCTCTATGGTTCTTACACAGTTCTTATGGTAACATGAAATTCAGGCGGAAGTCAATACAAGACTTAAGGCTTAAATGCAATGGAAATATCAATAAAAGAAAAAACATAAAATATATACGTTGGATAGATAACTTTATTCGTTATAGACGAGTTAACGTTTGTCTTTAATAAAATTGCCATAGAAAAATAGTGCACTTATTCGCTATAAAAAATCTTCCCTATTCATTCCATAAGCGAAAATTCTTATAAAAATATTATTCCCCCTTATTATGGTTGTCGACGTCGACGTCACATCAAGTCGACAGTAAAAAAACAGCAGTTCCAGAACTCCTTGTAGGCAATAATTAACTAATATTGATGGCCAATTGTAATTTTATAAGCCATAGTAGTAGTAATATCCTATCAATAATATTTAATAGTTCTCGATAACGATCCCACAATTTCCAATATATTGATGTCGACTTGGTGTGACGTCGACGTCGACAACCATAATAAGGGGGATTATTAGTTTTTTTTTGCCTTGTATCAGTTTCGATAATCGTTTCTTGTTCCAGCTAAGTAGATGATTGGTCTGCTGTAGCAGGTCTAGGATAATGGGGCGGCCCCCTCTGTATTTTGGTGTCGTGGTGAGAAACCTCGCTAATCTTTGATTCCTATCTTTTTTCCCCAGAAGATGGTGGCTCTACCCGACCTTTGTTTGTCACGATGTTAACCTCTTTTCCAGGGAGAAGAGGTGGTCAGGCGCTCATTGGATGGATTTTTAGGAGCGGGTTGAAGCCACTGAACCTGGGGTACTCGGTTTTGTGGGCAAGCACTTTAACCACTACACCATTTCACCTATGATATTATATGATATTAGATCCGTCAAAAATTTGGCACAGTTGGTAACACTGTTAAAATAGTAGAATTTTCTACTATTTCACTCACTGTCATATGAAAAATTTTTAGATTTTAAGAAAAAGACGATAAAAGTGAAGAACACGAGATATTAAAATTTCAAAGGAGTCTTTTATAATGACCTTGAAATGCCAATTATAGACAAAAATGCGCATTGGCACGTAAATAATAAAATGCATGTTTGACGGTGTAACAACAACTACATATGTACATACCAACGCCATTATTACAACGACTACTACTGCTAAAACAGTAGTAAAAATGACAACAACATTGGACTTAATAAAAAACATACATACACCCATATGTACTACATACATAAAGGACTTTGAAAAAAAAAAACATGCAAAATTTAAATTAGACCGTATTTACACTGAGAATTTTTCCATACATTTTGTTACATGAAACTTTATCTGTTTGCCAATTTAAAGTAGAGTCATACGGTTAAGATGAGAAATGTTGTAAGGAATCATATGAAATTCCACGTGCTGCCCAGGTTTTCTGTCCCTTTTAGTACAATATCCCTCCGATGAGCTAATAAAAGAAGTTGGCATGCAACAATTTTCATGAAAAAAATAATTCCAGTCTTAAATACTAACAAAACCGATTTCAGTGCAAAGAGCCGCTCGTTTACAAAACGAGCGCAATATGGAATATCTTTTTATACAAATGACGGAGTTAAGGCCCAACTATAATGTGCTTAACCAAACTTAAGCTAGTGTCAAAATTCAACGAAAAGCATGTCAAATGCTTAAGTAAATTACTGAAGACTTTTAGGTGGCTATATTGTACTTATTAAACTTAAAAACTTTTTACACTTAGTTGCAAACATTTGTACTTTTAGAAAACTATTTTCGTTTTTATTTCTTTAAAATGTAATATTTTTGACGAAATCTCATTAAATTTGTAAAAGTTATAAATATATTACCATAAGCATGTTTATCTTTTATTTATTTATAAAGTAAACGAAAACTAAAATAAAAAAGTACTAAAAAGAGCAACAGTGGTTGCATCTTTTAATTGTAAACAATTATTTATTTTATTATTGGAAAATTATTATTAATTTATTTATTGGAAAATTTTTAAAAATGGATAGAAAACTGAAATTTCTGAAGACAGTGAAGTTAATGAATTGTGCATTTGATGGAATATGTGTTCTTCAAGAAATAAGAGAGACGATGAAGAAAAGAAAACGCTCCTGCTCAGTACGGGAAATAAATAGAGACAGAAAAAATAATGTTTTCTTGACGAGTCATTTGCTTAAGCAAGAGCGAAATTGAACGCACTTTCCTTAAGCAAATGACACTTGACGAAACTTGACGAAAAGTTACTTAAGTACATTATAGTTGTATACATTTGATTGTGTGTATTCGCACATTTGCTTAAGTTGCATTAAGCACATTATAGTTAGGCCTTTAAGTGATGAGCAATATTTCAGGGCGATCACATTGGCCGTCTGATTTCCACTCAAATTTCAATGGGACTAAACTGCAAGCCTACACTTTTAAATTAAAAAAAGTATTTTCGGAATCGATCCATAAATGGAAGAATTATGCGATAATCAACATTTTCGGCAAAAAAAATTATCCATCCGATTGTTGAAAATTTTGTTTACGGGAACAAACTGTAAACTGTACCATTAAAAAAAAAATAATAATAATAATACCAATAATAATTAATATAATAGTTTTATAATAATTATAATTAGAATAATTTTTTTATTTATTTTTATTTTTGTTCAGGTTCTAGATCATACATTTATTTAAGTAAAAATACTTTGTTTTATTAAAATTTATTTTTCCTTTATTTATTCGATATTCCGATCATCATCGGTTCTCTTCATCGGGAATTTGAGTAAAACTGTCGTCAACTAGATATAACATAACTACTATATATGGGAGGTATCATTCCCGCTGGTCCTATCCAACAATTTTTAATACTAACTCTTAGTGTCAGCCTGATATACGACAATTAGGTGCCACTTTATATGGCAGGTACCCTTCCCACTGCTCCTATCCAGTTTGTTTTTCTTGAAACCGCCTCCATACTCTGCAAATGTATGTTAAAGGCAAAATTATTGCCAGAAAAAGAAGACAATTTGTAGAAGAATTTGTGTGTGCATTATCAAAAGGATATTTTGTTGGAACTTTGCAACAATACAAACGATGAAAATTTTTGTGCATACACTTCAAATATGTTAATGTGAAAATCTAATAAAATCTTCAAGACTCTACTGTGGAAAAATATGCTTTTGAGAATGCGAGGATGAATGAAATAAAAACTGAATTCAAACTGGTATGTGGACAGAAAAAATTGCTCGAAAGTCATATTCGTACATGCTTACGTCATTGTGCATATTTTTCTATTCTAAATAATAAACCTATACAACGATGTCAATAAGTCCGTGACTTTTTGAATTACCCGACTCTTAACTGAAAGGGCAATACAATCCTGTTAACAGAAATTTCTCAGTTGCCTCCTATCAAAATTTGAATAAGCTGAGTGATCTGAATAGAAAATGGAAAAAGTGAATTTCGTGGGTTCACTAAAAAATTTTTTTCGGGGAAAAAACATCACTCAACCCCAACTAATCGTTTAAACAATCAATTTTAAATATTTATTGTTTGTTGTAGCTTTAGCTGTCCATATGCCGACATTTCATTGGTCGCTAAACCAAATCGCCAGTGAAATTTTAACAGTTTGAACACATTCAACATCATGTGTTTATGCCAAGCAAATCAAATACAATATGAGAATTCTCTATCGTATATGATTATGGAAAAAAATACTCCTACATGATCGTAGTAGGCTTACAATGCTTTTTTACACAGAGCACAACAAACAATTTATACTCGACATGGGTGCATTTTTGACATGGCCGCCGAGATGAAAATGCATCTCGTCAGTAAAGCTGATTTTCGGCCAAATTTGATGTCCCATTGCTTTGTAATACTTTGAAATATTGTTCAAGCTTAAAGCGACTGATTTTGGTCGGCGAAGGTGTGATACTGACTGATAACAAAAATTTTGGACACTAAAAATCCATCAGTGTCAAAATAACATGTGATTTAGAAGTATAATTAGGTTAGATTGTACATGCTGTCAGTTAGTCCAAGACATAACTTATCCACTTGGGTCCTTATAGGTCCTTTAATGTTACCCAAGCAGAGGGAGATGGCTAATAACATATGCATATATCCATGGTGCATTCCCACCTCAATATATCCGGCATGGAACAAATTAACATACCGCAGTTCGTTGTCTCTAACAGATTCCCCAACAGCGTACTCTGTCCATGACAGAAAGGTAATGACTCAGGTGGTGATACTTGTGTTTGAACTATTCTTTACGTACTTATTTGAATTGAAAAAAATATAATATGCTCTTACATTATTTGGTTTCTTCAATATGGTTCACCTTTTATTACAAACTCTAGGGATATGTTGTGCTTAACCATTTCACGTTATCACAGATCTTTATATGTATGTACGGGTATACAAAAATATATAAGTATATATGTGATTATATGTGTATATTTGCATGTGTGCATGTATGAATGCAAGTAACACAAGATTTTAATTTCCTGCTTATTAGAGAGGAAAAATACAGAGAATAATTCTGGGGAAAAACATTTGGAAAACACTCTTGCATGCATGCCCATTTATGTAGAAATTCCGAAATTTCTACAATACGAGGTGTGTGAGGGAATATTTATTTCTATCTTGTGCTTGTGTTTTGTATGTGTCAATGAGAAGTAAATATTTAGATTGAATTTTTTATGCACACCATGATTGTGTTTTACGAGTATTTTCATTTTTGGGAATGTCGCACACTGAGCTGGAAATGGCGATATTAATGGCATCCGATTCCTGCGAACCAATTTTTTATTTTGTAGTAAGATATTTATTGTTAATGATTAAGTAACTTTAATAAAGCGAAGACACATATTATATATGTAAATATGAAAATATTGTATTAAAAATATAAATTTTTCGGATATATTTTGTTAGTCCAAATTTTAAATAAAATTGTGTGGAATCATATGATGTATGTATATATACATCGTGCCTTAACCACCAAAAAACAAATTAAGAAACTTGATTTTAGACTATCACTTTTTCATCACAATCGACAATTTAATATCACTAACATTAAATTCCAAAGTATTAAAATTATTAGAAATGGCGTTACAAATTTAAAACAAAAGCAATTCTACAGTGGTCATAAAACTAAGTGCAAAGGCAGTTAATAAAAATACTTATTTTGTAAAATTTTGTATTTGTTGCTCAAGCTCTTTCAACAGTTAAGGTACGAAATGTTTTTATTACAAGGAATCATATTTTTATTATATTGTACCATATTATGTGGCAATAGAATCAATGGTCGCTACAGCATTGTAATCAGCGCTCATGTGTCTAAAATAAATCAATTGCAAAGGGGCAGCATCGATTATACGTGGATCATTTAAGCGAGAACATCAATTATCTGGGATCGATAATTAAGGGAAGATTTATTTTTGAATTAATCGTGATTATATGATTTATCCGGGATTGCGAAGCATCTGTTTATTTTAATAAAATTTAGTTTAAATAACAAAGTTAATGAAACATGCATTAAACACCATAATAGACTTTTTGGAAAATTAAATTTTCAAAACTTTAAAGAAGTAATTAAACTTTAACCCTTCTATCAAATTGTTGAACATTTTGGTGAAGTCAAATCAAATATGATTTTTAGATATTTTTTTTTAAGTTTTTGACAATATATGTATGACATCCATGGGTCGTGAGTTTTTGCTGAAAACTGACAATATATGTATGACATCCATGGGTCGTGATTGATCATATGTACATTTTTTAGAGAAATATTTTATTTTTACATCTTAGAGCTGATGGAAAAAGAAATTAGCCACATTTTTTAGTTTTGTCACATGTTTGAAGAATGTGGTCTATAAATATAGTTTTTTTTTTTTTAAGAATAAAAAATAATGTTCTTCATATTATACATATACTATTGAATATTATAATCCATAATCAAATTTATTTTTCCCATTTTTTTGTTTATTTATTTTAATAATTAAATGTGGGAATGCTGTTAATATTTTTTAACTCAAGTTTTTTCTCTTTATTTTCTTTTCAGGTAAGTCAGTTTTTAACATCACTTAAATCAACCACAAGCCATTGTGCATCATGGTTCAATATATAAACTTGACCATCACAAATGAGAAGCGTGATGTTCTCGTGATTTGTCTGGCAGGATATTTTTGTCCTAAACATGAATTAAATAGATGAATAAAATATGGAAAAATTTAGGAAGGAACTCAACTATATCGTAACTGTGTGAGTGAGTAAAATAAAGTTGTTGTTGTTATTGCATTCCCCAGCATTTCATTTTTAACAAGCTTGACAATTTCCCTTTTTGGCAAATAAGATGATCGACCTCCACACACGTGCATCAATACAACATGTGTGTTCAATTTGCCCAAATCCTTTGCAGGTCTGTTTTCTTTTTTTTTGTGCTTGCTGTTGTTCTCGTTTTAAAGACATGTTTGAAAAAGGATTTCGTATCGCCTCGTTATTTTTAAGCCGCAGGTCTTTTTGTATATGTACTTATGTACATACTCGTTTTTTTCTCTATTTTGATAGTAGGATTTTGTTGTGCAATGTACTTGTACGTTTCAAACAAACGTACAACGTATTTAAAAAAATAAAATGAAGAAAAGTAGAAAAAATATTGTAAATGAAATGAAAAAGAATCCTGTGGATTTTAATGTTTGTGTCTATGGCAGAAAACAATAATTCTTTTTATTTTAGAGTTCATTTTCAAAAATATTCTCTTCTTGATTTTTATTAGGAAACTCCCTACCTCCCATATTATTGTTGGAAAAAATTCATTGTGACTCTCACTGGAGAAACTGAATGTTAAATTTCACATAACGTTTATCCGAAGTTATCTTGTATGTCTCGTTCGAGAAGTATCGTTGTCGAAAATTTTCGAAAAGTAGCGTTGATTTTAATAATTCCGAAAAGTTTTTGTCAAATCGATTTTATAAATGCAGATTTTTTTGAAACTTAAAACAACGCTTCGAAAAAGGCAAACTTGATCAGAATCGTTTTATTCGAGAGATGTTATTGTCGAAAATGTACGAAAGCAATATTTTTATCGAATCAGTTTTCTAAACTCTGCCACTTTTTAAACTGCATTGAGTACGGTAAATTCTACATCGATCTGTCAATTGGTTCGGAAGATATCGAAAAATTTCGAAAACAATATCCTAATCGAGAAGCGAACCGTAGAGCGTAACTCGATCAAAAATGTACACAAACGGAATTTTTATTTAAAAACTAAAACCAAGGAAACGAAAAATTGAGAATTAGATTGGACAAATTTTAAATTGGGCTGGTGTGCAAAATATGAAAGCAGATCAATAAGTCAGTGACTTTTTTTTAACAAAATACAAGTTTTTGGTTAAAAATCATTTTATTTTTGAGTTCTATACACTTTGTTCGAAGTTTCTCCAATTTTTTTTATCCCTTCCAAAAAATACGATTAAGATTTGTCGAGGACAGCAAAATAGGTACATATTTGTTTTTGGGATGATTTAATCATTAGCATCAAATCTCTTTCCACCAAGTAATTTCTTCAGGTTTTGAAACAAGAAATAGCCACCCAGCGCCACCCGGACAATAGGACAGATGTGGGAGCAATTTGTTGCCTAATTCATGGAATTTCGCTATGGAAACTTGCATTGTCCTCATGGAAAGAAACTTTTTTTCTTGATCAAATGCGTTTTTTTTCTATTCTCATTAAATCGACACAATGAGTTGGCGTAATACTTACCATTGATTGTGTTACCCTTTTGAAGGCAGTCAACGGTTACAGAATTACGCAAAAATTCATCCATATTGCGGTTTAACAACACCAAATACTCCTGCGAATTTGTCACACGATTGCGTTTATAGTATTTAGACTACGAGCTAATGTGGCAGCCATCTTGCTGAAAGATTCTCTCAAAATTGAAACCACTGAGTCATGTGATATGCGTATGCCCTCTACAATTTCTCGCATTTTCAAATTCCGCTCGTTCAAGATCATATCGTAAACTTTTTTAAATGTTTTGGTTGTAGAGACCTTAACTGGGCGTCCAGAACGTTCGGCATTTTCCATGCTTGTATGGCAATAAAGAAATTGGGTAAACCATTTTTTTACCCTTGAAATTGACGGCGCGAAATTCCCATAGCATTTATCAGGTTTAGCCTTGGTTTGATTGACGGATTTTTTCCGCAAAAAAAATGCTTAATGAGCACACGAAATTCAGGTTTTCTCAATTTCTCCTCAAATCACGTAGTAGTCTGCAAATCAATTGCTGTCAAACACAATCTAAATAACGCAGCTTGTTCGAGTCAAGTGACAGATGCCTATGGATAAGAGCAGTGATGCCCTTTCAATTAAAAGGCGGGAAATTCAAAAAGTTACAGGCTTATTGAGCCACCCTCGAATATAGATAATAGATTCTGTTCCATTGTGCATTGAAGATGATTAAATTCTAGAAGTTTACAACGTTATAAATGCTTATGGATAGTAACATATTTGAGAAGTTAGTTCTTGAAGCCTCTGTTATGAGAATAGTGTAGGTCAAATTCGTCCCTAAGTTGTGTATTTTTCTATGCGGATTTTTAATACTATTTATTTTAATAGTTTTGCAAAGAATTCGTACATATTTTTTTATTTGTTTTTTTTTTTGCATATTTTCGTTGTCTTCCTTAAACCTCTTAAATGTTTAGTCCTCTTTCCAAATAAAATAAATGCTGCCTTTTTTCATATGTATGTATATGTATTACTTTTGCATTTTGTAGGAAAAATAATTTTTTAGGTTTGTTAAAAATAAAAATGTCAAGCTTAACGTTTGGCTGGTACGTGCCAGGTTCACTGTGATGTTGTTTTATCTTTAAGAAGGAAATTTACGTTTCAATTTAATACTTAAACACATACAAACAAAATACATACTTACACAAACAGAATTTTACACGATAACATTACATTTCATACGATACATCCCTACAGTTCTGGGGGATTCTTTAAAGAAATGCCTGGTTCATATATATTTTTGCTACTAAATTCGAATACATATTGACATGTAGTCTCTTATTTCCATGAGCTCCCTCAGACGCCTGAGAGAAATTTTCAAGAAACGCGAACAAATATGTCCTTGTGGTTGTGATAGTCTTTGCTAAATAAACCAAAAAAATATTCTTTGACATTAAGACAATATTTTCATGATGTGCAACTTTTTTTAAACACCAAAATCCGTTTTCCTATTTCATTTCCCTGGTTTTTGGAATGAAAATTTCATTAAGGCCGCTTAGCGAAGTTTGGAAAGAAATGTAAGAATAAGACTTTTGAGGCACTTAGAGATATTTTTTTCTATTTATTAGGGATGAGATCATGAGTAGAACTTCATTTATGGCAATTGCATTAAAAAAAATTAAAATACTGTCGAAATTTCCATAAGATCATTTAGTTGGCGTTTGACAGCCACTGATAGCAGACTACAAAAGCGGAAGATGCCGAACATTATGGGCCCAGAACGAATCAAATGAAAAATTGACGATATGGTGCTGGCCGATCGGAAATAGAAAGTGCGAGAGAGTGTGGAAACCATAGGCATATCACATGGTTCAGTGGTTTCAGTTTTGAATGATCACTTTAGTATGAGAAATCTTTCCGAAAAAAAACGCAGTGGACGCAAACATGGATCCATCACAATACAACAGAGACCAAACAGCAGTCAAACAATCGATTTCTCGAAGTGAATAGGCGCCAAAGAAGGCAAAGTTTGGTTCGTCAGCCAATAAAAGCATGGCAACTGTTGTTTGGGATGCACGCAGTATAACCCAAATTGACTATCCTCAAAATAATAAAATAATAAATGGGAAATTTTATGCCAACTTACTGGGTCGATTTAATGAGGATTTGAAGAAAAAAAATACCGCATTTTGCCAAGAAAAAAGTTCTCTTCAGCCAGGACAATGCAAGGGTGCATGCATGTGAAGTTTTCATGCCCAAATTCCATGACTATTTGTTGTTGCCAAAAGTAAAGAAATGATTTGGCGTAAAGAAATTTGATTCAACCGATGAAATGTTATCACAAACAAATACCTATTTTGATGGGATAAAAACTTGGAGACGTGTTGGACGAATTGTATAGAACTCAAAGGATACGATGTTGAAGAATAAAATGATGTTTATCGAAAAACCAGTATTTTATTCAAAAAGTTACGGACTTATTACCACTCCTCATAAATGATTAGTATATGTCATGGATGGGACCGTGATTAGCATTCCATTAATGAAAATTTACATTAATAATCAAACAAGTTTAATGAAATCATATTTTTAATCTTCCCTATAGTATATTGATAACATCCGAATTGCTGGTCACATACAAACAATTCAAGCTTAATATGTATTTCTTTATATTTTTGGTAAAATTTATATAATTTTACTATAGAACACAACTGTGAACATAGTCGTTCATATTTATTAGGCAAGTATGGATTTGTGGTTTCATAGTTTTGTATTTGCCTTATACATACATATGTTTACACATAAGTACATAAACGTTGTATTGTGTCTTTATATATATGATTTTTTTAATTGGATTTACACCTGAGTGACCACTAGGAGAAAAACTTTAACTCAAATAATATTTACATGCATTTCAAGAACAAACATTTAAACGTCGACTCTTGTAGATTCGTGTCACTTTTTCTATATTAAAGTTTTTTTTTGGTTTTACTGATAAACATTTAAATGTTTTGCTTTATCATAGAATGTTCAAAATAAGAACTAGTTTTTACAAACTCGCAAGATGATGATGATGTGAAGCAAAACTTACGAGTAACTTATACCATCATTTTTGTTCCGATGGATGGGATCTAGTTTTACCCCTGATACGTGTATATATTTCTCATATAAAAATACACGGTGGCATATGGTTATTATAATATTATATAATGATTATTTGAGTACCATCTTATTATACCACGAGGGTATTTTGTAGAGAGTGAGTTTAGTTTTACTATAGGACTGCAATTGTTATGAGGTCTATCTTTTTCTATATAACGACGTATTCGTATACGGGCCAGCTTAATCGTCTGATAGACATCATCGGGAGAAAGGAATAAAATAAATCTTAATGATAGCATATTTAGTTATTTATTACTTCAAGTCTATAGAATAATTCTTACAGACTAATACATCATATGAAATGATTTTTTATGATATCCAATCTATTTTATTAAATTCATCACATATTCTGCGAAATGGTTCAAAGTTTCCTTAGTTGGAGGTATAATATTTAATATTCAAATCGCTATAATTTCTTGTTGAACAATAAGGTCTACTTAAGATGGCACACTTGTGCCATCATTTTTTCCAATCCCCGAAGCAGTTCTGATATTCACTTTTTGGTATGGCCTTGAGCGCTCTCAGCGATTCGGTTTTTATTTCCTCAATCGTTGCAAATTAGCCTCCTTTCATGGGTCTCTTAAATTTTGGGAACAGAAAAAAGTTGCGGGGGTCCAAATCTGGTGAATACGGTGGCTGATGCATGATTACGGTATCCTTTTTGGTCAAAATGACGCAAAAGTCACGAATTGATTTTCCACATTTCCGAATATTGTCTTCGTATTTTTTCTCGCAAGCGGCGCATGCAACTATGTGGCAAAAACTCATGATGCACTACCCGACGGTAATCGAAGAAAACAGTGAGCAAAATTTTTTTTCATGGAACTCTGCGTGCTTTTTTGGTCTTGGCTCTTCAATTAGGACGATTGTTTTGATATCATAACCATATAACCATGATTCGTCACCAGTTATAACCCTTTTAAGCAAATCTTGACCGTCGTTAACATCATTCAACATGTCCTGAGCGATTCCCATGCGACGGTTTGTTTGTTCAAAATTCAGCAATTTTGGAACGAGCTTCGCGGCTAAACACTTCATGCTCAAACCGATATGCTAACATCCTCTGCAACTGTTATAATAGTAATTCGATGATTCTCCATAATAATTTTTCTCACTTTCTTAACATTTTCATCAGTTTTTGAGGTGTTAGAGCTTTCAGGACGAGCGTGGTCATTCACATCTTCTCGACATTCTTTGAAAAGCTTGCAAACATTTTTCTGACTTAGAGTACAATCTCCATGTGCCACTCTCAATATTTCAAGGCACTTAATTCCATTTTTACACAAAATTTGAAGCAAATTCTTTGATCCAATCTTTTCCACAGTAGAAAATCGCAGAACAAACAAAACATGTCTAAGTGTTATGCCTCTCACAAACAAAATAAACTAAACACAAACAAACTCAAGTAAGAACATATGTTCGAGACAAATATGCCAACATAAAAATCGCTAATAGAAAGCAAGTAGCCCAAGAAATTTCAAATTTCAAAATTCATATTTCTCTATTGAACAGACCTCGTATGGTCTATTGCCGGCAAATATAGTTTCACCTTCTACGCATCGTAGCAAAATAATAGGAAACGTGATGTATAGTTTTATATTTGATCATTTAAATCTATTATTTAATTTTATTCGGAACATTATCCCAAGTAATCAGTTGAATAATCATTACGAATATTTGAGTTGGTTAGCGGTAACGAAACGTCGACATATGAAGAGCTAAATCCAGGAAAAATAATAACTTTTTTGTCAATTATAATAGACTTGCGTCCTTTTGTTTTTTCTTTTTACGCCTTTTGTTGATTACAAATAGTAAAATATGATAGAGTTCTGATAGAATTCTCATATATATTTGTAATTGTTTGCATAAGTATACGAGCTTTGAATGCTTTCAATCATGATTTGGCTAAAGGGTACTGATGATTTGGTTAGCGCCAATGAAATGCAGGCATATACCTAGCTAAGCCAACAACAAACAATATAATATTAAAATGGTTATTTTGGAGAATATCTCGAATAACGAATTTGATAAATATTGTTATTATAAATTTTGTTTTTTCATTGCCTTATAAATACTTTCATTATCACCCAACGGGCGATTAATTGTATAAAGGCGTAAAAAGAAAAAACAAAAGGACGCAAGTCTATTATAATTGTTTGTTGTGTTGTGATTGTACAAAAGCTTCTATAGCTATTTATACTTTTGTTTTTGTTGATTACAAATAGTAAAATATGATAGAGTTCTGATAGAATTCTCATATATATTTGTAATTGTTTGCATAAGTATACGAGCTTTGAATGCTTTCAATCATGATTTGGCTAAAGGGTACTGATGATTTGGTTAGCGCCAATGAAATGCAGGCATATACCTAGCTAAGCCAACAACAAACAATATAATATTAGAATTAAATAAGTTACATAACACTCAGCAATTTTTGTTGTTATTATTCTATATATAATATGACTTGTTTCCATATTATTTAATCCTCAAATTTTTTATAATGCGATTATGAAAATGTTTTTTTTATTATCTTTATTTTCTATAAGAAAAACATGTTATAAATACAATAAGAAAAGTTCAATCTAAATAAATTGTTTTTTAACACAACAAAAATTTATAATTTATAACAATTCAAAACAATTTCTGACAATTTGTTTAAGCCCAAAATAAGATTATGCACAAAAAGTCCCAACATATTTTATAATACACATTTTTCTTCCTTTTTGTTATTGTTTTTTAATTTATTTTTGGCAACAATAATAAATTTTCTCTGACAATAAATCAAATTAATTGGAAAGAAGAATTCCTCTAATGTTGAGATGAGCAGAGTTAAGATAACTAAAAGCTAAAGACAATATTAAGCACTTTTTAAACTAATTTAATAAATAAAACTATTCTGTAAACAAATGCATCATTATTTAGTGAAGAAGGCAGAGACTCTCAAACAGTTTCATTTGAAATAATTTTTGGAAAACTTAGAAACTTAAATTTTGGGATTCAGTAAAAATTTTCTCGTTGACGGTGGAAGCATTTTATTTAATATCAATAAAAAATTGTTTGTTTCCTAAAAATTTTCGCTTAATCGTGCTAATTTTTGAACCGATTTCAAGAACGTGTGTAAATTATTTTGTTTTAGTTTATCATTTGTTAACCGATTTTTAAAAGCTTTTTGTTTGTAAGGGTTTGCTTGTAGTTTGTTTCCAATTTTCCCGCCCGAGAAATTGATTAACGCATAGCTTCTTTATTTATGGACCGATTTTCAAAATTATTTGTTTGTTTTAAAGGGACGGGCAACTTAATAGATGTTTGTCAGAATTAGTTTACTGAATTTTAGACATATTTTTCAATAATTGAAATTTAAAAAAAAAATATTGCAATTTTATAGCAATTCAAATTTTATAAATTTGTCTATATTTTAGTTCATAATTTCTTTAAAATTCACTATTCTTAGAAGAAAGAATGAATGGATGTTCCAAATACTGTAGCGATGTTTTTCTAGTCCTTTAAGTCTACAATATAATGAAGAGTTGCAATATAATTTCTTTGAATTGCAACTTACCATATACTCAAGCGCATAATCAGATATAATTGTGCAAAATTTTCATCATGCTGGTGCATAAAATGCCGAGTTGGCTAGGTTGATGGCGAGTGAACGTACTTGGATTTGGTTGCACACTTTCGAGAATAGCAGTAACATTTGCAGTATTCTCGACCATTAGTGTTGTCATCCAGTCACGAACTTTTTGCACAAACTTGCATACACCACTCACTGTGCTTCATTTCAGTCAAAACTTCTTTTTAACAAATGATTTCACAAAGCAGAGCCCACTTTGGACATGAGTTTGCAATATTTCCCCAACGTTCTTTAAGCGTAAAGAGACTCATTTTGGTCCGCAGTGGTATGACTGACTGATAATCAATATTTCAGTGTCAAAATATACTTATGATCTAAAAAGATATAATAAATACACCAGTAAATTTTTATCCTAAAATTTTAACTTTCAGATTCTCTGCTGTTAAACAGAACGAAATAGATTTATTTATTTAAAATCAAGGTCACTGATATTTTCCATTAGCAACCATTAAATGGATATTTAACACCACCAACACAGTAACCTTCATCCACAGTAATATTTAACAATGAAAAAGGAGAAAATTTTAGAAGGTACTTCTTCAAATCTGCATTCACTCTCTCTGCTCTTTCAGTTAGTCAATGCAAATTTTAAACTTTACTCACATAAAATCAAACCAACTAAAAATTCCTAAACTCAATATAGAGAAAAGAGAAAAAAAAAACAAACACACATACACCTACACATACAATAAAAAATCTATGAAAACCGTTAGTGCCATCATTGTTAATCCAACTCAACACACGTTCATTCACACTAATGGAAATATGTAAATAGAAAAAGGCCTACAATTCATCAGCAGCAAACAATAAGAAAAATTATAACTGTTTATACTCGTAGAGAGGGAAAAGTGCATGAGCAGAAATAAAAGAAAGTATTAATTTATGATACGAGTATTTGTATTCTCGTATTTGTTTTAAGTATGTGTTTCACGTTGACATTTCAGTTTATTTTATTTTTTTTGTTTGGGCTTTCTGTTTTCTTTGTTTATAATGATTGTTTCCTTTTTACCATTGTTGTACCCTTCACTACGTGTTGATAGGTTTGTCATTCCGTTTGTAATTTCTGCAGTTTCATCCATGACCGCATTTTGTTTAATCTTTATAACAATTTGTAATAAAATACAGATAGAACTCATAAATTTTTCGCAAACCCTTGATAACTGGCGGGTGTGTCACGTGAACCGACTTTATGCATGAAAGCATACATATTTACGAGGATCAGAATTATCAGCAGAAGACGTTTATGGCAGCTCTCATAACCTAGTGTCATCCACGCTAAGTATTTAGTTTTGTTTGAAGCTTTGTGATCGCTGAGAGCCACTAGATTTGGTTGATGTTGCAACCAACGTTTGAAATCAGAATATGTTAAAAAAAAGTTGCGTACCAAAGCATCATATGTGGACCATAATTATAAAGTATACAAGTACATACTTACGTACATACATATTTATCTTAAAAAAATTTTGCAAAATATACAATTTTAAATATTTATCACAAAAAAACTTAAGCTAAGTACACACGGTGCAACCGTTACTTTTTGGTGTTAAAACAACCTGCATACATATGTACTTATATGTATTAGTTGTGTACATATTGGGCAACATTTGCGGCTAAAATAATTCAGTATATACATTTGTTTTGCTCCATTTTTGCTTATAAGGAAAATACGTTCTTACCACATATGTTTTCAATGAACCAAATATCGGGTCTTCCAATTGGGTCTATTAAACTTTGACAGTTGACAGCGGCCATACTGTTGAACATACATAATTACATCTATCAAATCGTTAGCTACTTATTCAGTCTGGTCTGCAAATCATCATGGACGGATTTTGTTTTATCAAAATATGTTCTGTTTGGGGAACGTTTAACGCGCTTCGCACATTTTACAGTCGCCATAATCGCGCTATTCGCAATGTGGTGGATAAATTTCTGTCTACTGATTCATTAAAAAAAATTAACTAACACCCGTACGATGACGAAACGAAAGATCTGCCTAAAACATCGCCGCTGGCCATATGCTGGCAGACGATTTCCCGTCAATCACCATTTCTGGATGATAGCAAACAAAATTGTTGAATTCGGGAAAATACGGTCTATGTTTCATTGAACACGTCGGTGGTTAGGACATCACCCTCAACACCAAAGGCTATGGGTCGATAATTATCAACTTGCTTTAGCCTGAATTGGATGATATGGAAACCAACGACATTTGGTTTCAACAAGACGGCGCTGCGTTGCACATAGCTCATACCAAACTGAACATTTTGCACGAGCTGTTTTAGGGCATGGTCTTCTCACTTGGAGGTGATGTGATCTAGCCACCGCGATCATGCGATTCGACCCCGCTACAGTTTTTCTTGGGGGTTTTGTTAAGTCGCAGGTCTATGCGAATAGGCTACAAAGCAAAACGATCCTTAAAGCCAACATAAGCCATGCTATCGGTCAGATTTAGCTTGAGTCAGAGTCAAGGAAAACTTTACACTTGCACGATATTATATTTCAGACATAATGGCCTTTTAAATTAATATCACATTTCAAAGATATCTAACACACACTTTGTTTTATTTAAATTTAATTTAATGAGAGACCCTTGAGACAATACGTGTGAGATAGCCAAACCTAAATATTTTCGTATAGAATGAGGTGGCAAAACGCTCCATTAGCTTCAACGGTTGCCACATCTGCGAGTATCTTATCTAGGAATATTTTATGAAAAATTTTGTTAATAAACCTTGCTAAGAAACGTTCCAATTTATTAATAAATTGAACTATAAAAACTTTTCTATATTATAGTGCAGTACTTTTCGTTTATATGTATTTCAGTTCCTTGCCTTTTTCCACTTAACTGCACAAAGTATAAGAGACTGAATTTTAAAAATTTTTTGCATTAAAATTACGTCTAATCTCGTTGATCAATTTTAGTCTACAGTGATTTAAAAAAATATATTTGTTTCACAAATATGTTGTAATTTATAACTTTAACTAAATTTACCTTTAATTATCGGGAACTTTGAAGTCAAGTTGTGATAATGGTCCTAGAGATATAAACTCTGAACAATGCAGATAAATCTGCACTTCTGCCAATAAAGCACGCAATAATTATTTTCGGATCGGATTGTTATCAGTATTACGAAGTACAGACATGCCTTCTCCTTCACTACCAGAATTTCTGATGTGTTCATCTAACTTCTTCATTTTTCAAATGCATCTCTTTTTTTGTATGTATATTGCAAATTAAATTTTTTGTTTGGTTTGGCTGATTCTCAAAAACTTTTCATCAAACTAATGCAGATTTTGTTCTTTCATTTTCTTCTTCAAATCAAGTTTATTTATTATTTAATTATGACTGCCAAGTTTAAATGAAAACGTAAAGGGTGACTCATCATTAGGTTTTTTTTTCAATGCATACGATAAAATTTATGGTGACTTGTATCCAAAATTAACTTGTTTGCATGTTTTATAATTGTATTTAGAGACTTTAAAAAGATTTTAAATAGTTTTGAAAGAGCAAAAACAGGGAATTTTGTTTTTATCAATAAGCTTAAATTTATTAGAAAAGAGCACACAACGCTTTAAAGGAGTTGTTTTTTTTTAATTATAACAATAAATACACTCAAAAACATAAGGAACTAAAATCTAGGAAAATTTACACAATTTGAGTAAAAATGATTGTCGTTGACGATCAAGCTATTTTTACTGGGATTCAGTAAACATTTACTGGCTGTTAATAGTTTATTTTTTTTACTTTTTAACAATTTTAATTTATACAATATTAAAGCACAGGGTCTTCTTATTAAACAGGTAAAAAGTTTTTATTTCATTTATAATTATATGTATATCTAGGAGGGCACGTCAGAAAGTCCGTGACTTTTTGAGTGAAACACAAGTTTTTGGATAAAAAATCATTGCATTTTCAAACATAGTGTCCTTTGTCCAACGTTTCTCCAATATTTGTTCACCCTCGCATTATCCTGGTGAAAAAGATCTTTTTTTCTTGGCCAAAAGCGGTCGTTTTTTTCAAATCTTCATTTTGATCTCACAAACAAATACCTATTTTGGAAAGGATAAAAAAGTGGATAAACTTTAGATAATGTGTATAGAGCTGAAAGGATACTATGTTGAAAAATAAAATTTCATTTTAACTAAAAAGCTATGTTTCATTCAAGAACTCACGAAATCATATATGGGCCGAAGAAGCACATCTGTGAAAGTAGTGTAGCCAACTGTATTGACCCATTTGAGCATCGACGCAGTGTGGGGTGTGTCTCGTTGTTCTATCGCTACTACAATGGAATTTGTTCGAATAAATTAGGAAAATCGTTCCTGAATACGGCAAATTTTTACGAACAACTCGTTCTTCATTAAGAGCACAACCATTTGTAGTCGACGTACAAAAAAAATTTGTTCTGTAACCGAACTGACCTTCGTAGACTAGTAGGTAGTGTACTAGACTCGTAGTGCGAAGGTCCCAGGTTCAAATCGTGCCGCAGAACTCCGGCAGTTTGTGTTTGATAAATAAAGGGAGCGCACAACAAGCCTTCACTGGCTTAAGTGTATGCCGTATGACATGGGCTATCACACCCCTCCAATCAACCTAACCTAACCTAACCTAACCTAACCGAACAATTCTCATATGGAATAATCTTTCTACAGATGTCTTTCCTGCCACCTTCAATGTGGTGGGGCTTAAGTCGAATGTCACTACTCACTCCATCTATTCTTCTTCCTACAACTTATTTTCCTGAGTCCAGCACAATGCATTGCATGAATATGGTTCATCTCCTGAGTGCTGATCCAGTAAAAAAATTCAATTTGGGTAATTATGATCTATATTTAAGTCCGGTTTTTTATTAGATTTATATAAGTATATATTTTTTTCTAGTGTTTGGGAAACTTTACTTAAATCAGTGAAACTTTTAATTATTCAGTAGGACTTTTTTCATTTGAGCTTAGAAGGTTTTTTTCAATGCATATTTTTTCATAAATTGATCAATTCTTTCAGCCGTATGTATTTTGAAAATAAAAGTAAAGCAGATTTTGTCGACTAGAATTAATTATACCCTAAAAGAATGACTGTTTCCTTTTGTTTCGCAACTCACTTCATGATCTTTCAATTGTTTTGTTGAAATCAACACGAATGAATTTAATCAATCCGCCGGCTGTACTTCGTATTATTTTGGGTACTTAAAATGGTTTGAAGGTCCTAAAAAACACTATTTAAATATTAACACTCTGTTAGGAAAATCGTTCACATTGTTATCATTAAGCATTTCGAAATGTTTTGTTTTAAATTCGTTCATTCTTTCGCTAGTTGTTTAGGTTAGGTTAGGTTAGGTTGATTGGAGGGGTATGACAGCCCATGTCATTACGACATACACCTAAGCCAGTGAAGGCTTGTTGTGCGCTCCCTTGAGTTCACCTTGAGTTAACCATAAGATATTGAACCAAAGTTCTAGAGAAACTCCGTGTCACTCACAAAGTTCCTTAATTTCCTCCAGCATATTCCCCGTAATCGGCTTATGTCCGGTAAGATGTCACTCCCAAGATATCGGGACCTTATTTGTGAGAAGGCGGGGCATTGGCACAAATAGTGTTCCAATGTTTCGCTCTCCTCCCCACATGCTCTACATTCATCTCCTCCCGCTATTCCCAAGCGTTTAAGATGTGCCAGTAGTTGAGAGTGCCCTGTGACCACTCCCATTATTCTACTTAGTTCGAGCTTGCTGAGTCTTAGCAGCTCCCTCGTTCTTCTCTCGTCTGGATCTCCCCATAGAATTTTTGTATTGATTCCCATGGTTCCGTTATTCCAGAGAGTTGAATGGGCCCTTTGTGCCCAAGTCTTTAGCTCTGATTTAACTGCATCGAAAGGTTTCGCGCATTCCAAGCTTATATTACCTAACTCTATTGCCCTAGAAGCAAGTGAGTTTGCCCTCTCATTTCCAGTTATCCCCGCGTGCCCCGGCACCCATATGATGCGTAGTTCACCATGTGTCGAGTAACTGTTAATGGCGTTTTTGCAATCCCAAACTGTACGTGATTTAGTGCGTTCCTCTGAGATTGCTCTTCGCTAGTTGTTTTGTTCTACGAGTATTCTATTGCATTCCATGACATAAAAATGTGGATATATGTAAGTATGTATGTATGCATGTATGTATGTATGTACATACACATAACTACAGTGTTTTGTCTTTTAAGTCTTTCTATGGAATTAAACTCAAATATGACTTTGACCCAAATGCCGACATTTTTTTAACAACAAACATTTTTTGTAGATATTATTCTATTTATTTTTAAAGAAGTGAAAACTTAAAATCTTTGCTTTTTAGTCTTTTGTTGAGTTTTTAAGGGGAAAATTTGCAATAAAATATTTTATTTAATTAGTTTTTTTGCACCAAAAAGGAATGAAATAAAACAAATTTTAGATGCATGGGTATTATTTCAAATTAACACATGCACATACACACACATACACATACACAAGAAACTGAAAAGACTGAAAAGTAATTTGAAATCAAAAGCCTTTGGGCTCTAAATTATTGCTCCGTTTTACTATTTTCTTGTCAGCATTTGATATTTAATGTGCTGTTCTTTGTTTTTATTTCTCTTTTCGTGAATCCATTTAATGTTCAATCCTTTTCAAATTAAGTCACAAAGGACTCATTTATTATTCGTGTGAAGGTGTTACAATTTTTTGTTTCTCTTTCTCTTTTTAATTGGAAAATCGTTTTAGAAATCGTATTAATTTTCTTTTGTAATTAACTTCTTTAATGAAGTGCATGTTGATACACATATTTATAATAAATATTTTAAATCACATATAAAACACGTACAAAGTTGCAGAAAAGGGGAAGTGTTAGTTTCTTATGTAGTTTTTTTTTCGATAGAGAAAATTTTTAATTCGAATTTTTGTTTGGAAAAATGTCTATAAAAACTATTTTGATGATTAATGTTTATTCTTTTTGTAATTATGCTGCTTTTTCTATTTTAATCAAAATAATGCTTCAGCCTATATTTTTAACAACAATCCCAATAAGAAATAAAAGAACATCCAAAAAGACCTGGAAATGCAAAGATAATTATATGGAAGTAGAGAAATTTCGGATCATTTCCAATAATTTTGATATAGCATTGCCATTAGAGAATGTTCTATTTTGTGTGCATCTCCACCAGATTAGAAGCTGTGCCTTCAATATGTATGTTAAGAAAATAATTTTTTGTGTTTTTTAAAGGGACTCCTTTTATGAAATGGATTAGGGAATAGACTCTACATCTGGGCTGGGAAGGGTGCGAATTTGTAAATAGTCACAAAGGAACTAGCTTTCGTGTTAATTTCATCAAATAACAATATTTATCTTTTGATTTATTTATTTATATGAAGTTTAAGGCAAGATTCTCTGTTGCATGTGTCATATTAATAAGCACTGCGGTAAAAATAAAAATTATAATCAGTGGAAAAAGATTGTATTGAAAAATACAAAACAATGTACATCCCAATTAACATTTGCCACGGCCTTCTTTAGCACGGATTCACTCCGCCAAACCCACTGTTTATACTGCTGTTTGGTCTCTGCGGTGAATCCAAGTTTTGTCCACGACTACGAAACGCTGCAAAAACTCGTTAATATTGCGGTTGAAAAATGCTAAACACTCTTGCGAAGCTATCACACGATTGCGTTTGTGGTCAACGCGGCACCCATCTTGCGGAGAGTTTTCTCATACCCAAGTGATCAATCCAAATTGAAACCACTGAGCCATTTGATGGGCCTATGGCTGCCATACTCTCTCTTACTTTGACTATTCCATGGAAAAACGGTACATTTAACAATTACTGACTTATTAACCTGCCCCTAGTATGTTGCAAAAACATATCTCCTATAAAGAACAAAATCGTTCCGCAGAGCTGATTATAAGAGACCTTCAGTGTAGACATACATATATAATTATTTACTAATAATTTTTTTACTTAAGTATATGGAAAGGTTTTTACTCAATCTTTTTTCGGTCGGTCAACTATGAGTATCTTCACATTCAAGCCGACTATACACAGACATAAACGCTCGTATCGTAACGACCTGCTTCAAAGCTGCAGCAAATGTTTTCGAATTTGTTATTGTATCTCGATATGACTGAAATATTTTTAATATATCGTGCCTTTACCGCGGTAAAAGCATAAATTAACATAAATTTTAAATTTCACTTTGTCATTGCAATCGATAATTTACGATCACTAAAATTAAGTCTTCAAGTTCTATAACAGTTAGAAGTGGCATCACAAATTTAGAGCATAATGAACTTTGCAGCAGCCACAGACGGAACTTAGTACAAAGGCCGTCAAACACTTCTCCTGTAAAATTGTGTGTGTGTTCCTTAAGCTTTTTTGCCGATTATGGCACGATATGTATAATGCCCTGCTACGTCATTTGATAATTCGTTAAAATCGTTTTCAATTATCCTTCGTTTTATTTTCCTTTACAATTATAAGCAAAATTAAATAATTTACAAAAAATTCTGTTTTCTTTTCATTACAATTTTTCTACATCATACGAGTAGATAAATTATTTTAATTTGAAATTAAAATCCGTTTTTTAAACCATATACGAGTTTCTATACTCTTAGATTGCTGCAGTCAAGTTCAAAAGTTCAAACTGTATAATGATGTTTAAATAACCGTATGTGTTGCATAAAACTTTATACATCTTCGCTTGACTGTGTAGAACTGAATTGAATAGTATTTAGCAACAACTCAAAATTTTGGTTATAAATTGCTCTAATTGTCAGTTTATTATAAATCGATATAAGTTTTATAAATTAATTCACATTAGAACTCACACTAATGCCGCTAATAATGTTGTTGGACTAAATACTACCCGCCAGTTCGTTAATACGCAATTTTGCAAACAAAAAAAACCAATGATATTAAGGTGAGATTAAAGAAAAAATCGGAGTAATATAAAAGTTTTCGAAATTCTTGGAATCTCTCGAATCGACTGATTTAGTTTAATTAGATTTACGGCATTCAATGCAGCCTTAAATAGTGCCTTCAATTAGAAAATGATAACATACGAATTTTTGTAGCTTGTGCTCGAAAATTTAAACAACAACGATATCTCCCTAACCAATAGGACCATTCTTATCAAACTTGCTGCATTCAAAGCTGTGTGTAAGTCAATTAATAATCTCGGTTTAGCTCGATATTCAATAGCTTTAAACGCAGACTCCATCTTTTCATTGTTGGTAAATCTTTTACCATCGAATGTTAAGTTTGGAAATATAAAATGATCCGAGGGAGCTAAATCTGACGAATAAGGTGCGTGATGCAGCAATTCGAAATTTAATTAATGGATTGTGACCATCGCAATAGTGAATGTATGAACTGCTGAAACAACACTTTATTTTTCGCCAAAAGCGGCCTTTTTACTTAATTTCATCACTTAAACGCTGCAATAAGCTGCAATAGTAATCGCCGTTGTTTTTTTTCCTTTCTGAAGATAATCAATAAAAATTATTCAACGCCCAACCCAAAAAACCGACGCCATGACCTTGCCTGCAGATGAAACTGTCTTGGCCTTTTTTTAGACACGATTCCCCCATTCCAGTCCACTGTTTTGACTGTTCCTTTGTCTCAGGTATGAAGTGGTGGGCACATGTCAAATTAAAGCAAAAACTCGGCTTTATTGAGGTGAAACAATGCCAAACACTTTATTTAAATATCTTCACGGCTCTGTTTTTCTTTTATTGTGAGCAAACGCGGCGGCACCCATCTTACGCACAGCTTTCAAGTAATGAAATTTCCTGTCAATATGCGATATGTAGCACTTTTTGAAGATGTATCACTTCGACGATCGTCCAAATTTTGTTGATTTTCTTAACCGTTTTTGATGTGAACACCTCAATTGGTCGACCACTATGGTGTTCGTTTAAACTCGCACGGTTGGTCTAAGACCTTTCAAATGAAAATTTAATTATATAACGATGACTATTTTTTTCTATATAAATTCACTGAGATCGTTTATTTTTGTTGTCTCAAAAAAAAAAACTAAACAGCTTGGCGCTTTGAAACTCGAAACTATTTTTTTTTATAATCTTGCCACTTTTCACCAAAGTATTTTTTTTTTTTTTGAAACTACAGCCGCCATCTGACCGCCCTTGTCTGAGGCAATATATTAAAGGGCAATTAACTTAAGCCTAGATTAGGTCTTGGGTTCTATTGAAGTGCTAATTTTTTTCCCACCGTTTCAACCCTTCCAAAGTTCCAAAATTCGATTTTCGCAAATAGAAGTGAAATCAGTAAATACGCATTTTTTGAGAGCGAAAAGTTAAATTCTTGCTTTAACACCGAAACTGTAATAAAAAAGTTATTAATGAAATTAATTAATTCCTAATAAACACTTGAGTCCATTCTTTCCCCTTGAATGCCAAAAATTAACACTCTTCTTGAAAAGAAAACGGAGGCCCTCCGTCGGAGGGTGAAAAATCTGTAATTTTTTATATACGAAATGTATAGCGGAGACAGAAACCCTGCTTTGATGTCGCCAAACAGACACAACTACCAATTGGAATGTTTCTAGTCATAATTAATACTAACCTTTGGATGTAAGAGGCAATTAGACTAATAAAAACCCGTTTTTTTCTTAATTTAAACCTCTTAATTAAAATGTTGACATTGCTTTTTAGAGACCCAAGCATTTGCACATTAGCTTAACTGCTGCGAACTGCTGGGTATATATTTCTCATTCGATTGAATTTCATGGTCAACGTTGTTTTTGTTTAAGAATTTCTCTTTAATATTATTCAATTTCATTAGAAGAACTTATCATCTTCTTGCTTTTTTGCCATGAAGTCGATTGGTTTTCGTCAAAGACAATATGAATTACTATCAACAAAACCTAAAGGCATTTGGATCTGAGAGATCAAGGATTTTATCAATAAGACAATGATCTCAAGCATACGGGTACTCACATTGTTCGAGATTGGATTCTTTTTTATGCACCAAAGCAGCTAAATTTTCCAGCCTAATCAGCAGATTTAAGCCCAATAGGCCATGTTTAGGAAGTTTTTAAAAAGTTTGTGAAAAAATACGATATAAGGCTGGAACACAATGTGCAGCTGAACCTGAAGTTGAGGCAATAGCTGAAGTTGTGGCTGAGGCGGAGGTTGAAGTACGTACACAATGATGAGGCGTGAGTTGATTGTTGCCATTTGTACTTAATCAAAATTTTATGTATAAATGTATTGAATTTGTATTAATGATAAATATTATTGGCATCTCTGGATATAATAATATGTTAACACAATCTGTTAACAATCAATGTTAACATAATAATCAAAATTAATTTAAGTTTTTTGTGTATTTGTACAAAAATAAAAATATTGGGCCTTATTTTGTTTTGCGAAATTCGCCTACGACTTCAACGTTTAGTACAAGATTAAAGAAAAATGTTGCTCGGTATCTTTAGTATATTACAAACTGTCGAATTTGCAGTCGAAAATCGCCAAACACGATAAGGGGGATTGTTTTGTGGAAAAATACAAATATTCGGTAAAAAAATGTAAACGAACATAATATGTTAAAGAAGCGCTGTTAATTTGAGGCGCTGTAAAAAGTTAAAATGTTCGAACTTTGCGCCTTACTGCCATACCTAAATTGGCGCGTCAAGCGTTGTCTGGCTGTCAAAAATTCTCATGTGCATACAAATTGTATGAAGCAAACCATAATAGCGCGGCGCCAACGCCGTACAATTGGAAAATCCGATTTTGACAACGCGTAAAGAAGTGAAGTTGACTGCAGAAGTACTATTGTTTATTTTTTTAATGTGTCATTAATGCTCAGTGCTGCCACAACCAAACAAATTTTTACAACCAAAATTCGCTTTAAAAGTTACCAAATGAGAAAAAAATCTTCTAACTCTTCTAAATAACTAATTTTTTCAAATTTTAATTATTTTATTTTAATTTTAATTTAAATAACAAAATTTTAATAACAAAATCACAAACAACAATTTCGTACGGCAACCTGTTGAAATAATCAGGGTTGTTTTATTTGTTTGTTCGATAACCCTGTTTTAATCGTTTTGACATAACGTTGACGCTCTTATTTAGGTATGGCATTTCAGCGTTAAAGCTCGGCGTAAAAAAACGTTGCGCTTGACGCTTTTATTTAGGTATGGCAGTTAGGCTTTGCCTCAGCGTTAGCCTCAGATTCACATTGTGCTGGCATACATTTGAAGCAATGTATTTTACTTTTAACAGAGAGAAGTATACTTCTCGCCTCACGCCTCAGCTGCACATTGTGTTCCAGCCTATAAACAGTTGCGCAACCTCGAAAGTTGCTCCTTTTCACGCTTGAGCCAAAACCACACTCGTTATAACATAGAGTTTAATTACTGCAACGCCTGGACTAGAAAATTTAAAAATTTTGTTTTGTTCGTTATACCGAACTATAGCCGAAGTTCATTATAAACGTAAAAGTTGTTCGTGAACTCTACACTCTCTCTTGTTAAATTTTAAATTATGTTATTTCCAAATAAAACACTCGTTTGGTACTATTTGCTGTAGAAAAGGTACAATTTTCTTTGTCCTGGCTACATTTGGCCCTCTTTTTTTGCACTCCTGATGGCAGATGTGAATGGACAATTAAATGTATTTTTAGTTGTGCACGTATTTAACTCGTTCTATAGTAAATAGACTTATTCAAAATATACATACTATATAAAATTTTTAATGTTTTTGTTGTTAAATTATTTTGTTTTACTTTTTCTTCTTTTCCGCTTCAGATGAAGAAGACAAAAAAACGGGACTCAAACAACATGAAAGGAGGAATGTTGTACATTGAAATGTAATTAGAACAATTAGAGTTAAATAAATGTTTCCATATAAACATTCAAGTTTATACAAGCGCACAATTGCATACATACATATATGTATATACAAATTGAATATATGTATATTATTCAGATCTTCAGCAATACAGTGGTGCAGTTTAATCACGCTATGAGGGCAAGTCGATTTTGAAAATGGTTGCTTATTTTAAATGATTAAATATTCCATATATGGAATATGACATCCTTTAAAAGTTCATACAGGCTCCGAATATAATGCGACTAACAGCTGTTAAAGAAATTATTTCTTTTATATTTGTCACCACTGTTCGTACATGACGAGTGTTTGTACATTTTATTCATATAAATTTTGTGTTTGTGTTTAATAAAGTGGACTAAATTTTAAGCATCTGCAAGACGTATGAGTGATGTGTATAGACTTAAATAGAATTCATTTATTCCTTATATTTTTCATGCTTAATTGCAAAGCAATTACAAATTTCAAAGTCTTGTTTCATGGCCAACTTTAATTCTTTTAATTTTGCTTTCATTCGAAGGGAAATATCCATTACCAAAGGGTCAATTTTCCTTATGTGAAATTAAATGTTTTTCACATTTTCATTAGACTTTTAAACCATTTTACAATTTTTTTTTATAAAACAGTGAAATTAACTGTCAAGTTTTTTTCAAATTCATATTCACCCCTATCGGGAATAATTTTCCGCATGAAATCATTCCACATTCCACATTATTGCAATCGTGAATAATTTCCCCCGAAAAAATTCCACTTAAAACAAAATTCCCCTTATCGTGAATGTTGTTTTTTCGTGCAATATGTGGAATTTTTTCATTGTTTTGTTCACTTTGATTTTGCTTGGGGAATGCATACATCATGTAAGTATTTTTTGTCTAATTAGAAATTTAAGGCTGATAAAAAGTAATTTTAGGACAAAATCATAAATTTCAAAGTGACATTCTCATTTTATCTATGAATTTTTGGCCAATTAAAACAACCGACATTTCTTTTCCCTTGGAAATTCTTTTAGAATTGGTACATAAGAATTTTCATAATGTCCTGAGACAAAGAAAAACAACCTTTAATCATAAACCAATCATGTTTAAGTTGTGTGATCGACATGATTTGTTAAGATTAAACTGTCACAATAAAGAAATGCAGGTGATAATGAGAAAAGTATACCGGTCGTTGGAAAAAGGTAACGAACTCGAGGCTAAAAAATTCAAAATGATAGAGCGCCATCATGCGGTGTGCAAAGAACTTCGGCTGAAAGAAGTCAATAATAAAATGGAGAAAACCCAAAGATTACTAGAAATTGAAGAAATAAAACTTCGATTATTAGAAAAAAAAACAACTTTAATTTAACAACTATTTTTTTAAATTATTGCTAATACGTATGTATGTATGTATGTATTGCTTTATTTCTGCAATATTTCTCTGCACCTTTATGTGTATGTATATCTTTTTATGTGTATGTACATCTTTTATTTTCAAATGTTCATTCAAATTACACTGATAACATATTATACTTTGCACAGCTGTTCAAGTTGTGGAAAAAATTGTTCACGTGAAATTCCCGATACCAATTTTCTGTTCGGGTGGAATAAAAATTTCACGTGAACAAAAATTTCACTTCTTATTCACGATAGGGGTGATTATTTACCCAAATTATTTATGTGTGAAAAAATATGAAGAAGGCAAAAAACAAACAAGACTAAAATAAAAATTACAACATTAGCAGTTTTGAAAAGATGCATTTTTAAAGATATTTACTTGAAAATTAAAGGTTATATTGATACAGTTTGGGATTGCAAAAACGCTATTAACAGTTACTCGACACATGGTGAACTTAAAAAAAAAAACATGGTCATCACATGGGTGCCGGGGCAAACTCACTTGCTTCTAGGGCAACAGAGTTAGGTAATATAAGCTTGGAATGCGCGAAACCTTTCGATGTAGTTTAATCCGAGCTAAAGACTTGGGCACATAGAGCCCATTCAACTCTCTGGAATAACGGAACCATGGGAATCGACACAAAAATTTTATAGGGAGATCCAGACGAGAGAAGAACGAAGGAGCTGCTAAGACTTAGCAAGCCCGAACTAAGTAGAATAATGGGAGTCGTCACAAGGCACTCTCAACTACGGACACATCTTAAACGCATGGGAATAGCGGGAGGAGATGAATGCAGAGCATGTGGGGAGGAGAGCGAGACATTAGAACACTATTTGTGCCAATGTCCCGCCTTCTCACAAATAAGGTCCCGATATCTTGGGGACGACACCTTATCGGACATAAGCCGATTACGGGGAATATGCTGGAGGAAATGAAGGAACTTTGTGAGTGACACGGAGTTTCTCTAGACCTTTGGGTCAATATGTTGTGGTTAAATCCAAGGGAGCGCACAACAAGCCTTCACTGGCTTAAGTGTATGTCGTATGACATGGGCTTTCACACCCCTCCAATCAACCTAACCTAACCTAACCTAATATAGAAATTTATAGGGATTGTAAAATATTTTAACTCTTCAAATTTGTTGGTTGTGGCTTTAGGTCATGTTCATTTGTCGACATTTTATTGTTCTCTAAACCAAACCGTCAGTGAACTTTAAGCAAAAAAAATTTTAAGGTAAACTTCTAATAGAATGGTATTTGATTGCATCGAAAACTAATTTTATTTTTGTATTAGAAATTCCTAAATAATTCCTTATGTTTGATAGAGTAAAACAAAAATATTTGAAGGCGTGGGTAGTTTTTTATTCATGTTTTTAGTACATATTCAAATTATTAAAAAGACAGATATTTGTATATGCAAATTATTCTCGCCATTATACATACTCGTACATACATATATATGTTAAGGCCTTAGTCTAAATTATTACCAAAATTTATTATAGTAACTTTTTTTAAGTGAGTGAAGATGTATGTATATGCCAAACTACCATAAATATGTTTCGACGTAACTTCTTACGTCATCAATTATTTATATAAATATGTATATGTTTTTAGTATTTGTGTCACAATTGCCAAATATAAATATGTTTTCGTATTCTGGATATATATATATATATAAATATGTGTGGGGAAATTTTTCCAAATATTTATAGCCTGAACGCTCACTAATTAAAATACATATATTTCTAAAATTCGGTGGAAATACTATGATATGTTACGATATGAGATATAACTCATTTTAAAATGCAATTCATTGTACATACTTATGTGTTACATTAAGTCTTTTCACCAAAAATTTTTTGTCCTATAGAAAATATATGCTTTGTTTCTTTGAAGGATTTTGGGTTTCAGGGAAAAACTTATTTCAAACAATATTTTTGTTATCACATAAAAAGATCACATTGTCCAAAAAGAAAAGAACAATAATCTAAAAGTAAACCAAACATTAAATGTTAAGAAGAAAAGCTAAAAAAATAACAAATTCCCGCTCACCAAAACATTCACTTATCTCCATTGGCTAAAAATATTGCGTCCAATTTAGGAATAAACTTGCAAACAAACAAAAAATCATAATTTAAGCTAAAAATTTTCAAATATTTAAAATTCAGAATCGTTTAAAGTTTAATATCGGTTAGAAGGCTTTAAAATTATAAATAAATACCAGAAGTAAAAATAAACTCCAAAAGTAACAAAATTAGAAATAAAATTATTCTGGCGAAAAACCGATGCAATTATGGGTTAGTTTAAAAGTCGATGTAATCCATTGCTTTCCAGGAAAGATTTGAATACCTCCTTAAATAACACGGCTATGAAATTTGTCTCCTGATGATGAATACACCACTTAGCGTAAGGTTAAGTAAAAGCTTAATACAGAAGATAGGGAGCTACAATGAAATCCTTTCTGAACGTAAAAGTAGCCTACTATAAGCAATATGATATGGGATGCCAATGTAGTTAACCCTTCTGTGACATCCTTCCTTACAACCCTTCCACTTACATCCTTGGTACAGCTGTACCAGTATGTACTTTACGTTGAAAATATGGTCTTTTACATTGAAAACAAAAGTTTTTATATGCTGTGCATCACAAGCCTTTTATTATGATTGATTTTTGATATAAAGATAAATAATTAAAAGTGCATTTTCAAAAAGCATAAAACAAAATTATGAAAACTAAAGGCATAAAAATCTTGAAGTTAAAACTTATTCGCATTTTTTGCATATATATTGCACGATACAGCACATACATATAACCGCTTTACTACATTTTCTCCTACATCACAAACCAAAAATACATTTATTCCATACTTTGCTGGTTTACTTGGAATGTATTGGGTGAAACGCGTGCGACCTCTGTATGGGTACAATTGCTCATCTATAGTCATAACATCATTGGCTTTATAAAGTTTATTCAAATTACAATTGAGCATATTGAACATGTCACTTATTGCTGCGGCTTTGTCCGCTTTTTCTTTCAAAATACGTGTAGCGTTGTTGTCGAAACGAATAAAACGATTAATAGAGTGAAATCTCTGACCTGTCATAGTAGCTCGAAATATAGGAAACCAATCTGTTGTCCATAGCTCAGCGGTGTGCTGATAGTTAGATATGGTGACACCTGCAGCAATCAGAAGTCCAAAGAAGGCGTAAATTTCATTGACTGTAACAGTCGTGCACTTCCTGTGCTGAGCGAGAGGTTTCATTTCGTTCATATTTCTAAAAACTTTTTCAGCTTTTCTATTTGTCTCTCTGACAATTATGTCTACCATTTCTTCGGTGATTATCTGTTTGAATATTTCGATGAGAGAAAAGGTTTCTAGACGTTTCGATGAACCGCCTTGTTGACGAACGATGTTATGTAACCGTATTTTTGTAGATGGTGGAGGATTCTTGCACCATTTTGTCCCATCTTTGGCTGTAAAGAATTCAGCGTTATCTTCTTCAAGAGGTATAGGATCAAATTCAATGTCTTCCTCTTCATCATAATACTCCTCTGCGTTATATTCGATACGAATTTCTGTTTTTTCATCTGAAGCTTCTTCCTCATTTGGGATATAGTCGGGATCTTCATTTGAATTTCCCTAAAATGGTTCATCGTTATCATTTGACTCCATGTTTTCCCCATCGTCATGCGCCATATACAAAGCTAATTTGTCAAACCATTCCTTCTGTTCTTGTTCATTCATTCGTAAAAATTTTCTTGAAGTTATCATATCAACCACTTCTCTAGCCTCAACTGCCATTTCATTTTGTTGTGAATCCATCCCAATCCAATAATAAAAAAGCACTTTTTTATGATCCAAAGTTTAGCAGAAGCAAATTTTTGTTTAAAAATAGCTACTTTTACGTACATGTATTTATGTAGTTATTGAAAGAAACAAACAAATAAGTAAAACTAACTAAATATGTTCATGGTACAATTGTACCAAGGATGGCAATAACGCATAAATATAAGTTTGCCCCTCCCCGCCGATGTTTGGAACATATTCATACAAAATAAAATCAATTATTTTATTCTCAGATATATAGTTGAGGCATTCCTAAAAGGTTAGCTCGAAAGGTTCATTAATAATATTAAAAATTCTCTTTAAAAATCCAAATTGGTACAGCTGTACCAAGGATGTCACAGAAGGGTTAAGCTATTAAGAGAACTTTCAAAATAGGTTCACAAATTATGTAGTATTGTGTTAACTGACACATTGTTCATCCGACTTCCAAGAAAAATTTATGGGACCCCACTATAAGCATATCCATTCATATAAAAATGAATTTCGAAAACTATTCTACAAATGGTGGAGTTATAGGATAACCGACGATTTTCACTGTCCGCCCGAAATTTTCTATAGTCCAAACCTTTCATGACCTTTGAATGGCCCTTTGAATGTCCATGAATGGCGGAGTTATGTATGTCATAATTATTATTTCGAGCGACCACTTTGTCCGATAATCAAACACATTCAAACAAAAAAAGTATAGTTTTGAAAATCGGTCCATAAATGGAGAAGTTATGGGATAGTCAATTTTTTGGGCGGGCAAATAAAAAAATTCCAACACATTAAATTTTTTAAATCGCTTCAAAATTAAGCGACTTTGAAGTCGGTTATAAACTTTTCCAATTGCTAAAAAAATTAAGAAAGCTGATATCGGAAAAAATGTTTAATGATGAAATAGGCTAAAAGAATAAAATAAATCTTTTATAAATTGATGATATTGTTCGACTTTTATTTCGATTAATTAATTGAATTATTTTTTGAGTTTGAGCTCTTTAAAAAAAACAATATATTTATTTTTAATTATTCGATATTTCTACACGCTATGGGTGTCTTCTTCAGGAAATTAAAATTATTAAAAAAAAAAAATTAAAAAAAATAATATTAATTTCCTGAAGAAGACACCCACATGGTGTAGAAATATTGAATAATAAAAAAAATATTGTTTTTCAAGAAAAGACCTCAAAGTCAAAAAATAATTCAATTATATAAATCTTTAATTTTTTAAACAAGCTTTAGGCCTTTTTATAAAAAAAACTAATTCGATTTTTATAAAAAGACCTAAAGTAAATTTTAATTTTTTTTTCCGGAGAAATATTACAAAATGTTGCCAAAATGCAAATACTAACATACATTCCACAAAGCCTTTTTCTCCTATTTTTATGTTTATTAATGATTAAGCTTTTTAGCGTTTGCTTTAAGCTTATGGAGGAGTAATGGGACTTTTAGGTGGAGTAAAATTTCATAACATAAAACCGCTTTTAAGCTCTAAAATAAAATTGTTCTTATACCATAAACAATAAACAGTTTGAAAACCAATGATTCAAAATTGTTTGCAATAATTATTAGCTGAATATAATAATGAATTAACTATAATAAGTTTAGAGCAAATCTATTACAATTATTTGCTATAACCGTTATGTTAACAGCCATAAATGATGGGCTGTTGAATAATTCGAAATGTGTTATTGACATTTTATGAAAAGCTGTATGTGGTTGAGGTGAAAAATAAACATTTGCCATAACTACTGTAATTATTATTCACCACATTTTTGCCAAACAGGTGGATAAAATTTTTCTATTTATAGTATTTGTGTTATATTTGAAACTAGTGATTGCCACATGTTATAATAGAGAATACATTTTATAATTTTTTTTGTTATTTTAAATTGAAGTCTGTCTGAAGTCGAGTTGCTACAAAGTTTCACAGTGTTTTTTTTTTTTTTGCAAACTGGGGGTTACTCTCTATTGCGATGCATAAGAAAAATGGTACATAATCGGATAATTGGTACCCTTTATTGAGTTTATGCGCATCTGATTTTTTTACTTTCGCAAATCTGGCATCAATGCACTCAGTGATTGTCAAAATCGTTCGTTAAAACAAAACATCTTGCGCTAACAAAACATCAAACGCTTCGAACTAGCTTACGCATCGCAATAGAGAGTAACCCCCCCTGGTAGCCAAGACTGGTAGGTAAGACTTAACCTCTTCATGTGTTTATCAGAATTTCTTCGAAGATTAGAAAAAGAATTGTATAATACATACATATCTATAGTACAGCTGAGAAAGATTACTTTGACGAGTTCTTCCCTTCCCTAGAATATTGCGAAATAAATAAATGTTAATAAAGTCATCGTACGTTTGGAATACATATCGTATAAAAATTTATTTTTCACTTTTAACGCTTTTTCATGCGAATCTGTATGCCATTTGCACTTTTCATAATCAGTTCAGCCAACGGTTTCGGCTTATAACCTTCGACAGGTAAAAATTCAAAATTTCGTAAAAGATGGGAAAGACAACATTTTAATTCCAGCATGGCAAACTTTTGCCCTATGCAGTTGCGTGGTCCAGCACTAAAGGCCACAAAACTAAACGGATGTAAGTCGTTTTCCTTCGATAAAAATCGTGTGGGATCAAATTTCTCAGGTTCGGGAAATGTTTTCTCATCACGATGTATCATATACGCTAAAATATTAACATTAGCTCCTTTTGGGACAACTAAAGAACCCACATTAAGATCTTCGGTAACAGAGCGAGAATAAGATGGAACTGAAGGGTATATGCGCAAAGTTTCCTTGATAACAGCCTCTAGGTAAGGCATTGACTCCTTTTCTCTACCCTCCAGAGCAACAGCTTCTTCATAAGCCTGATTTTGTTCTTTAGCATTTTGGGATAGTAAATATAATGCAAATCCTATTGCTGAACTGGTGGTATCGTGGCCCTCAAACATAAATGTATCAACTTCTTCGCGTATTTCACGATCACTGAGCGGAACACCTTCCATTTGGGAGATCAGCAACATGTCAAGAAAAGCTAAACGGTGCTTCTGACCAATAACTTTATTTGCTTGCTCAGCATCGTTCATATTATAAATTTGAGAGTCTTGGAGAAGCTTTCGACGCAATTTTATAACTCGATTAGTCTCATTATGCAGAACTTTTAAGGTGGCATCTCTTTCACGTCCAGACTTGGTGAACTTAAAGAAAATATTCATACGTTGCCAAAAAGAAAAGGATCGTTTGTGTATGATATGGCAGATTCTAAAGAAGATAAATGGAGAAATGGTTATTACATATAAATAGATAAATTGTTATAATGAAATTTGTTTTTCTTTGCAATCAGGCCTTTAATAAATCCATTTTTCCTAAAATAAAATTTATTTTCTTCATTAAAGTATTTCATAAAAATCATCTTCATCATCTTATGTTCAGAAAACAAGACCCTTTCTTAATATGGAATACAAAAAATTTTTGCAGAGCATATATTTCCGATATGAAAAATTTCTGTATTTGTCTAAATGTCCAACATTCCGATGCCGCTAATCAGCTCACCGGTAGACTTCAACCCTTTTGTAAAGCCCTCAATCTCATATACTACGTTTATACGCACGTCTTATTTGCAAATAGTTCTATTTGCAAATAAAACTAATTCACTGTTTATACGGGAAATTGCATACAGAACTTGTGTTATTGTTAGTGATGCCATGTGACGAAAATATGATTGTTTGGTAAGTAAAACACAAAAAACGTTCATGAAGTGGCAACGTCTTACTTTTTATTTGCAAATAGTGTCGTTATTCACGACTTGTTAAGTGAGTTAATAAGTTACAATAAAAAAGTTATACGGCAACATTCTTCTTTTTTATTTGCAAATAAGACGTGCGTATAAACGTAGTAATATATTTATATAAAAACATTCAAATACAATTAGTATTCAATTAGTCACCCTTTGGGTGACAATGAGTATATTTATTATGAAAATAAAACGTAAAACTCATATTAATAATTAATTAATTTAAAAATGTCGTTATTTGATGTTATTATTTTGCTGTCGTTAATTATCTGTGGAGAATATTTCGAATAATTTTAATAAACATTGTTAATATGAATTTTCTTTTTTGGTTTGTCTAATAAACACAATCATTGTATAAAGGTTGAAAGAAAAATATTAAAAACTAATCTATCAGACCATTCAATGTGATAATAATATGAAAAATTGCGAAAACAAAATAAGTAGTAGCTTTGACAGAGTATTCAAAATTTAAAAATTCTCATGCCTATACAATTTGTAGTAAGGAATTCGAAATAACGCTTTGTCAACGGTAAGCGATTGGAAAATCCAATTTTGACAGGCCGAGAAAAGTGAAGTTAGCTGCAGAAGACGAAAAAATAAAAAAGGTTGAATTGATAAACTATTGAAATTATTGAGCGCTATCGTGTTTGGTAAATTTTTCCTACGACTCCGGCATTTTGTACTAGATCAACAGAAAAATTTGACTCCATATCTTAAATCTAATATAAAACTTGACTCGAATTTGTTGTCGAAAATCGCCAAATATATTAAGGGAGATTGTTGTTGTTTTGTAATTGCTGTAAAAAATCTAAATAGAATTTTTTTATTTTTTACAGACTTCTTTTCGTTGTTATCATAGCGTTGCCATATTATTCAGGTATTATATAGCGCCTTGGCGTTAGCGCTAGTTGCCATTAGACGCAATGCTTGTCGCTATTTTTTAACCTTGCCTGTTAGTTTAAATAGTAATATTATTTTAACAAAATCTATCCAGGGGTAAATTCGGGGCTCATGGGGTGTGGCATCACCGAAAACATGCGCATGTTCCTCCACCTAGTAGTCAATTTTCCCCCTGGAGTCTGATGAGATTCGAACCCATAAAAAAAATTATGTACATTTGCTTAAATTTTTTAACTTATATATTTTTTGTTTTAAAATTTTCATATATTTATTTCTATTGTTGGTGTCATTCAATATATTTATATTTTAAAAAACTTGTCTCTTCTTTTTTTACTCAGGCCTTTGTTTAAGAAAGGAACTTGTTTTGTGAAAAAAATGTCAATTTCTTTTTCATCTCATATAAATCCTCTCGTTACATTTTAGAAACCTATATTCTAGATGTGGAGTGTAATTTCCAAAATAAAGTCCTAAGAATTTTTGGCCATTGTTACCTCTTTATTTACTTACTTCTGCACTGACTTCACATACTCCGATTCCGCTTGCATCTGAGCGTGCTTTGTTATACCCATTGCTGTTTCACAAATCGCATCCAATGCAAACAACGTTATGTAGGGGTAAATATCAAATTGCGCTCCATTAGCTTTCTCTTTCAAATTACTCACTAATATTTTAGAATTCTCTTCCATTGGCTCCTTAAATTCACTCAAGATACGAAAGTGAAATGCTGGAGTTAGAAATTTTCTACGTGTATGCCATGATTCGCCACCATTGGTAAGCAGACCGTTGCCCAACCATGGTTCAACGATACTGTAGTTTCGGGATTTGTGCAAAAGTGTATTGTTGCTCAACAATTGTTTGACATCTTCGGGATCTAAAAAGAAAACCATCAAATCCTTACCCATCCAGATGCGAAAAATGGGACCATGTTCTTTGCGCAATTCAGCGAACCAGGAGAGGACTTCTAGAAATATTTGGAAATAAAATTGTTTGTGAAAATTTTATCTGAGCCGAAAATGGTTTGCCGAAAATTTAAATCTAAAATTTATTTAGGCTTTTAAATTGTTTTCTTAAGAAGTATTCTTTTTTGAAAGTAGATTCTTATGACACGTTACAAAAATTACTTTTATACAACTATTGCTAACACGACAGCCAGATTCAAGGTTTTATTATCATTCCTAATCATCAATTTTGTCCCGAAAATTGCAAAGGCCGATTTTTCTAAAACGTGACAATTTTATGAAATATTTATGCACTCTGTACGAGTATATCATTGTGCACGATTAGTTAGAAGACAAATGGTTACCATAAGTTTTCTTACGTTAAAATAACTCTCCGAAGATGCAAATATTGAATTTAACAAGATATTTTTTTATATCAAAGCCATAATCAAACCGGATTTTATAAAAATTTTGAGGTCAGATATTTATTTGCAAATATATTTTTCTGCATTTTTTTTATGTGTATGTTGAATATATTTATGTATAATAAACTATCTAAAAACTTGAATTTTAAGATTTTGAAATGAAAATTATAATACTTAATATGGAAATTCATTATTTGGGATATTCTCCCCAACTAATCGTTAGACACAATTAGAGCTTTTGCAAAATGCATAAAAAAATCAAAAGTTTGTTGTGGCTTTAGCTCTTCATATGCCGACATTTCATTGGTGGCTAAAACCAAATCGTCAGTGAAGTTTTTGATTTTTTTATGAAAATTATAATATTAAATTTTTACAGAAACTCAAAAATTTTTTAATTGCCAGCGGCGATTATACAAGAACTTGACCATTGTGACGTAAAATAGTCAATTTACATACATACATATGTACATATATATATATATATATATATATATATATATATATATATATATATATCTATATATATATATATATATATATATATATATATATATATATACATATATATATATATATATATATATATATATATATATATATATATATATATATATATATATATATATATATATGTAATTATTTATTATTAACCCATATAAAGCCAAACCAAAACGACAAGGAAAACTTTGAATAATTCTTTATTTATATAAAATTAGCAGTACAAAAAAACAGGATAACAAAAAAAAAAGTTGAAATAATTTTATTTTCAGGACATAAAAGGGGTGCACCCAAATTGGTACAGTGGCCACTTATGAGTGAAATTTCGAAAAGCACTCTTTGTCAATGCAAAGTGCTTTCTAGCATTTTTTGCAACCCCAACGGCTTCTGTTGTGGCAGATGACACAACTTACACGATTTTGAAACTTTTCTGGAACGTGATCGGCGCCATCTAGCTGTAAGCCTTCAATATTTGATGACGAAGGACGAGCATTAGTGCGTTTTTTTGGTGATTGCTTTAGGTAAAATCTGGCTATTGTTCGTCGAAATAGTAAGTGGTGCATGCTTTTTTTTACTGCATACATGCAAGCACCAAGCATTTGACCTAGCCATATCTATCATCTAGGTAAGTAAGTAAGTAAGTAATGAAATGGGGTTTGGCCCAGGATAGCCTTTTGCACTGCGACCATTGCTGATCTATTGTGCTTCCCCTGTCCTTAACAGTTTAATACGTTCGCAAATAGGATCAGCTCCTTCAGTGGGAGCATTAGCAGATCCTCTTCACTCAGCGTATATGCATGTAGAGTCCTGTGTCTCCTGTGGCACAATGCCCCACAATTTGTTATCAAGTGTTCCATCGACTCCTCATCTTCACCGCAAAATCTGCAGATGTCCGTGTCAGATAAGCCCATTCTGTATAGGTGGGCTTTGCAGGTGTAATGGCCTGTGAGCGCCCCTACCAGCGTCCGTAGGCTTTTTCTGTCCAGTCTTAGAGCCAGATCCGCCCTCCCAGCGTCAAAGCGTAGGAATTTCTTGGAGTGACATAATCCATTGATGTCATTCCAATGTTGTGCAATCCTGGACGATGTCCATTTCGAAATCTCCCCTTTAAGGAGACTTTTGTTGAAACCAAAAGAAGGGGTGGGTCCAATGAAGTTCCCCTCAGCCCCTCTTCTCGCACAGATGTCCGCCATCTCATTCCCGGCATGCCCCTGATGCCCTGGTACCCATATCAGAGTAATCTGATTATGAGTCGCCAGGTCATTGAGCCTGTTTTGACATTCCAGTAATAATCTGGACATGTACGTACAGCCTCTCAGGGCCTTAAGAACCGATTGGCTGTCCGAGAATATCTTAACCCGTATTCCCCTGTGTCCTCTCTCGGATAGGATCTCCACAGTTTCCAGTATCGCGTAAAGTTCCGCTTGGAAAATTGTCGTATCCTTGCTCAATGTTATAGACCTGTGTGCTCTAGGCCCCACTATTCCCGCCCCAACTCCTTGGAGCGTTTTTGAGCCGTCCGTGTACCACATTTGCGATCCATCTCTTAGCCATCCTGGGTTTGCGCACCATTCTTCTCTTGTGGGGAAGAGGACCCTGTATTTCCTGTCGAAACAGTATACCGGGTCCATATGGTCGCCCGCCTGAGACATATCAAGTATGTCCCCGATTCCCCTGAGGATAGCCAGATGATCAGTTAGGTTTCCCGCCCTAAGGTTCTCTTTTCCGTAGATAGAGATTGCCCTTATAGCTGCCTCCTCTTGTATAGCCAGATGGAGCGGTGCAAGGTTCAGAAGAGCTTCCATACCCAACGTTGGGGTTGTTTTCATGGCCCCTGTGACGCATAGGCATGCAAGTCTTTGTAACCTGCACAGTCTCGATATAGTTGTCCGTTGCTCAGTCTTCCTCCACCATACCAGAGCCCCGTACAGTATGGTTGGTCTCACCATCTGGATATATATCCAGAAGGTCATTTTGGGGCTCAGACCCCAGGATCTGCCAAGTAGTTGCCTCGCTGTCCAAAGGCTCCTCGTGGCCTTTCCCAGTACTGACTCGAGGTGCGGTTCCCAAGTGAGTTTCATATCCAAGACGAGACCCAGATATTTTACCCTCTCCTTGGGAACTATCTCGATGCCACCCATCCAGAGACTGGGTAAATTAATCACCCGTTTCCTGGTAAATGGTACAATGATCGTCTTCGCTGGGTTAACAGATAGCCCTTCCGAAGTGCACCATTCATGCATCTTGTCTAGGGCGTCTTGCATTTGGTCCGTAATCGTCCCTGCATGGTTCCCCCTGATTATTAAGGAGATATCGTCCGCATAGCCGATGGTTCTGTGTCCCCTCCGGTTAAGTAGCCCGATCAGGTCATCCACTAATACAGACCATAGAAGGGGAGATAATACTCCGCCCTGTGGGCATCCCTTAGCCGCGGTGACTGTGAGATCCGTGGATCCAAGTGAGGCCCTAATCGACCTTTGGTTCAGCATGCAGCTGACCCATCGTACTATCACAGGATCAGCTCCTCTAGTAGTGAGTGCTGTTTCCATTGCGTGGAAGTTCGCATTGTCGAAGGCACCCTCAATGTCCATGAATGCACACAGGGCTATTTCCTTCGATTCCATGGCCTTTTCAATATCCCGAACAATATTGTGCAGTGCCGTGGTAGTTGATTTGCCCTTCTGGTAGGCAAATTGGAGCCTATGCAGAGGTCTCATGGAAAGTACCTCCGTCCTGAGGTATTGGTCCAATAGTTTTTCAATCGTCTTCAACATAAAAGATGATAGACTAATTGGTCTGTAGGACTTGGGAGATTCTGGGGGTCTGTTTCCACCCTTGGGTATGAATATAACCCCTACCGCTCTCCAAGTCCTTGGGACATGTCCTATTGTTAAACTTGATCGAAATATGTTAACCATCTTCCGATAGAGGATGGTACCACCTCTTGACAACAGGGCCGGAAAGATACCATCCGGCCCCGGTGATTTGTAAGGTCTGAAAGAATTTACAGCCCATTTTATCCTCTCAAAGGTCACTATTTTCCTGATGACCTGGTTCGTCGCCCTTCGCTGAGCATGCGGCCATGCCGCTGGAGTTTCAGCGTCCGAAGCTCCAAACCTGCAATCAGGAAAGTGAGTTCTAAGTAGAAGCTCTAGTGTCCCTTTGAAAGTATCTGTATAGGTGCCGTCTGGCCCCTTCAGTGTGCTTATCGGGTTCGTGCCCCCCTTCGAAAGTGCTTTGTGCAGCCTGGCTGTGGCCGGGACGTCCTTAAGATCTTCACAGAAAAGTTTCCATGATTTTCTCTTGGACTTCCTTAGCTCCTTGTTGTAAGTGGTTAGGGCCTTTTTGTACTCTTCCCAATTTCCAGTTTGTTTGGCTCTGTTGAATTCCAGTCTTGCCTTTCTTCGCAGTTTCCCAAGATTTCTGTTCCACCAAGGTACCCTCTTCGTGGAGGATTTTATCCTGACAGGACAGTTGTCTTGAAATGAGGATATGATTGCATCAGTTAGTCTCTCGACTGATGCATCCAGTTCCTCAGGTGATGTAATGGAAAATGTGTTTCCAGTGATCCTAGACTGCAGATCCTGCGAGTATTTTATCCAATCTGTTGCCCTGGGGTTTCTGTAGAGCGATTGACTCTTCACCAATCCCCTAACTTCAAAAAGGATGTGTTTATGATCCGACATGGAGTCCTCTTCAGAGACCTTCCAATCCCTGATCATATCAAGTGATTTGTTAGTTATAAGTGTCAGATCGAGAACCTCTTCTCTGATGGCGTTGCAAAACGTTGGGCTATTCCCCCTATTTGCAATCCCCATGTTAGTAAGTAATAAGTATTCTAAGAGTGACTCACCTCTTTTATTTGTATCAGTGCTTCCCCATACTGTATTGTGGGCATTCGCATCACAGCCAATGATGAGGGTTTTCCTATGGCATTTACAGTAATCCACTAGTCCCTTTATTTTCAGAGGTGGTGCTTCGTCTGTGTCCCCCGGGAAGTAGGCTGAGGCAATAACAACCTCTATCCTGTTTCCATTGGAGTCCAACTCGACTAGCGCCACTGCACTGTCGCCATCCATAAATTCTGTAAGAGGCAAGTAATTAATATTGGTGTTTATGATAAGCGCAGCCCTTGGTTTGACTGCGCGCGTGTCATAAATTACCTGAGTGTTTTGTATATTGAGGCCTCGTATGCGGCCTCTTGATATCCAGGGCTCTTGTATAAGCCCTATGTTGATGGTGCCAGCAGCAAATCTTCTGCTAATTTCAGCTGATGCAGCCTTAGCATGATGAAGATTTGCCTGGATGCACCTCATTTTGTAGTTTCTGATGTGGAAGGAGGGCTTTCGTCCTCTTCTTCCAACTCCACTGCCTCCATCTGTTGAACAAGCGCATCCGCATTTATGTTCTCAGCCTTAAGCCTGAGTACAACTTGGCCAAACCGGAAGTTTAGCTTCCCTTTTGACTTCGTCACACTGGCTGCTGATTTTTGGTCCACGGAAAGAACCAACGTGACCAGAGAGCCTTTTTCGGCTCTTTTTAATAAACGCCACGTTTCGACGAGGAGACCCTGATTCTGTCCCTGTAACAGATCCAAGATCTTGCTCGTCTCCAGCGTAGTCGAGTTTGGGAAGTATCCCACTGCAATGCGAGATTGAGGAATCTTATGTTCCTCTATGGCATTCAGTGAGATTCCCTCCCATGGTGATGTGTCGGTGATATTTGTTTTCACCCACTCAGCTGACATGCTGTCCTTACAGTGCAAGACTAGGTATCCTGCCTTGTAAGTACAGCCAAGAAAAGCAGGTTTTATGGCCTGATCTTTGCCAGCTACAATTTTTTCCAGAATCATATTCTGGATGGAGTCCATTTGCTGGGTTGTGAGGGACGTATTTGGATAGTCCCTTGCTAGAACCGCAGTCTTGACTCCCATTGTTATGTCCTTATATGAGGCAGTGGGCCGCCTCTGTATGGACACCGATGGGTTGTCTGACTGCTTTGATTTAGCAGCTTGCGAGGTGGATGGTTTTTTATCATCCTTTATCCTCTTTTTCAGTGAGGATTCAGGTGGCGTCTCCTCTTCAGACCTTTGCCTTTTTGGGCCATGTTTAATGCCCCCAGGTTTCTGGTCTACGGCCATAGGTTGCAAGGCCTTGGCGTATGCCTCCTCCTTGCTAAGGCCCTTCTTGATTAGATATGCCAGCCTTTTCTTCCCTGCACCACTGAGTCTCTTTGGCCTTTCTTCATTTTTTTCTTTACTGGGAGTTACTCCCGCCCCAGTTTCATTTGAGGGCTTTTCTGCCTCTTTATTTTTTTGAGGTATGTGTGCCTCTGCGTTATTTTTTGTTTTATTTTTGTTGTGTACATTCATTTTTGTTCCCACGAGTATCATCTAGGTAAATAAACCCCACTACCATTTTTTTCCATGAATAGCAGTTCTATATAATGATATGGATTGATCTATTTATTCAACTCCGCCCATGCCCTTGTTGTAATTTTGAAACATGTATGGAATCTGCATATCCAATTTTTGGTTTTTTTGTGAGCACCATCTTTTAACAAATCCTGCTGTCTAATAAGATTCATGATAGGTAGCCATTGTGCAAATACTGTTATCCTTCCAGCGGACCAATAATATTTCGTTATTTTTATCAAACCTATAATCATACTGTGCTCTTGGCTTTTTCATCATCTCCTTTACATTTGTCAAGGGGCATTTCTTAGTACGGTTATCTCCTATTGTTCCGCACCTGAATAACGTAAATCATTTAGCAGCTCACAACTTGTAAAAAATTATCAAACTAGACTTTGTGATTTGCAGGGTTTGTTGATAATTTAACGAGTAGCATTTTGATAACTCTACTACCCAATGGCTCAGAAACAGAGTTAGTTGAACTGCAGTGTCCAGAAGAACTTGCTGCAACCCAGTTTTTATATCCAAACCGAACGGGTTTGCCTATAATAAACTGCTTTGCTGAACGACGGCCATAATATTTTACCATTGACTCATCGATAAAAATATTTTTGTGAAAAATACCAAATTGGTTGAACTTTTTGATAAGAATATATGAAAGTTTGCGCAACTTGGACATTTTGTCAGTGGTTTTTGAAGCTTCGTTATTATCAACAAGGAGCAAATTTCTCTTAATTTCTTTAAACCTATTCCTGGACACAGAATTTGACACAACTTCTACTCCTTTATCTTCATCATAAGACCAATACACGCTTCCCCTTGGCAATTTGTTGTATCCAGAAATAATAAGAATACCAAAGAAATTCTTTAGCTCTGCAACGGTGACCGTTAAGTTATATCGATTATTTTGACTCGCGTATAAATGGCTAAGATTAGCGATTATTTCAAAAACTTCTTCGTCGAAAAACATTTGAAATATTTGAACTGGTGTCCAACTCTTACTTCGTAATTCATACGTGTGTTTGCGTATATTTAAATGTTATACTTTCAGCCATTGTACCCAAATTGGCACAGCACTTTTTTATAGATTATAAAATCAGACATATATAAAATATCAAAATAAAAATTATTGTTTGTGACTCAGTATATATCGAATTCGATAAAATAAAAGAATTTATGAATTTATATTTTATACAGAAAATTTAATTGTTGATAACTCAAACCTACCTCCACATCTGTATTATTGACCAAATTAATTAGATTATAATGGCACTAAAAATTAATCAATTTTATTCGTTCTATATTTTTTATATCCATAGGTTTTCCTAGTACTTGTTAATGCATAATTTTTCCAATATATGCCAACAATTTTCCTATACACCCTTGATAAGTAAGTGTTCCCAAAATGGCACGGCGGGCGTATATGGGTTAATAATGTTTCTAAAAGAATTTCACACATATTTTGCATATTTGTGTTCTGTTCTAAACATGTCCATTTGTTCATTTCTACATATGAATGTATGTTACACGTAAAACATGAAAATATCCACTCAGCTTTACTTCAGGGTTAGATAGTAGGCTTTTTCAACTGTGTTAACTAGCAGCGGTAACATGTAATACGTGATCGCATGTAAAACGTGTTCGCCAATTTTATCTCAACGCTTTATTTTCAGAAATGAAAACGTCATTAATCAAAATATTATGGAACAAAAGAGATTTAATTTTGACATAAGATAAAAGTTATTGATAACTTGAAGAATATAGAACAAAAGATTTTATCATACAGTAAGACAATTTATGTGTAAGTAACAGTTTGTGTCCATACACTCACGTACTCATATGCTGGTTAGTCAACATTACTATTATAAATAGTAAGTAATCGTACCTATATACATACAGCCCCTGTCAAAAGTATTATATTTAAAATGCAACAGGTTTGTTTGAGTTTTTCCCTTTAATTAAAAAATGTGCTATGTGTATGAATACTTCTAACAAGAACTGTACTGCAGTATACATGTGCATAAGCTTGTATGAATGTATTTTCATATTATTTTATTTATTTGTATTTTAATTTGCACTCTTTGATTAATAGTGATTAACTTGATTTCAAAGTCCAATGATTGTTATTTTATTTTTTCATATAACTTTCTTTAAACTGACCGCCTTTTTTAGCATTTTTAATAAATTCACCAACTGTTGGTCCCGGTATGTTTTCTGCCCACTGTTTTAATTTAATAAGTTCGAAAATTTTTGGCAAACAGCGCATAAACACGGCCCATAAAGCAAATGCAATCAATGTCAACAATGTATTCATTATTACGTGCAATCAACGCATTAATACGAATAATCCGATACACAAAATATTAATGAGTACGCTTAAAAAGACATTGAAATACTGAAATTATTGCAGCTTGTTTTGTGTTTCTAAAGGCGCTAACACTTCTTTTCCACTAGGCAAATTTTAATTGTACAAGCTTTAATTCAGATGAAAGAATGATAGAGAGAAGAATAAATTTCTCTATCTTTCTACCAGCTGAATTAAAACTTGTGCAATTAAAATTGCGCAGTGAAAAAGGTGCGTTGAAATGGATGGTAAAGGGGCTTTAAAAATTTTACATTTTCATACCTAACTACAGCAAGGCCAATATTACTTCTTTCAGATAAATCTTACTTTTCTTTTATACCGTTACAATAAGAAACGCAAAGTTTTAATATATAAATTACTTATAAATAATAAAAATATATACATAGTTTAAAAAATAGGCTTTACCATGCACTAATACTATATTCACACGAATAAAAAATGTTCGGTAAAACATCAAAATCAAGAAAACATTGAACATACCTCAAGTCGCACTGAACATACACACTACAATATAATTTGAAAAAAATATAATTAAGAATAAAATGGACAAAAGTTTTATAATTGAATTAGTAAAAGTCTTTCACCCCAGCTTTGTGGGGCGTAAAACGCAAGTAGTATATTGTTATTATAAATTTTTTTATTTATAAAATACAGGTTGCCGACAGAAAATTTGATGTGCTAGAAAATGGAACAAGGAAATTTTGAAATAGAATGTTTTCATTTTCTTTATTTGTTATTGATAAGGTCAATGCAGTAAAGAATACAGCACATATATTGTTACTCATCAATTTTTATTTTTCCGAAAAACATTTGCCATTGGATCTGTGTGGCAGTCGCTTAAATTAAAATTACGTACATTTTAAATAAAAGTTCGTAAGTACATCATAAAGCACTTTATGTTTTTAAATAAATCTTCCACCATATATTGTTTTAAAAATGTACGTATGTATGTTCCACTTATTTTATAATGCAGTTAAATAATTGACTAGGGTAAAATATAAGGGTAGCTAATATAATTTAATTTGATTATTTTATAATTTTTGGTGCGTCGCACTTTTATTAAATCTTGTGTTATATTTCTTAACGAACTCAGCTTATTATTTTAACATATATATATGTACAATATATACATATGTAATTAATTTTCATTTCAGAGACTGATGTGGAATAAACCACAGAATCGGGTTGAAAGTGTTAGATGGGCTGTTTTTGTCGAAGTAGCCGCTGCTGTGAGTGTATACCTGGCGAAAACCCTGGACGTGCAGATATACAATCAATTGAGTAATGTACCGTTCTGAATCTTTAGCAGCGCTTAGTGCTATACTTTATACGGAATGCTAATAAATAGTAGAAATAGGTAGAAATTTTTTAAATTATAGCGATTTTCCCCGCCTTAAATTTACATTACGCATTAATTTACATTAGGAACAAACCGATATTTTATATTAACACTTTTGGCGTAAAATTGCTCAAATTTTTAAAAGTCAAAATTAAAATTTGTGTTTCTATGGTCCTGGATATAAATTAAAAAATAATGAACATTTTTCAATTAAAAAGACTATTTGTATGAGCATTATATTAGGAACTACGAACTACTGGGTTACCGCCGGTATGTTATCAATTTTCAATGATTGTCAGATGAATAAGAAGCAACATTGGCGAAAAGTAAATTTTTTGTAAACGTCAGTGAGAGAAATGCAAACGATATAAAATAGAAAAAGAAATAAAAAGAGACGTCACTGCAGAAGCAATTGATTTTATTTTTAATGTAAAAAGAAAATTTAATTAAAGTATATCCTCATAAAGTTGTGAAAAATTTACAGGCTGTAGATAAGCTTCTAATATATAATTATCAACAAGTAATTTTAGCAAATATGGCCGATAAAGCACCAACAGCAATGCCACCAGCCAGTGAACCATTTCCAGGTAAGAAAATTGTTCAACTTGTCTTTTTACTTGACTCGAATAGAGAAAAAAAGAACGTATATGTATCTGAGGAAAAACACAAGACAAGATGAAATGTAGGAAACTGTATATATGATAATAATAGTCGTGTTATATGTATATTAAAGGTTCACGTACACCCGGCTGGAATGATCCTCCCACATTAACTTATAATCCGTTGTCACCATCGTCAGGAGGTGGTCCTGGACGACCACGTATTAGTCTAAACAAAAGAGTAGCATATCCGTTACAAGGAGCTGTAACGTCCACATCTTCAAAACCAACTGCGGTCGTTTTACCAAACCAAGCGAGTGCTGGTTTACCGCCGCCACCTTCCACTGTTATGCAGCCTGTGGCTGTGGTCCATCCTATGCCTCATACCAGTAGCGAACAAGAAAGTATAACTTTACCCACAGATGCTGTAAACACAAGTTTTCGGTGTCTACGGGAACAAGTTCCTCTAGTGCAAGAATCTATTAATGTTCGGCGGGAAGAAATCGAACGGCGTTTAGGCATTATTGAGCAACTGTGGCGAACGGGTAATTTAAGTCAGGCAGTACAACAGAAAATTTATCGTTTGAGTGAGGCGGTAGCACGCCATTCATACACTGAAGCCATGGAAATATACACATCGCTAGTGGCGAATCATGCCAACGAATGTACATCTTGGGCTGTTACACTTAGGCACATTGTCTTGACGATTCCAACAAATACTGTAGCGACAAGCAGCAATGAGGTAATGATTGATTCGGGCGTTGGCAACACCACAGTCAACGCTAATCTGACCAGCATTCATGGAGCAAATAATACTACAGGAAGCTCAAATTTATTTACTACAGTACCCACAATGTCTGTTACAGCAATGCCACGTTCTTCGACAGAGGCGATTCCTCTATCCTCCTCCAATACGTCTACATCCTCCATTACTTCTAGAGTCCAGCATATATGATAAACATTTTAGTTTTATTGTTAAAGTGGATGGGGAAAATAATCAAGAATACAATATTTTAAACAATTTTATAAAGCGAAATTTAAATCTTCACATTTTTATTAATATTTAAGATGTTTTAAACTTTTCATATAATATGTTACAATTTCAAACATCCATTTTTCACAAAACCTTCTTCATTTAAAAATGAAGATTAAACAACAACCCAATAACAAAAGTAAATTGAAATACTTCATATTGAATCTATGCTGCTGCTGCTCAGTAGAACCTTTAGGCTTTTTTAATTGTATCATAGTTTTACGTACATAGCTTTTTATTCGTTCTTAAATGAGTTTTGCAATACAATTTTTTGCTTTAAGTTTTAGTTTCCAACTTTCTAAAATTTAGTTTTATTTATTGGCGTGTTTTTTTTTTAACTAGAAAAAAAAAACAAAACGGCATTACCGAGAAAATTTTAAATCTTAAGCTTGAATTCCAACAAAAAAAATCTAACAAAGTTGCATAATTTTTCATTTTAACTGAAAAATACTTTTTAATTGTCTAACAAGAGAAAAAGATGCAAAAAGTTTGCAAAAATAAATGGAATTTGTGAAAAATAAAACAAATGTTTCACTTGCGAAATTAGTAAATAAATTAATTGCTAATGGTATAGTTAATGAAAAAACATTTGATTTATTTAACGAAGAGCATTAATATCAAATAATTTTACTTTATTACCACTTTAGATAAACGAACATGAAACTTATAAAAAAATTTAAATATAGCATCTCCCTCTACCATGGCAATTGTTTACCATCGTATTGATAGAAACCACCATTGTTCTTGGCATCAAATTTCATTATAGTCTGCACAATTGCTGCTGTAGTAGGTTCGACTTCAAGCGGTGCTTTTGATCCACCCATATCGGTACGCACCCAACCGGGATGCAGAGCAACACACAATATTTTGTTCGGATATAAGTCAATGCTCAGAGATTTGGTAGCTGCATTAAGAGCAGCCTTTGAAGTTCGATAACCATAAAGTCCACCTTCGATGTTACCCCCGATTGAAGCCAATATTGAACTCATGTTTATAATGGCTGCTCGATTAACACCAAAATCTAAGTTTTCTTGAACTTTTGAGGCTTTCTTTAACAACGGCAAGCAGGCCCTTGCCAACATAATGGGTACTACAGTATTTGTTTCGAAGGTATTCATTAAATCGTCCACCTTTGTAATATTAATTCTTGTAGATTTAGGTGAAATACCAGCATTATTAAATAGAACATTGAGACCATTATTTTGAGTGATGTCGTCAATTTGTTTAACCAAGTTGTCGTAAGAATTGAAATTTCGCAAATCTGATTCCAAGAAAATTAAAAAATAAGTAAGAAACAGCTTCAACGGTTTAAATCCTTACCAATTTCCAGAATGTGAATGTTTGAATTTTTAGAGGCTAATTCCTGAAGTTCCTGCAATAAAAATACAACTAAAGATGAATTTTCATTACACTACATGTCTGGTGTACTTATCAAAGAATGACAAGAAGTCTTTTATAAAATCATTTGTTGCTAAATATGTGTATGAGTTATTAAAATTGGTACCATATTTATGTACAACTTTTCACGAGAATTCACTCATAAAAATGTAGAGTATATTTTAAGTGCAATGATTTATTGTGTGACTTGTATTGCAAAGCCGTCACTCATTGTTATTCTCTGGTACGGAAGTAAATATAAAATTCAATATACAACCATGGCACAGAACTCAATTCCCATCGCAAGTAGTTTTAATTCCGTAAATTAAACTTTCATTCTAAATGATACCACTTTGAATTTTAAAAGACTTACTAGATTTAAGATGTGCATACTTTTAGGGGCCACAAACAAACTTTTACGGATAAGCTTTATGTACATATATGTTTAAAGTCATCTTTGCAGCTCAAGGTATGAAATTTATTACCGTAAAACATAAATATAAAACAAATGGAATCTAAAGCAGTAAATATGAGTTATTTCGGAATAGTAACTACCGAAAATTATCTTTGACGAACGAAATGTAGACATGTAACAGAATTTTTATTTATTTACGCTAATCAATTTTTTTCCAATTTAATAGGGCTTCAAGAAATGAATAAATAATAAGTACATTTTAACTAAAAGAACAAAACAAAAAATGTTGAAAATTTAGTTTTTAATTTTAAAAGTGGTGTCAAAAAGCTAAAACAAAAGCGTTAATTTCTCTTAAAACACAACTCTGTCGAATCTTTCCAGTGGGAAACAGTGTTGCCATTAGGATACGAAAGATACATTTTTCGTATCTTTTGATGACTTCAGGTACCATGTATAATCCTGACATTTTTCGTATCTTTTGAATCTGTACGCAAAATGTACAGAAATAAAATATTGAGCTTTCCGTCCCAGACAAAGTTTTTTAAAATTATCACTTCGTTATGAATATTAAAAAAAAGTGACAACTAAATAGAGTATTTTGTTGTTAGGTTTTCTAAATTCTTCTGTCGTCTGCTTATTCTTGTATAAAAGTATGTACTTACATACATATGTTAAGATGAAATTTTAGAAGAAAACAATAACGATCTTTACAGTGAATAATTTCAGACCGTATAATAGTTTTATAAAACAAAACAATTTTAATCCCGAAGTTAAAAGAAGTAAACTAAAAAAGCTGACTGCAAATATTATATTATATATTTATGTACATATAAACAAAATGAGTGAGTGAACTTTACATTTTAAACAAATTTTATGTAGGTACATACATATATTTCTATATGGGATTATTGGCATTTCATTATAATTTTCAGGTCATTCTCCAAAAAAGATAATGTACAATTTTAATGATAATTGTCTGTTAATTAAAGGATTACAATGGATAGTTAATGAAAAAATATTAAATATGAAATAAGAATGTTATGCTAACAAATGTTAAACGTTAAACATGGATTTTAAATTTTTTTCAAAATGTATCTTTTTGGGAAAAATTGTATCTTTTTGGAAACTAAAATGTATCTTTCTCGAAATTTCAATGGCAACACTGGTGGGAAATAATTTTGACAATTGCAAAGCCGTTGGAAGAGTACACTATTATTCCATTGTCAAACAAGAAGAGATTTTTCAAAGTGAAATAAAAGCAAATGTTAAAATCGACGCCGTTTATTTCGTTTCGGAGTTTTTAACAGGAAAGTCTGCTGGGTTAAACGCTTCAACCAAAAAAGTTAATAAAATAGTGTTTTTAGTAATTATCTATCTATATAAAAAGTAGTGTTAAATTAAAAAGCATTTCTAAATAAAATAGGGTGAAAATAATTGTGCTGCAGTTGACTATTTTTGCTCTTTTATCCAGTTTTGTAAAAGTTCTGGATAACAAATTGTGTCTACTACAACAACATCAACAATTGAAACAACTAGAAATGGCACCAATAAGTGAGTACAAGACTGCTTCTCTTCAATTTTATATGAATTATTTATGTAAATATGTATAAAGTAAAAAAACGAAACAATTATTACCTTTGCTTGATCCTTATTGCGGCATGTTGCAAATAAATGCTGTGGCGGTTTGGGCAGTTTAACCATCGCCTTAACCAAACCTAGACCAAGGCCTCGATTACAACCAGTAATTAGTATAGATTTCATTATATCCGGGTCTTCACAAAGTCCAAATGTGTGTGTTTCCTGAAGCTGTTCAAAAAGTTTGTGTAAAATACTTCCAAATATCTATGAGTGGAAACGTATGCATATGTACATACATATGCATATGAACATAGTACGTACATGCATACATACATATGTAGTTATGTATGTATATATGTATGTAGGTTTTCCGAATGAAACTGTTACGTGCTCTGTATAAAGGTTTAAGATAAGCTAGTATACATATATGGGAAAATTATTCTTTAATTATTTTTTAATATTGCATATATGTACTAGTTATATTTGTGGGAGAAATAAAAGTAATGACAACACATTCTTAATTCTTAGTATAGGCATACATTGTATGTAGATATTTAAGCAGGAACAAACATGTCTGCCTTTCCAATTTGACAATTGTTGCTCTTTTCATATATAATTTCGTGTTTCTGCAAGTAACGTTATGTTGATTCTCTTTTTCTTTATATTTTAAAAAATTATTCCTCTCCCCACTCTCTTATTGACTTGTTTTTATATTCCTATTCGCCTTCAATGGCAGATTTGTAAATGTCAAAACTCTGTCAGTTGAAAGAAAATCAAAAACGTGCAGAGAAAGTGAAATAAAGTATTTTTTTAAATTATTAAATAAAAGTCAAATACAATAATATTAAGTATGTTTACAATATGGAATTCACGCGTAGCTATAACATTTATACGTTCCGCTAATACCTCAATTGTGTTCGGATCTTCCGGCAGAGTATATAAAAATTTTGTGCACAAACGCTTTGCGAGCAGAAATCAGAGAGGGGCATCCACACAAAATCGTAAGTTTTCTAGATCTGTGTTCGTTCATACGCGTTTATATCATTTGGAATTGTGGTAGCGAGATGTTTGTACAATTAATTTTACATAAACAAACAAACCATATTTTGCTCTAAAGATTTTTGTAATTGTTATTTACCGCAAACACTCAGCTGTCTAGCTTCCATAAGGCTAAGGTTGACATAAACGCTTATAAGTGAGGAAAATTCTATTTTTTCAATAGTTATTCATCCAAACAAGTTTTCATAATTTGTGTAATTATATAATGAATTGAATTTCACAAAATTGCTTATACATATGTATGTATGTACATATGTAAGTATTTAATTGTTTTAATTTTCTTGCGGGGACGCTAAATTCGTCAAGTCATTGTTTTTCACTTTATACACTCACACTTTCATTGCGATAGATACCTGTTTATTTCTTAACTTTATTGCACGATTCTTATTTAACTTGTTATTTCAAAAACAAGTACAATTCGGATTTTTGCAAAGTAGTATTATTTTCTTATCACGTACACAAGTATGCACGTATCTTATGTATTTAATTGAACTATTAAATGTTTGGGCTTTTTATAATTTTCCAGTGTAAAGAATTTTGTCAGCTGTTTTATGAAAATGATGCCAGAAAATTGGGAATTGCATAAAGCGTTATAACTTTGTAGTGATTGTCACACAAAATAATGCACTGTGAGCCCGTACCGTATGTAGAAAATATTTTTTATCATACCAGATATTCAAGATACATATAATTTTCCTGTTTTGGAGTAGAATTTAAAAGGAATATATGTAATATATGCTCTGTGTTAGCGTATAATAAAAATATACAAATGCTATGCTGCAAGACCATTCATAGGACGCTCCCGTAGACTAGTGGCTATATACTAGACTGGTAGTCAGCGGATCAGAAGGTCGATTAGTGCCATATACTCTGGATGTTTTTACACTTCTATTTTAAATTTTCCATTCCCCATTTATCACAGGTATCACGATGGTACGAAATCATGGGCTAAGTGAACGAAAGCAGCCTGTTAAACCTGAATTTCCGTTACAGACGGAATCCATTTTTGGTGCTTTAGTTTCCGTGTATTTTATATTTAGATTTTACGGCGATAAAGTTTTCATATCCTAAGTTTTCATATCCACTTTAAAAATTCTTACGCGCAAAGCTCATTTTAAGCATTTTATCAACATGTAAGACGTATGCGCAAAGGTTATTTGTAGTTCCTAAGGACATGTTTTAGTTTTTGATACAAATTAAATTTCTGTGCCGATTTAACTTTGGAAATTAGAAATGATTTTATTCCGAAGAAAATTTTTGTTTTCAGAAAAACCAATTTACGGCATCAAAACTATTTTCGATTAGAACTGAATTCTGTGACATGGCTAAATATCCATCCTTGAGGGCTTATAAATTAGATTTAATCTCAACATTTTATTGGTCTGCATAGCATATTCAAGAAAATTAATTTTGGTTATATTCTATATTGTGGCATTTTCCATAATCAAAACTCGTACCAAAGGGAAAATAAACACGTCTTAAGATTCTCTACAAAATAAAAGAATAAAAAATATATACGTTTTCTACTCCACTCTGAAACAAAAAAGTTAAATATACATACAGTCGACTCCGCTTTACTGAAAACAGCCAAAACCCAATTTTCTTTTCAGTTATCCGATTTTTTCCCTAAAACGTAGTTCGGATTACTGAAATTTGTTACAGTTAAGAGTACTGCTTAAAATTTGTAAAACAATATTTTTTATATCAAATCTGTATATTTTTTTTACGTCATAAAAATTTTATTAAAAAATTATTCATAAAAAAATATTCATATTTTTTAATTATTTTTAAAACAAAAAATAAAAGTTTAAAATATAAATTAAAATAGTTCAGTTTCACAATGCATTGAGTATTTACATTTATATGCAAATGTAATAAATTAATTAATAAATTAATAAGAATTCAGTCTCAGAATGCAATGCATTAAATATGTATTTAACATAACAGTTAATAATCAAAATTATGCATTGCTTTTAAAATAACTTTGAATTTGACTTTGAGTCAAATTTTTTTTAAAATTTTTATGCAATCGATTTCTAATAAATAAATTTGTCATTGTTTATTTTTTCACTAAAGCGAAGTAAGTTTCATACAAAACGTAGTTGTGGGCTTGTTTTTGGTTTTCAGTAATACGATATTTTCAGTAAAGCGATGTTTCGCTAAAGCGAAGTGAATAAGACTAGCTGTGTTTAAAATCAGTGCGAGGATTTGTATCGCTTTCAGTAATCCGATTTTTTCAGTAAAGCGTGTTGCGCTAAAGCGGATTCGACTGTATATGGTATACATTTCAAGTACGGGCATGTAAGTAAATAAATAGTATTATAAAAATTATTTCCAACATTTTCTTAAATTTAAATTTTTTTTTTGTTTTTTTTTTTTTTTCATTTTTTGTGTGCTTTATGAGGCGATTAAAGCAGCAGTGTAATTTTTCACTTTCATACAGGTTCTGTGCCAATGTTGTTTATATTGATAATATAAAACCATTGGAAGAATAATTTTTCTCAGAGAGGTTACTCAGTCATTTTAAACTAAAGAAAACTTTTTCTTTCGAATCTTACTGTTAATACTATACAAATTCAAACGAATTTTCCTTGCGAATTGAATTACAGAATAACTCCACAGATTTAAAAATATGTTCTTATACATATGTACATACATATGTTTAAACTTCGTTTGTTGTTTTGGATTTTTATAAATTCATTTAAATTCCAAAGTGACGCCAATCTTGATAGCATATTTGCAAGTCTGCAAAATATTTTTTTTACTAGAGTGTGTTAATCATTAGTTTTTTTTAGTATAACCAGGAAACAAAAACATTGACCATTATGATTATTTTGTGTGGACTGTGTCTTCACCAATAGATTTTGTGGTTGGTAATGTAGGGTTGGTATTGTGGGTTATGTTGTTGTATTTGGTGTTCAGCTTGAAATGCATAACTTGTTGTGAAATACAAAGTGGCGAAAAGTTATCTCATAATTTGAATTGGCTGCCATTTTTACGCAGAAGTAACGTCATAATTTCTATTGGGTGCGATTTTTGTAAATGGCAACAAATGTCACTATGTGGATATATAGAGAATTAGTTATCAACAAGGCTTGGAGAGCGATATATGGAATTATTGTTTATTTTTAAAATTTTCAGTATGATGTTTTGGCAATATCAAATTATATATGTATTTATTATTGGTGATACCTTAAAGTGGTTAAGCTTGACATTAGATAGATATTGACATCTCCAACGTTAATAGCCCACTATGATCTTTGTAATTCTATAAATCAACCTGTGTAAATTAATTCAGTGTTGAATCAGTTCTTATGTTCCAAATTAATTATTTTGTGAAAAATCCAACAAAGTAGTACACAAGCATGACAATACAAAATTACTGGCCGAAATTGTGTATGTATATAAAATTAGTCTGATTATATATTTATTTGAGGTGAAATTTATGTCATATCTTTGTTTTAATCTCGTATACCCTTGTTTATAGCACATCCTATATCAGTTATCGTTTGCAGAACTTAATATTTTAAGTAAATTCGATAACAATACACATAGTATTGCTTCGTAAGGTTTTTTTCATACAAACTGCAAAAAACTAAAATCGGGAGAATTTTCGCACAGCGTGATGTACAAATATATATATATATATATATATATATATATATATATATATATATATATATATATATATATATATATATATATGTGTGTGTGTGTGTGTGTGTGTGTGTGTGTGTGTGTGTATATATTATTACATTATAACTGCTAAGAGCTGGCATAACAAATATTTTTCAAATTTATAGGTAAAAAAATGTTCACTAACGTTGCTATAGCAAAGCAATTGTTACCATGCCAAAACTTTCTAAGACAAAATAATAACTTTCGTTCAGTGCAAGTACCTAAGTACAAAAGTATATTTCATCGAAACGAAAAAAATAAAATACCGGAGTAATAGAAGTGTAGAAAAACTATTCGAATTTAATAACAAAGGGTAATTTATAATATTGATTGAAGATTGATTGATGTTTTGAAGTAACAAATGTTAGGAGTAGTTAACAAATGATCTGATAATGTGATTAACTATAACAACAAGAAAAAGGTATTTTATTGAAACTAAAGTTACAATCGATTTTCCTCACATAATGGTTTTCTTTAATGCAATTCTATGAAAAACAGCATTTCAGATTTTATTATAATTAGAAAGTTTTCAGTAAGGAGTTTGGAAAATATTAGATTTAACAAGTAAGAGTTACGACTACTGTTATTTAATTATATATAGTTAAGATATTCACATTGCATAAAATAAAGTTCATATGAATAACTTTGTATTTTTACCTGCATCTGAAGCTAAAAACTCAAAAGATAAACGTCGTTCCGTTTATCAATCTAATTATCTTGATATACGTTTAAAAAGTAAAATGACTGTTGAAGAGTCTGAAGTTCAAAATGAGGTTGAAAATGAGCAGGAGCAGGAGGAACAGGAAGATGACTTCAATGGCGGTGGTATGTCTTGTTAAAAAAGATGATTGTTCAAAGCTATTTGCACTTGATATTATATTTATCAGTTATTGTATATGCAAGTTTATTTGTTGCCTAATTTATTTTATTAGATTGTGAAAGTTTTTGTTTTGCAATTAAATAGTTATGTTTTAATTATTAATACAGTTTTCTAACATGCAGTGTCATTATAGTATATACGTACATAGATGTTTTGAGTTTTTATTTTATCGCAGAGAACTGCAGTAGTTCTTCAGTTTAATGAACATTTGTTTCTGAGATGTTTGCATTTAACGAACAGGCCTTTTTTATCATTGAGTACCTCGTATAGCGAACAAATAAAATATTTTGTTCTCGCTTTAACGAACAAATAAAATATAAATAATGTATTTGAAAGAAAGGGAAATTATACAAATTCATATATTTATTAAAAATTAATTGGTTGTTATTGTCGTAGGCGTACATTGGTTTCGTTTGCAGTACTCAAATAATGAGTATGTACACTTTAGTCAAATCGCTTTTGGAAAGCATTCAATATCATATATGTACTTATACAAAAACCCACAAAAAAACTCATATGATAATTCCTCAGAACTCGAATCACGTTTTTCTGCTTGTGAATTCTATAGAATTCTAATATATCTTTAGGATTTAAACGATTTCTTTCTTTAGTTAATAAAAAACTGGTCAACCACTTTCACTTTTTTTCTAGCATTTAAAAAAAGTGCAACTTTTTCTTACGCATATTTTTTTAATTTGCAATATCTTTGAAAACCAGATGCAAAGGTTTTCAAAAAGCCCTATTAGGCAATTCTTTTATAAGACTATGTGAAAGTTTAAATGAAAAGCTCTGTAGCAATCACATTTAAACATTTTATTTAGGTATGCTTTTATTTTTAATAATATACATACACTTAAAAAAAAACTTCTAGAATCCGATTCAAGTTGGTTGTTTGTAGAAATTACAGTACTGCAAATCCTAACGCAATGAAATGAGCTCAAGTTACATCTTGAAATGTCCAAACGAATTTGAAAAGTTAAAACAAAACAAGTCCAAAAATTCGAAATGTATTATCGAATTTGTTTCACCGTTGCCCAATACGTTTGAGCTATTTATTCTATACGGAACACAATTTGTAAGTCATATTCTTCAGACCAAAGTTTTCAAATAAATTTTAAAAATATAACTTTATTAAGCACTGAACATAATACGAAAAATACATTTCCAATTTGTTTTGTTTCTGTATTCTATTTGGAAAAACTTACTAAAAGAAAATATTCCTGAGTTAATAAATAAAATAAATGCACTTAAAACTAGAACTCGTCTGTCATAAAATCTAATCCTTATGTGTTGAATTAACTCGTTTACAAGTGAATTGTTGGCTTTTATCGACTCGAATAATTCGCCCAATTTCAGTTATAGTAACTTACTAATATCTTTAACGTTGTAAGTTCTTTGTTTTTTTTAACGAAGCAAATTGTCTACCATGTTGAACAACGATGACCAAAGATGTTTTACGTCATGTATAAGATTTGAAATTTTTGTTACTTCTCATTTGATTGATGACAAAGTGAGCAGCATTATTTACGTACGCGAGGCGAAACAAAAATTACTCATAGTAATACTAAAATTTTGTTTGTTTAATCAACCGAAATTAAATTAAAAATAGTCCATTTTAATTTAATCGGGTAGGAATTAATCGGTTAACCGATCCTATTGCTTGCCTCTTGAGAGAAGATTATTATTATTATGTTCCTATTCACTTGTGTTTTTGAAATCGTTTTCTGCTTTGAATTACGACATTGTTTGCACATGAGCGTTGTGTATGTAAGTACATACTTATATGAACATTTTTGAGTCGCAATTCCAGTTCTGCGGCTCTATGCTGCTCCCCAGAAGAGTAAGTGGCGCATATATACCATATATTCCAGTTCCCTATGTCATTTTAAATTAAATTTTCTTTTCTTTAACGGAAATTACTTAAAATCACTTTTCTCTATTAAAATTTAGATTAGAAAAAGCTGATTAGATATTCCTACATGTATAGGTTTTAATAATACTTGTATAACAAAATACTAATAATAAACTATATTTTTCTGGTGCGATATTTTTTTATAAACTACATAAAACATTGTTTAACTTGCAGTTCACATTAGTCATGCAAAATCACAGTTTACTGCTAATTTTTGTTTTAAAGAACAATCGAGTATGAATTTTTCTTAAAAAATACTCATATTGCAACATAAATATTTGTACTCTTTAGGAAGACTTTTTATGCGTTTTTTGCCCAGATTCTTTTAAATCCCCTACACCTCACAATTAATTCCAATTAATGTGAAGAAAATTGATTTGTATTACTCTCTACTTTAAATGAGTGTTCCTCATGATGAAATAAAAACTTTGCAAAAAAAATTTAACTGAACTGTTTTCTAAAATTATATTTAAGCTCCTTAGAGAATAGCTTTTTACATCTTGCTAGCTACTACTCATGAACAACAACGTCTCCATTTATAAATTTGATTTATTTTTCAGTTTCGCGGCCATTTTTTTAATCCTTAAAAAAGTAAATAATCTTAGAAAGCTTACATTTATTTTGTACAATCTGTGTATTTAAAATCTTTCTAATGGCTCTTTATTAAATATGATTCATTTTTATTTCGAAAGGTACCACTTGTCAAAGTATATACTACGTATGAAATACTTGTATGCAATCCTTTTCTTTCGAAAATCATCTCTATAATAAAAAAACTTCCTCATAATTTATACATATATACAACATATTGAGCACTGCTTTAGCGAAATAAAGAATAACATTACAATCGAAATCCAGTTCAAAACGATCATGATTATCAGAAAATACGTAGTGGCATTAAATGTTAAACAGCAGAGAGCGTGACTTATTAAACGAAGCAAACCCCTTCATATCTACCCTCCGGTTGCTAATCATACATACATACATACTATTAAACATACATAGATATTTTATATTAAACATGAACAGAATTTATTAGTCTATTGAGTTGCTATAAAATATTGTTACTCAAAAACTAATCAAAATTTTAATTTAACAGTTGAAGGTAAAATAGTTTATCTTTCGAAATTTTATTAGACACCGTTAGAGCGGTGGTCCGTTTTTTAAAATAGTTTTATGCTAAAAGAAATAGAGTTTACAATCGTCCCTGTTTCATAAGTCGAATCGAAGAAAATTTCTCGTTTTTAAACCCGATTCACATATTTCGTAAGCTGCTGATTTTTTTTATTTATTTATTATTTTAAAAAATTTGGTGTTTTATTCGAATCTAACTTCGAATCCACTAAATCACTAAATTTCCATACAATCATTTGCGAATCTCTCATATTTAGGAAATCATTCAATTTCAAAAACGAGTCGATTTATGAGAAAATCCTGGGCAGCATGTAGATTTTTTTGTTTTGTTTTTTTTTTAGCCGTAATTTAATAACATCTAGCACTCTTCTACAGTGAGTGAAGTTTAATTAGTAGCATATGGTTTACAACTCTTGCAAATTAACATTTTTCTATACGCTTCCCATGGATTAACTATTCGAATTTCTATAAATAAATAATATTTCGCCCTCAAAACACAAAATTCCGCCACATAGGCTTCAATTTCTAATCTTTTCCATAAAATACATGTACATATGTATGTTATTTTCAAATTTCATTAGCGACAACCTTGTTTTTAGTTTTAATTTTCAAATTTGATTTTAAAGAATTTTCTAACGATTTATTTTGCATTCTCTTCCAGTGAAGTTACGTAATGAACGCTTTGAAGCGACATTTTACTATATTTACCATTTATGTACCCATTTCCAATCCGAAATATGTTAAAAAACCTAGTATTAACTATAAAGAATACCTTGTTATATGGTTATAGGATCACAACTTTCTGGTATTGATAGTTTTTGTTGCTTCCATTTTTTCTCTTCACATGAGCCTATTTGTCTTTTTAAATCAATGATCTTTTTTTGTGTTTATACCATTACCTTCAACACAATATTTTTATTTTCATGAATATATAAATAATGAGTTTTGCTTAAGAATTGTACTAATTAAATACTCCCCCTCTGTGTTTAGTATTATTTCTTTTATTTTTTATGAAATGAAATTTGATCTGAAAGAATCTTTGTAATACACTCGTGCTGTAATTGTCAACGAGTCTGGAGTTCTTCACCAACTAATTTACTAATAATGACCCCTCAACCTTTTTTGTTTGCAGCCCATCCTCTGGGTAAAATTAAATCCTCTTCAGACTTAATAAATTTTGTTACTAATTTAAGTTTTTTTTACTAACTTTATTAATAATACAAGTTTTGTTCAATGTATGTACCACCCTTACAACGTTCATACAAAATTACGACTTTCCAAAACATTCTATATCACCACAGTATTAATAATACAAAAATATGACCGACAGGTATATACACTAGGCACTTTTTCATGAATTTTTTAGCATGTAACTTTTACTCACTAATAGAGGAGGGAGGAGAGGATGGTAATTGAAGCAAACGGGATAGCAAAACTGTCAGCACGTGAAGCTTCATAAAAAAAGTTTACAACATTTTTTATCCCAACTGTTTCACTTTACATTTTATTGGCAAATGTATAGTTTTATGCAAAATATTTCATGAAAAACCAGTCTTCAGCTTACGAATATCGCGTTCACAGCAATCCATTACCGCTACAATATCGTTAAAGAGAATTAGACTTTAGTTTCAAAATGGCATAAATAAATAATTTCATTGCTTCAGGTTCTATTCAATACCGGAGCAAGTTTAGAAAGAAGTTTAATAATTCGCTATCGTCGGAGAATGGTCAATTGGCAATATCATTTTAATAATGTGCCTTTATAACCAATTGAGTAGACAATATGTTGTACTGATGTTATTTGTTTGTACACTTAGACAATCGTAGCAACGTAGTTCTGATTGTCTTTTTCTGCCTGGGAAACTGTAACTGTTTCAAAAATATTATTTGATGAATAACAAGTACAAGTACATATTTACAAACATATTTTACAAACAAAAATTAACTTTCGTTTACCTAATAGCCTTTTGTCTAAGCATGTGCCTCTAATTTAATTTCGTTCGCTGTGCTTAATACCTGTTTAAATAATATCTATGTATATTGTAAAACATTAAAAAAAAATATGAAAAATGAGAAGTGTTGTAGATGAAATCATCAACATCGTATTTTTTATCAACAGCAAAATTTAATTAATTATTCATATACAATCAGCTAAGAAGAAGAGAGAAGGCAGTATAGAGTAGGCTTTGAACGTTAATAGCAGCTTTTTTTTAATATAATTGATTACAATTTGTTGAAAATATACATATGTAAATATAATATGGGTGCTGTATTTTCACGTTTACTTTGTCAACGTCCGAAAGGATTAGGTATTAAATGGACTTGAAAATTATTTTAATTTCTTATAGGGGAATTCTAAAAAACACCGAACAAAATTTTAAAACAATGTGATAATTAATGTTAGTAATAACATAAAGAGCAAAAATGTGACTGTGACTGCATTGGAAAAAAATTTAATCGTATAACAATTTCATATAAAAAAAACTATTTAGTTTTAAATTAAATAAAATATTTTAAATTATAAAGTTATTGTCATTGAAAATAGTTAAAATAACTATGAGGTTGGAAATATAATATGATTGTAAAAGTAAATGTGAAAACTCAATTCGGAATAAGAGTATAGTAACATGAGCATTAGACGCAATACAACAATTGTGGAAAAATTTACATTAATTAATAGAACTCATCAAATTAAATATTAACCATTATTAAAAAATATATATTTAGAGTGTTGAATTTTTATACCGACCGAGTTTATTTGAATTTGCAACGACTTTCTGTCAGATCCCACGTCTCAGTATTCTTTTTTTACTAATTTAGTCTGTTTACAAATTAAATTTGACATTGGCTGACGAAAAATAGTTCCAAAAATTTTATAGAACTATATTTGCAAGACATCAAAGTTGTTGTTGAAAAAGAGTGGTTTATAAAATTAAAATTGTAATAAATTTGCTTTAAATATCCACACCATTTAATAAAATATTCTTTACCGGGTATGTTTTCTGTTAAGTGTGTAACTCGCAGTCATATTGCCGAAGAATTGGTTAGTGCGCCAAACAATTATTTAACGGTTTAGTTTAAAATTAGTGAATGTATTACATACTACATATGTATGTACATATGTATATGAATTTTTAAACTTTGCAAGAGTGCTATATTAATGTTAAAAAAGGATAGTTTTATACAAGCAGAAGTATTATAGTTACAAGTAAAAGTTTTAGTGTTGCAAGCAGTAGAATATAAGCTGTTATCCTGGCATCAACTGTCCTGTTCAAGCACTTACATATAACAGACAATTGTATTAATGCATATAAAATAAGATAGTGAATAAGATAATACACATTTTGAGGGATTTACATCAATCTCCAATACATACACTTGCACAAATGCATTTAAATATACACATAATAATCAACATCCACCTCACAAGTCATAATAACATCAAAACGAAAATCACAGTTTATCCTAAGTTACGGAAATTCCATAAAAAGTGTCTATTAATTTTTATTTCAACAACTGCAGATGAATACGATTACGACTTAATTGTATTAGGAGGTGGTTCTGGTGGTTTGGCTTGTGCCAAAGAAGCTGTTGCAAAAGGCGCCAAGGTAGCTTGTCTTGATTATGTTACACCCACACCTTTGGGTACCAAATGGGGTATTGGTGGCACATGTGTGAATGTTGGCTGCATACCTAAAAAATTAATGCATCAGGCATCTCTACTGGGAGAAGCTATACATGTAAGTACAATACATTTTAATCCATACAATCGGATATATATTTATATATAACAATTCCTGTTAATACTTTAGGAAGCTGCTGCTTATGGCTGGGAAATTCCAAATATTGAAAATATCAAACCAGATTGGACCAAATTAGTTCAGGCTGTTCAAAATCACATTAAATCGGTAAACTGGGTGACTCGAGTGGACCTGCGTGATAAGTAAGCTTTGAATATCATTTTATTATCAGATTTTTGCCAGAAAAATTCATGAATTTTCTTTTACAGGAAAGTAGAGTATATTAATGGCTTGGGTTCCTTTAAAGATCCTTTCACCATTGTGGCTAAAATGAAAAATAATACGGAACGTTCAATTACTGGGCGTAATATTGTTATTGCTGTTGGTGGCCGCCCACGTTATCCAGATATTCCCGGCGCTGTGGAATATGGTATTACCAGTGATGATATTTTCAGTTTGGACAGGGAACCTGGTAAAACTTTAGTTGTTGGCGCTGGATGTACGTAATTTTAACGAACTCTTTACATAACCATACGTTAACGTACTTTTTTATTTTCTTTAAGACATCGGCTTGGAATGTGCAGGATTCCTTAAAGGTCTGGGTTATGATGCTACTGTTATGGTCCGTTCTATTGTATTGCGTGGTTTTGATCAACAAATGGCCAACATTGTCGCCGATTCGATGGTTGAACGTGGCATTAATTTCTTACACAAAACGATACCCAAATCTGTAGAAAAAACACCCGAGGGTCGCTTATTAGTAAAATACATCAATACTGAGACCCAAGAAGAAGGCAGTGGCATTTACGATACAGTTTTGTGGGCAATTGGCCGCAAAGGTTTGGTTGATGATCTCAATTTGGCTGCGGCTGGCGTTCATTTTAAGAATGACAAAATTGTTGTCAATGATGCTGAAGAGACAAATATTCCCCATATTTATGCAGTTGGTGATATTATTCATGGTCGTCCCGAATTGACTCCTGTAGCCATTCATGCTGGTCGTCTATTGGCTCGTCGGTTATTCGACAACTCCAAACAACTTATGGACTACATAAATGTTGCCACGACAGTATTTTCTCCTCTCGAATATGCCTCTGTTGGTATGGCTGAAGAAGATGCAATTAAAAAATATGGGGAAGATAATATTGAAGTATTCCACGGCTACTATAAGCCGACCGAGTTCTTTATACCTCAAAAGAGCGTACGTTACTGTTATCTAAAGGCTGTCGCAGAACGTAGTGGTGATCAAAAAGTATTGGGTTTGCATTATGTAGGTCCCGTGGCTGGGGAAGTTGTACAAGGTTTCGCCGCTGCTGTCAAGTAAGTTTTTCGAAACAGAAGTAAAAAAAAAATTACTTACGTTACATAATATATGTTCCTCAAAAAATTAACCGTAATTTATTTTTTCAGGTCTGGCCTAACTATGAAAATCTTATTAAATACTGTTGGCATTCATCCCACAACAGCTGAAGAGTTTACTCGTCTTGCTATTACAAAACGTTCCGGCTTAGACCCCACTCCCGCTACTTGCTGCAGTTAAAGAAATATTTGTTACAACATAGTAAAGAAAAGTACAACATCAAATACCCAACACTTTTCATGCATCCAAACAAAACTCTTCGTTGTACTCTTGTGTTATAGGTTTTCATTTTGATTTCCCAAAATAAAACAAATATATCTCTGTGAATTTGCCAGTAGAACTGGCATATTTTTCCAATTGGTATTTAAAGACTATTCATATGCCTTTGTTGATAATAGAGTCTTAAATTATTTCAAAATTTATTTTACGAAGTAAAATTTATAACTTAGAGTATACGTGTTACGTGTTATAGAAGAAAGAAATTTGTAATGGAAAATAAAACACCAAAATACTTTAATAAAAAGTTTCTAAAATTGTATACATACCCGTCGTTTTACTAATTACTTTTTCCATGTGCATTGTCGTCTACTCTCATTATAAAAAATATACGTATTTATTCACCTCGGTTGGTGTATTTATGTCGCATTTTTCGAAGTATTATGGTACCAACAACTCCAATAAGTATTTACATATTAGCGAGTTCGCCACTCACGATACCATTTTTACAACCTCCCTAACTTTCGAGGTAAATACGACAAACCCCAATAAAAGAGTGTCTAAATATTTTTTCTATTACATTACGTGTAAATCGTTGTCTACCAACTAGTTTACGTTGCATTTACACTTGTTTAACAAACGAATATGATCAACAAGTTGTTGCAATACTATAATCTTAACAGTTCTGCTTATTAAGTAAGATATTGTCGACGTCAGGTAAACCCAGCGGCAAAAAATAACACTTGTTGACAATTGTCTGACTACTACTGGTAGTCACTTCCCACTTTCTTATCCTTAGAGTGAGTACGCAAGTGCTATTTTTTTGGCGTCTGGTTGACGTGACTTTGAATAACTCTAATCATAGAGAAAGTATGTACATATATTTGAGTAGAAATATATTCAATTGAAATTGTCAATAAATTAATTTATATTCCGTGAAGAAGGACTTTTACTTAGTTTTTTGTTGATACTGGTTAAGAAATTGCCATCTTTTTTAACATGTAATCAGAAAAGCTTTTGGTTTCATGGTAGCATGATATTTGCTTCATTCGTACACTTGCCACAAATTATAAACAGAGAGCCGTTTCTCTATGTTTAAGACTAATTTATTTTCACATAAAATATATTTGCTTTTGTTTTTAAAAATTTACAAATACTTCCGTTTTCTTCAAAATTATAATTTTTTTCATATTTCATAGCCATAAAACATCTACTTAATTTATTTTTTAAGCCTAAGGTCTCTTTTAATTTTTAAATTTTTTATCGATATTTCGGTACTCATCAAGTACCATCTTCAGGATATTTGTTTATTTTATATAAATTTAAAAATATTAACATTTGAAAAATTATGAAAATTTTTTGTCATATTTCAAATAATAATCACATATTCAGAAAATATTTAAAGTAATTATATCAATATATGTACATAATAGACAAACGCACATACTTACATATATTTGTACATTGTCTATTATGTATATTGATATAATTACTTTAAACATTTTCTGAATATGTGATTATTATTTGAAATATGACAAAAAAAATTCATTATTATTTTTCAATGCATACAAAAATCAAAAGTTTGTTGTGGCTTTAGCTCTTCATATGCCGACATTTCATTGGTTGCTAAAACCAAATCGTCAATGAAGTTTAAGCAGTTTGAAAACATTCAACCTCGGATGTTTATGCCACATAAATCAAATACAATATGAGAATTTCAATATTGCATATGAATTACAACAAATACATAATCATAGTAGGTTTAGAATGTTTCTATACAAACCAACACTACAAACAATGTACTCAACGTGAGTCTATTTTATTTTTCTCTCAACACCCATACAATTAAACGCCCGTTGGTCGTTAATGATTGTATTCAGTTGGGAAAAAAAATAAAAATAAAATCTTTATTTTAAAACTTAAACTGCTTAAACTTCACTGACGATTTGGTTTTAGCAACCAATGAAATGTCGGCATATGAATAGCTAAAGCCACATCAAACTTTTGATTTTTGTATGCATTTTGCAAAGGCTCTAATTGTTTCTAACGATTAGTTGGGGAGAATATCCCAAATAATGAATTTTCAATATTAAGATTATTTTTCAATTGTTAATATTTTTTTTGGTCAACAAACTAGAACATATACCATATGTAGTTGTTGATATCATTCTTGCAAATAAAAACTTTACTAGTAGCAATTTTATAAAACTTTCTCGCCTTTTAATTTTTGCGCCTCTTTACTCTCTCGTTACAATTTTTATGTATTTATGTATATATTTATATATTGATTGTTTTCTACTGGTGTTGGTACTTCGCCTTCGTTTTAAACTTTAGATAAAGATTCAAGAAATTATATCCCTTTTAAATGATAGTAAAGGCTTTCAATGTGTATTTTTTTCATTTGCTTGAGTTGAATAACTTTTATTTTATTTAAATCTTTTTGTATAATTATTTTTACAGATTTTTATATTTTTTTATATATAAATTAGCTACACATCAATATAATTTCTATTAAATATATCTTTAAAAATAGTGTTAAAAAACGTTCTAGGTTAATAAAGTATATTTAAGTTTTGTGTTTTCATATTCACTTTCACAGATTTGTTGTTTTTTAAGTTTAATGTTCGAGTTAAAAACAACACAAGAAAACTTTTTGTAGCATGATTGTTGAAGAGTATATGTTGAAAATTCATATTGGTCCAGTGAAAAGTTTTTGAGTTGTATTTGATATTGTTTTAGAAATAATGAACGACATTTTCAAATTAACTGAAATAATAAAATGAAAAATTTGGGTATTTAAATAAATGAACTTTTGGGGGGGGGGGGGGGAAATTAAATATAATACATTCAATACGTAAAGAAACTTTCAAAAACTAATTTTTCCGAAATATAGCATTTGCTTTGTTCCATTTAAATGTTGTCATTTAGTATAGAAGTAAATTTTCTTACAAAATAAAATCGTTTTTATTTTCTCTCCTGAATATTTCCACAAAAAAATGTTTTTATATAGTTCAATTAATTTCGTCATTGAATCAATTACACGAGAACTTAAAACAAAAATATCCAATAACACTAGATAACATAATTTTTGTCAGTAATCAACATTCACATATGTACTCGATATCAGTGATACATACGGACGTACATACATACATATGTATGTGCATTGAAATGGCGGAATACCTTGATTTTCATATTTTTACTGCATTCCGTAAGAGCGGTGGGAAATCGGAGTAATTCAACAAAATCAAGTCATATAATTTTTTTTCTTTTCAAAACTTACCTGCAACATCTAGCAATAATAATTTTAGTTTTATCTTCTATTATTACTTTATTAAATTTTTGCTGCGATCAAAAATATTAATTCTTTTGCAAACAAGATTTAAGTGATTGTTCGAAAACAGTGTTTTTTTCAAATCAGAACTTTTCTTAATATTTGGTTCGTTTTTGTACTTTTTGGAAAACAGCCAATAAAAAATGTCGCATTATCGCTGCTAATAGACAAATATTTCTTGCTTCCCTAATTTTTTGGTGGAAAGTAAAATGTCTCTGAAATGAATCGTGTACGTTTTATTCACCATAAGAGCGCCGTTTTAAAGGCCAAATTCGAATTTATACTTAGCTGTTAGCGACTTTCAACTTCGTTGGTTTACACTATATTAGAGAGATCGATCTACTGTGAAAGTCATAGGCCAAATTCGATAACAACCCATTATTTTATTTATTATTCTTATTTTATTTTGTTCAAATTAACTTGTTTAAGTTTATAAATAGACAGACAGAAATACAATACATATGTACATATAAGTATATCACAAACTCCACTTCTTAAAACCATGAAAATGCAGAGAATAGTATCAGGAATTAGAATAAATTCGGATCTTTTCACATTGGCCTGTCATTGCAGAATGCTCTTTTTCTAGGTGTATTCACTGAATTGGATGGTATCTTGGATATATTGAGAAAACTAGATTTTTTTAAGGATTTTATTCATTAAAAGTTATTCCCAAATATTCTAAAAAAAATAATAATATTAATAAAAAAAATTCAAATCAAATATATGTATGTATCTAACTTATTTCGTTTCGTGTTTGTAGCTATAAAAACTTCCTAAGACTAGGCTTATATTTTTTTGAAATTCACAAGTAGTAGTTTTTAATTCATATATTTTTTGGGTTTGATTAAACATGAGTTTGAGTGCTTTTTCAAACATGTCTTTAAATATATTGTTTGTTAACACTTTTTAATATTTTAGTTCTCCATTGCTTTAAATTTAGAAGAAAAAAATTAAATACAATGCCTTTTTCACCATTTCAAGGCGATTTTTTTTAATACGATCGTAAATTATACTATCGTAAATTATGCTATCGTAAAAATACGATCGTAAAATATGCCGTTGTTAATGATTTTATTAAAAAATTTAATATTGTTGTTGGTTTTGTTAGCTCGGATTCTTCTCTAACGTCTAGGTGAACAGAATATAGGGTTGTTCCATCGCGCGTGTAGATAATGGCGGCCAGACATGTTTGATGGCATCTACCTATTATTCAAGCAATGATACTAAATGACCTGGACAAGTCAAACAATTGAACAGTGCAAATGATAAAGGTTTATTATCGAAAAAAAAAACGTTTGGAAGAAGGCCTCCAAAAGCAAAACTACCGTATTGTGGGATGATGACAGCAAACACGATGCTCTCCAATTGGCAATACATCCACAAAAAAGTTATTGTTACGTGCGGATTTTGGACAGGCGGCGTCATTAGACCGACTTTGTAGAAAACGGTGTTGGTGAGGTTTTCACGAACGCTCCAGAACGATGATAACCGTTTTGGCGGAAATTTAACGACATCTACCGCGCTAATTGACTCTACAGCCATTTCTTAAATTCGATCAGGGTCGTATTTGTTGTTCGGTATTCAAGAGAATTGCGTCTGACGCTCTCGCACGTATTGATAGTTTGCATCTACTTTCCGTAAGAGCAGAAATATCTATAAGTATTAAAGCCTGTTCAAACTAACTGTGAACTTTACGATCATATTTAAAAAATCCACCTTTTCAAACATTCGTTATGAAATCAATCGTTTTCTATCACAACGGAGTATTTACTAAATACGAACGAAAATTTTGTTCGAACATTTATAACGAAAACAACTATAAAAAAATTAAAGTAAAATAAATTGCTCTAGAAATTTTCATCTTATAAATAAATACCTAGTAACAGTGTCACATTCGTTTTTCAGTTTTAAAATCGTTTTCCGTCGCAAATCTGTCATGTCGTGCATGTGCAGTATTGGCATAGCTGCCAGATAAATTATCGATAATATCGCAGAATCTTGGCGATAGATCGCTAAAATAAAAACCGTAAAAATGTCGTTGTTACGTTTTTCAAAAGAAATATTTGTTTTTATTTAAGTAAACAATAACAAAACAGTTCAGTTCGCAGTATTTATGCATTTTAATAAAGAAACAATAAAAAATTAAATTTAAACAAGAAGTCTTCAACACATTTAAATTTGCAAAAAAAGTGAATAGAATAGAATAGAATAGAATAGAATACAACTTTAGCAAGTTTATATGTCGTAGTTACATACGTTGAGGTCGAAAAAACTGCTTAGCGAACGATTTGTTCAGATAAATTTGACTAAATATTATTTCTACATTAATAAAGAATTACCACATTCTAACTATTTTTTTTAATAATATACAAGAATTTAATCTTTATTTCGGAGGCCTTTTGCAAAAATCTAAGTTTCCAGGTAATTTTTTTTTTTGTACTCAATGATTTCGTCTTCATTCGGTCTATAATCTTGTTTTTCACGTCATTCAACAAAACGATTAAATTCATGTTATACTTAAGTTCTTTGACCGTTTTATCGATTTAATTTAATTAGTTTTTTAAGCTTAAGGTCTCTTAATTTCCAAAAAAAATATTTCATTAAGAAAAAAGACTTCATTCTTAAAAAATAAATTGAATTAATGCTTAAATTATTTTATGATGTCAAAGAAGTGTCTTCGCTGATTCTATGTTGAGAATTAATTGCCATTAAAATGTTAAATTTATCTTCGGTCCCAAAGTTCTATCAACAATTTACCCTCTTACAAACTATCTTTCTCGTAACTTTCTTTAAGGAATCATCTTATTCCTACAATTACATATACAAGGTGGCGCAAAAGTAATGTCATAATTTAAATTGGCCACAATATTTGCAAATGGCGCAAAATGTCACTCTGCTTTGACATTTATGATGTAGATATACTTATATAGAGAAATAGTTATCAACAAGCCATGAAGTAATGCACACCTCAAGAACGTGGAATTATTGTTAATGACAAATTTTCAGTCTGTTATTTTAACGCAGCGTGCATTTCGTCATCGTAAACAATTAAGCGTTTGAGGTGAACTGAGTTTGGCCTCGTGCAAACTGGTGACACTAAAGATGTCGGAAGAATTGGAAAGTCTCGTATTGCTCGTTTGATCGAAAACTGCTGTTGCCAACGTTGTCAGAAGGAATCCACTAACATTAACGAGACGACGATGCAAACAATTACTCATCAGCAGACGTTGCAACGAATATTGGTGAAAGATTTGAAAGTGTTTCATTAAAAATGTTCCACTAGAAACAAGGACATCCATACGAAGTCATTGCATGCTCTCAAATTGACTGTTTGGTGCAGCAATTATTGTAAAAAGTAATTGCTCTTTTTTTGTAGACGCCTATGGCACCACCCTAACCAGTAAATGGTGAATGTTACACAAAAATCCTAAGAGTTTTTTTTGGCGGAAATTGCTTGATTGAGTCTCAATCGTTGTTGATTTCAACGTGACGGAGCAACCGCTCACACAGCTCGGGCGACGATGGAAATATTGATACACAAATTTTCAGTCGAGTGGTCCCCCGTTTTTGAGATTTGAACTTGCTGTCAAAGTAGCCAGATCTAACAACAAGCATTGAAAATCTTGAAAGCTAGTATTGATGAAGAAACCAGCAATTTGGAGTCAGATGTTTTGCAACAATTCAAAATGTCGTAATACGAGCGCAATTATGCATCAAGTCAGAAGATGGCCATGTGAGCGATATAACTTTTTCGAATTAATATCATCAATTTTACACTTTCAAATAAACTTTTTTATGAAAACAGAGAACTTTTTTTCCATTTATAAGAAAATGGCAACTAGATTAAATTGTGGCATTACTTTGCACCACCTTGTATTAAAAAATTTATTTAGCCAAATCCAGTTTTAGGTAGTTATTCTTTACCGCTGTCAATAATTTTTACGTTTCGCTTCGCAACCTTTTGTTTATATCAATTATAACTCCAGTATATGTATGTATTATTTACAATTCTAATGTAATATTTACAGAAATAATAGTTGAAAATTTTGTAATGAGGTTCAAAGTTCTTTTAAAAGCGTTAAAATAAAAAATCCATTTCTGATTTCTAAAAATCGTAAAAATTTTGGGCAAAAATTGTCAAAAAAAATTTTTAATTCAAAAACGTCAAATCTGGCAGATGAGTATTCGAATTTTTTTTCTGCTAAAATTGTCAATTTGTGAAAGAGCTAAATTTATGACAACATTTAATAAATGGGGATCAGCCATGTTCAGTAAATCGACTCGTTTTGGAAATCTAATAATTTCGTGATTTTTTGCATTCAAAATTAAAGAGTCTTTGTTATAATGGATCTAAACTTTTTGAAAGTGTTTTTGTTTAGAAAAAGTAATTTTTTCATAAAATTTTCGACTTTTGTGTGTGTTTATTTTCTGGGTATTTATTATAAGAATACTAAATTTGATTTAGTTTCGACCAAGTTTCGTTGTTTTCTTTAAAACGAGTAAAATGAAATGAATTCGGTTCACACAACACCAAATATGGGAATTTGTTAAAAGAAAAAAAAAAGAAATTTGGTCGGACCCGATTTGCAGAACAGGGCCGATAACATACACTGATTTCTAATAATAAAATAGACATATAAAACAAAGAGGAGAAATCAAAACTCGAAGATAATTTGATCTAAACAAAGCCAAAAATCAACCAAGATAAATTGTGAAATAATTATAGAATTTTCGATTATGTTATTGTTTGTTCTTTTGTATAGAAAATAGAAGTTGGTTTCACACATTTTCTTTTCTTTTTTTACAAATATTTATTTTAAATTTTTTGTTTTGTTTTAATATTTATATTTAGTTAATTTACACATTTAAACATACATTAATACATTATTATTGTGTTATAATTATTATAATTTATTTGTATTCAATTACATTGGATGTAAATTAAATATACATTTTTTATTACACGTTAAATTATCTTTCCAGTTAATTATTTGTTTTAGTTTTAATAATTATAAACTAGTTTTTATATTTAAGATTAGATTTAAATTTTATACAAATTATATATAATATATTGATTATTTTATTTATTGTAAACTCTATATAACTTGACTATAATTCCACTTTTTTTGTAATCTACTTTTTAGAATGATTTTTTTTTTTTGTAATTTAAAAACTTTTAGAATAACTTCACTTAAATTATTACACACAGATTTTCTAAATTTGAAGAGTGAAGGGAAGCAACTAAAATAGGGAGACAGACAGGTTTTATAGGGTTTGAGTTTTTTTTCCATATAGAGATGAAGGTAAAAAAAAAAATATTCTTAAAAACTGGGTTTTCAACTTAATTTCCTTTTGATTATTATTATTTGATTTTCATATTGCCATGTTCTTTTTTTCTTTTTATATATGTATATATATATATGTATGTATGTATATATTTATCTTTTAGATAATTTTATGATTTTCTTTTGTTTCCATTTTATTTCCTTAAACACAAAAATATTGCGTTCGACTAAAATAATATTGAATTAAAACTTTTATAAGAATATTCTAGTTAAAGGGACAGAGGCATACAAGATAAGTGAAAGAAATTGATTGGTGCTCAAAACGAAGGCTATGATGCATTTGCTAACCGGCTCAGTGAAAAATGGCCAAAAACTTAAAATGAACCCAATTTTTTTTTTGTAATTGTTTTCAATAGGAAAGTTTTGGGGTCATTTTTCTTCGAGCCATCTTAAGATCCGCTGATAGTATTTTTTATATTTCTTTTTCGAATTTGAGTTTGATACTCAAAATCTTTCTAAATTCATATCATCTTTACAAAACACTCGCTTTTATTTATCTATTAATTTTTTTAAATCAATTTCTCTCAAATACGCCATAGAGTTTTGCTGTGATTAGGGGTTGTGTTTTTAGAAATATTCTTCTAGGTAATTAGTAAAATTTTTATTTTCTTCAACAAAGCGTTGTCTTTTTGGTGGTTTCTGTTACACAACAACGTTACAACAATATTTAGGTACTGTCCCATTAAACACGACAGAAAATTTCGTTCGAACATTTATATTGGAAGCAAAGACTATTTTAATTTTTTTGTTCTAGATTTTAAACAGACAAAAAATTGATAAATTTTAATGCAATGCAGAATGAAACATTTAAAAATTGAAGAAAGTGAGATAATTCCAAATAAAATGAAATAGATCACACATTTTTTACTTGATGAAGTAACAGAAAGTCATGTTCGAAGGAAACTTTCATTCACATTTAGACGGTCATAACTTTAATATTGTCGAAATTAAAATTTATTTGTGAAATAATCTAAAGTAAAAAACTTGTAATATGGCGCTGTTTATTTTTTTTTTCTCTATAAAAAATATTTAATTAAAAAAATGTTGCTTTTGAACTCAGTTATTTTACGAAAATAATATATCCAAATTCTGGATAACAAAACACAACATTATTTGAAACACTTTTTTAAAGCTTAAACTTGTGATGTAGAAATGTATATCATATTAATTAATCTCTGACTGCTAACTTGTAAAAAATGGGGTTAAAAAATATATACATTTATTTAAAAACTGATGTATTTTTGCAAACCCTTTTTTGATATCTTCTATATTTGCTTGTTGTCTTATATCTTTAGACATAAAATCAGCAGTTTCGTAAGTAATAAATTTTCAAAAGAATTTAAATTCACCGAAATCTTGCATTTCACTCGACAGAGCATTTAGATTTAAAAAAAAAACTGCACTTGGAAAAATCAGATATATGATACAAACTATTCCCAATATTGATATAATATTTTCAAACTAAATCTACAACAATAAATCGTTTTCCATAACACAATTTATTAAAAATTAATTTCGGTTTTAGACAATTTCGTTCGTTGCTTTCATAAATTTTTAATAAATTGAACTTGATTTACTCGTTAAAATTGCATGTAAAAAATTTTCATATTATTCCAAATATACACAGTTTCGTGCAAGAAACTTCATGAAAAATTTTATTTGTACAGATTAAAGATTGAAAATATATATATTTTAGTGGGTTAAAGCTGTTTATATGCCGACATTTTATTCACCCATATTCTACTTGGCAACGGCAATAAAAGACAACGCCTTTTTTTATTTCTTTGTTGCAAATCGGTATTCCAGTTGGCAATATGTTTGGTATTCTGACCTTGATATTGTCTCTAATTGCCTTTGATTTTGTCGTCGGCATTTTTGGTGTTGTCTTGCGCTACTGTTGTGTTAATAATTATTAATATTATAATGAAAGTTCATCTGTATACTTCAACTAATACTAAGTTTGAAAAACCTTAAATCTCGCATGCTTGTTATAAAAATTTCCAAACAAAATTGTATATGAGAATTATAAATATATACTCATATTTGAGAATTACAAATATATATAAAATAGAATTTTTTATATTTATAAAGAACACAATAAACAATTTATATTTGATATTGTTAATTGAACATTTTTATAAGTGGTTGGATACTTTTGTTTTCGATCAATTGATTTAATGAGTAATTTCATTGAAATAAATTTAAATTGTGGATATATTTCTAAGAAATATATTTTCCTGATTCAATAGAAATGTATAAATACGAAAGGTTATAAAAGTTCTTATTCTCCCCTGATCTCCCGTCTACGTAAAATCAAAACGTACGGAACAATCATAGGATTATTGTTACATTTATTTGGGACAAAATTTTAACCAATGCTCGTACTGCTGGAAAAACTTTCATATATAATTAAATTAATTAGGGAGGATAATTATTTTTAAACTTTTTTTCAGTGTTCTGAAGGCACGTTGAATTTCATTACTATCGCATTAAAGTTAAACTTACGAAAAATTACACAAATATTTTCGATTCATGAGAATCAACATTTCTTAGATTATATTTTTGTTTTATACTCTATTACAACAGTCAAACTTCCATAACATGAATCACCAATAGCCGAAAAATAATTCAACATAAGCAGGTTTCGATATTATTGTATTAATTAATTTAAAAAATCTTTCAACAGATTTGTTTCAACGAATAGAAATTTCTACTTATAATTTTTCCAGTTATGGAAGTTCGACTACATTTAAAAAAAATCTGTTTTATACTCGTACACATCTAAATCTTAAGGTATATCCTTTCGAAGATCATATGAATATATTTTTACATCTACATGTATCACACACCTTTTTCTTGATCCTTTTTCCTAATTAGAAAATTACAGTTAAGGCAAGATTTGCAGTAATAAAAATGTTTATCGAATTTAAAAACTTTAATTTAATGAAATTTTCAAATTAAAAACTAAATAACAATTATATAAAAACAATTACACAAAAATTGTCTAAAATCTCAGTAGAATTTTTTTTTACATCGGTTCAGCTTAATTCTTATTAAAAATAAACTGAGAATGTATTACAACAAATTAAAGCCCTACACAAAATATTGTATTGGAGCGGCTGTACCATTATTGTCATTTAAATTGTATTTTCGAAAACAACTGAAAATGATTGCCTCCTTTACTGTATTATTTACGATCAATTTTAATTCTTCTCTAAAATAATACATTTCAAGTCAGTATTTACATTTTGTATTCTTTTATTGTCCTTAAATTAAATTAAGAACTCAAATTTTTACAATATTGAAAAACTCGGAATAATTATTCCATAATAAAGCCGTAGAGTCAAGGTCATAGTGGAACATGTCATTTTACTAATAATCTTTTAATACAAGGTTTACGTACTTATTGGAAACTTCCTTAATTATAATATCTTCGCTGGTAAATGTTGTCATTAAAAATTTTTCAGTTCCTAGAATTTTCGTTTCTGACAAAAAGTGTTATACTTATCTTGACCTTCATTTGCAGCAGTGCAGATAAGAACATGTTCTCTATGTTGCACATAAAACATGGGTAAATATGGGTGTTTTCCTAAACGCATGTTGCATTGCAGTAATACTACTCTGTTCAATAGAAAAGGATCATTGAAATTTCTCGGGCTACGTGCATACGATTAGGGATTTTTTCTTTTTATGTTTTCATATTTGTTGTTAGCTTAGTTTGTTTGTGAGAGCCATAAAACAGTTAGATGGTTTCGATGCCAAACTATATACCCATAATTCGTCACCAGTTCTGACCCTTTGAAGCAAATGTGGATCGTCGTTAGTGACGACGGTTTGTTTGTTTCAGAAATTTTATGGCATGAGCCAACCGATATTCCGACATCCTCTGCAACTTCCGTAATAGTGATTCGATGATTCTTCGTAGCAATTTTCCCCACTTTCTCAACATTTTCATCGTCTTTGATGTAATGGAGCGTTGTCTTTGAAAAGCTTGCACCACTTGTAAACATTTCTCTGACTCAGAGTACAATCACCATATGCCACTCAAGTGCAACTAACAACATATGTTTGAGATAAAGGTGCCAACATAAAAAAATCCCTAATCGAATGCACTTAGCCCGAGAAATGTCAAAATGCTCCTTTTCTATTGAACAGAATAGTACATTGCAACTGATTCCTAAACGTTGTGTCTAAAACTTTGACAATATATTCTGCCGATGCTCAGAGAAAATCAAACTGTGCATCAAAATATTAGATGTAATGTAATTTAAATCACAAAAAGTCAGCCATCTAGCATGTTTTGTACTCAACTTTAATAATAACAATAAAACAACAACCTTTAGCAGCCAATTAATGCGCTGTCAAAATCGTATTTTCCTATTGAAAATCGTTGACGCCGCGCTATTTGGATTTGACTAAGATTTGGCTTTCGGTTCGGTTTCTAAAATGTATGTACTTTACATTTTATTTCAAAATACAATATCGTCAAATTCATTTAAAAAGGACGTGTGTAACGTTAGAAATTCTGAAAGTGGAGATAGAAAAAAAAAGAACTATAAAATATACTTGGAATTACAAAAAATAATGTAGGAAAAGCCCTAAACTGTTTTGTTTAGTTCTAGCATCCTTTTGGATATATTTTTAAAATGCATTTTCCAAATTAAAAGAAATATGTATATGTTTGTATATATTTTATTTATTTGAACTGACGGATCTATATTTGTTAATTAAATCTTCGCTTGGAGTCCAATCTTCCAACTCTCTGCTTCTAACAAATTTGCTACACTTGCAACTATACTTTAAGTCTATTCGAAAGTTTATTTTTCATCAGTATTATTTGAAAAAAAAAAATCCGTTCAACGGAAGTGATACTATGAGGCAAAGAAAAAGAAATTTGAATATAAATAGAACAAAACCCAGTATTAAGTGCAATTTTTCGGAAAGGGGCAAAACTTTCACCTTTTGTCTAAATACAAATGATGCAAAAGGATGCCTTTCAAAAATGGATCAAGGGCTCGAAAAAAATTGATACTTTAGGGTCACAACAGTACCATTGACCACAAATTCTTTTAACGTAGCATAAAGAGTGTGAGACAGAGGGAAGGTAAAAAATTCGATTATTGTCAACAATAATCGAACGCCATTATTTAATAACTCAAAGTTTCCCGTGTAAATACGTAAACCTTTGCTAGGCCGATTATACTTCCAAAAAATCATCTGAGCTGAAATAATTCAGAATATTTCTCAATTAATAGCCAACCTTAGCTCCAAAGTAAGGATGTTTCAAGAGGCGATATTATCGTTGTTGTCAACCATGATACCGTTTAAAAGTAAATTACTGATTTCGTTTGTTATTTTGGATCTATCAATGACAAATATTCCCTAAATTATTATGTGTGTAGTATGTACCAGCTCAAATTGAGACCGTAATATGTTTTTTATCTTTGATGTGATTGATGCTGATTTAAGCGCTTAATCATTTGTGTTTATTATAAATAAATTTAAATAAACTGAGTTCAAATTTCAACGCTGTCTGAATCAAATTTAATAAAGAGAAGATTATATATACATATAGGCATAGATAAAAGTATACGGGTGTCGTGGCTCGGGATGATTATCTTTTCATGATTAAAATTTTCTTTAAGTGTATGTGTGTGTGTATAATATATATAAATAAATCTATGACAAAATTACTTCATTTTAAAAAGATTTATGTTTAATTTTAAAGAGTTCTGCTCCTTACTTTTTTCTTTAGTTTTTTATTTGTTTTTTTTTTTTTCTTTTCTTTTATTTATTGTGTGGTGTGTTTGCAAAATCGTTGATGGTAATGATGGGCGGATCTGTTTTTTTTTCTTTCAATAATTGGTTTTCTCTATCAAAGAAATTCTCTTTCAATAATTGTGGCGCTTCTATATGAAATTTGTATTTGAATTGTTCTTTAAAACAAACGAACAAAAAAATTGTGTATTTTAATGTTGTTTAAACTGATTGAAACGTGGGACTGACTACTGACTGACTGTCTGACTGTGTATTTATAAAATGATGTTTGGTTATAAATTTTATTCTTAAACTAAATATACAATGTATTTAAGAGCTTAATCGTTGCAGTTTGTTCTCTTTTTTGTTTTTGTTTGCTTGTTAGTTAATTTGTGTGATTTGTGTCATGTTTGTTTGACAAAGGTGGGAGCATTTCCATTTTTGTTTTGTTGATTTGTTGTTTTTAAATGTTTTTTTTGTTTTCAATTTTTATTGAACGTGTTGTTTGTTTAAAATAGTGTTGTTATTGTATATTCGACTCATAGTCTTTGCTTCTTGTTGTTAGGTTATCTTCCACTATATCTCCAATTGTCTTTTTTCCCTTTTTGCACACAAACGAGTATAGTTTTCTTTGAGGGCTGTTTTTGATATTATTGCTTTGTGTTTTGTCTAGCAAATCATTGAAAGCCAGCCTTCAGTTTTGTTTATTTTTATTACAACCATTTTCCAAATATAATTGCAATGTTTTGAGTTTAATTAGTGGCAGCTCCAGAACGCCAAGTAACAATAGGGGCCTACAACGGAAGTGAAAGAAAAAGAAAAATAATAATGAAAGAAATTATTATTGTATTTATTTAATTTTTCCAACTACTCTATAAATAATTGGTTGGATTTCAATTTAGTTGAGTTGTTTATTAATAATCCACAGTAATTTTTCAATCTTCTTAAAAACCTTCCACAAGCCCTTTTGTCTACTACATATATACGAGTTTATATGGGATACAGCGCCATCTTCCAACACTTCACCGAAGAATTTGGCCATAAACATTACAATGATTTTTGACTGTTGTTGGCTCTGGGCTTCTCTGAATGTTGCAGTATTTTGATGCGTGCAAAGAGGAAGGAAAAGATGTCATAGTTGCGCACAAAATCGTACGATTGCAATTTCATCAATTGTAACGTGCAAACGCTGCCTTTTCTAGATGATGCGATCATATTTCGACGACGTATTGTATGAAGGTCATTCTGCTTTTAGAATCTACATTACGAGAATTAATAACGAATTCTAGGTCACATTTCCTTTCCCCAAGCGGAGCCGTAATGGAATACTGCTTGCTGGTATGCGTCTTTGGATGGCAGCTTTTGCAGGAGTGTTTGCAAAGCCCAAAGACACTGCTGATGATTTCGTGGAACAGAAACAGTTTTTGCCATTCGGGTGGATGCGATTTTCGCTCTGCACCCTCTAGTAGCTGTTTGAACACCAACTGTTCTCAGAAATTTAACAATCAGTATATGTGATCGGAATCCATTGATTTCAAATCATTCATTTCGAGGTGGTAATGGTGAATTTCGATCGATTTTGAGAGTAAACTTCAAATTATTATCTTCCAAGAAACCTACCAGTTATTAAAATTTAATTATATATATTTTTTTAATTGATATTCTGGTTTCTATTTTGAAAGAAAATAATTCGAAATTAGATAAAATTTGATTATCAAAATCGATGAAAAAAAATTCATAGCTCCACTTCAAAACGATCGTTTAGAAAGCGATGGATATTCATCATATGCCTGTATATTGTAGTTCCATCAATTATACATAATTACGTTATCAATATCATGGAGCTGCCAAAATACAGTTTATCAAAATACAATTAAAAATTAAATTAACTGACCTTAACATTTCTAATCCGCAACATGAGCTGTTTAACAAAGTGTGTTTCTTCTTTAAATTGATTACAGAAAATTTAATATTGAAATTTATTATTTTGGAATATTCTCCCCAACAATTAAGAGTTTCATAAATTTATTGTTTATTGTGGTTCAGTTGTTCATATGCCGACATTTCATTAGTTGCTAAACTAAATTGCCAGTGAACTTTATTTATTCAGTTTGAAAACATTCAACCTCATGTCTTTATGCCAAACAAATCAAATACAATGCGAGAATTCCCTTTCGTATATGATTATTACAAAATTAATAATTATAGTAGGCGTTTATATATATAAACAGCACATCCTTCTATGAATATTTATTTTGTAATATTCATACACGATAGGGAATTCTCGTATTGTATTTGATTTGTTTGGTATAAGATATGAGATTCAATGTTTTCAAACTGGTTAAAGTTCACTGGCGATTTTGTTTAGCGACTAAATGATACGTCGGCCTAAGAACAGAAACAGCTAAGGACACAACAAACTATAAATTATAGAAAACATTATTTCTACGCAAGCAATACTTCTTTAGAACAATGCACCGGTAGCATCTTTGAAACTATTCAGCATTAGATAAGTTGATTGTTAGAAGTTCGTCCACAAAATAGTTTCACGGGTAGAGGAATAAAATTCGAAAAATTTTTATCCTGATTGAAAAAAATATCATATATGAATTCAAACAGCAAATTCTTGCTTTTGGTAAATGATATGAGTTCTAATCTTTTTAAATGTCCTTAATGTTTTTCATATTGTACACACTAGAGCCCTGAACAATATATCTTAATGGCGTGTTTAAGACATTTGCTTTCTTTCACCAAGATATCTTGCGTCAGGCTTTGGTTCACGCGTATACAGCGCAAGTTTTATAAAATTAATACAGAGGATGCTTCTACACACGAGTTTGTACTTACGTATGTATGGTATATTCCTTTTTTGAATATCTAAACAAAAATTATTTCATACCGTTCAAAGGATGGTTTCTAAATATAAGTAAATGCATCCCAAAAAAGTAAAATATAAAAAATTACCGGGTTTGGGAATAAGTCACCTCCATTTGCAGTGAGAAATGTCTTCAGAACATTTGGATACCTGACCGGAAGGATAATAACGAAAATACGATCGCTGTACAGCGATGCAACTTGTCGAGTTCACTTCGGAGGGAGGGAAAGCGAACCATTTGATATAGAAAACGGTGTAAGACAAGGTTGTCTTCTGTCCTCGTTACTCTTCCTCATAGTGTTTGACTCCGTCGCGACGAACACCAATGGTGAGGCGAGAGATGGTATAAAATGGAAAATTAATAGTCAACTTTATGATTTGGATTATGCAGATGACATATGCTTGATGTCACATACGATTCCCGGAATACAATCCAAAATCAGCAAACTGGAAACAAACGCAAGAAAACCATGATCATGTGGATATTAACTAACATCACAACACCAGTAAAGCTAAATGGTAATATCAAAGATGGAGGAGGCGATTCCGATTTGAAGCGCGTATGTCTCCCTCAGTCGTCACAAAGTGCAAGAAAACACAAGGTTTGCATTTTCAACACCAGTGTAAAATCCGTACTGTTGTACGATGCGAGACATTGAATGTTAACAGTTCTATAACCAAAAAGCTAAAGGTGTTTGTAAACAAATGCCTGAGACGCAGAATGTCAACATTCTGGCCAAGACGTATATGTAACGACGATCTACTCTCTATCTGTGATGAGGATCCAATTGACGTTGAAGTCCGACGAAGAAAATGGCGCTGGATTGGCCACATCCTGAGAAGGGAAAATTCAAATATCGCTAAAGAAAGTCTTCAATGAAACTCACAGGTCAGAGAAGCAGTGGACGTCCCAGGATAACGTGTCGCATATAACCTGAGGCTGAAATGAATTGTCTTGGCAACAAATAAGACATCAGTCCTGATTCTCAAAGTAAATTGTAATTGCGAAAGTGATCATTGTCAGAAAACCTTTAAGAAATAAAATATCTGTACTCTGCCACATTTTGCTGTGGCTCAGTTTGATAAATAAAGCGGGTGCAAAATAAGAAACATAAGCTTCTTATGTACCATACATGCGATACTTGGGCGTACGAGTACACAATAATATTAGTTTACCAATACTTTTGCAATCGCACCTGTTTTCTATTAATCAGGAAGGCCTGATGAGTATGTCGTAGATGACGTACTTGCTTAAATGTACTACAATTAATATATACTTTCTATGGAAGGTGCCAACCCATCAAGAGTCCAAATGATGTGTGTAAGGTCGGTTCTATATTGAAATGTAAGACCACTTAGTATATATGTGGTATTATATATTATTACTTTCAAAGAGCAGAAAGTGTCCAGAATGGCCTACAAGAAGTGGTAGTAGGGACTTGTGTGTCGTTTTCTTCGGTAATTTCAATATCTAGTTGCTAGTCTGCTATAGCACTAGCATAATAATACGTCGTTTAATTCGTACGTCATCTACGACATACTTAATACGGATTTAAATAACTCAGGCGACATCTCCTAATGTCACATTGAAGGAAGGCCTGATTAATAGAAAACAGGTGCGATTGCAAAAGTATTGGTAAACTAATATTATTGTGTACTCGTACGCCCAAGTATCGCATGTATGGTACATAAGAAGCTTATGTTTCTTATTTTGCACCCGCTTTATTTATCAAACTGAGCCACAGCAAAATGTGGCAGAGTACAGATATTTTATTTCTTAAAGGTTTTCTGATAATGATCACTTTCGCAATTACAACTTACTTTGGGAATCAGGACTGATGTCTTATTTGTTGCCAAGACAATTCATTTCAGCCTCAGGTTATATGCGACACGTTATCCTGGGACGTCCACTGCTTCTCTGACCTGTGAGTTTCATTGAAGACTTTCTTTAGCGATATTTGAATTTTCCCTTTTCAGGATGTGGCCAATACAGCGGCATTTTCTTCGCCGGACTTCAACGTCAATTGGATCCTCATCACAGATAGAGAGTAGATCGTCGTTACATATACGTCTTGGCCAGAATGTTGACATTATGCGTCTCAGGCATTTGTTTACAAACACCTTTAGCTTTTTTGTTATAGAACTGTCAACTTTCAATGTCTCGCATCGTACAACAGTACGGATTTTACACTGGTGTTGAAAATGCAAATCTTGTGTTTTCTTGAAATTTGTGACGACTGAGGGAAACATACGCGTGTCGTTCTTTGTTTATCCCGCTCTTCAAATCGGAATCGCCTCCTCCATATTTGCTAGTCATGCTACCTAGATAGCAGAATTCAACGACGTCCTCTATGATATTACCATTTAGCTTTACTGGTGTTGTGATGTTAGTTAATATCCGCATGATCATGGTTTTCTTGCGTTTGTTTCCAGTTTGCTGATTTTGGATTGTATTCCGGGAATCGTATGTGACATCAAGCATATGTCATCTGCATGATCCAAATCATAAACTTGACAATTCATTTTCCATTTTATACCATTTTCCGCCTCACCATTGGTGTTCGTCGCGACGGAGTCTAACACTATGAGGAAGAGTAACGAGGACAGAAGACAACCTTGTCTTACACCGTTTTCTATTTCAAATGGTTCGCTTTCCCTGCCTCCGAAGCAAACTCGACAACTTGCATCGCTGTACAGGGATCGTATTATCGTTATTATCCTTCCTGTCAGGTATCCCAATGTTCTCAAGACATTTCTGACTGCTAGTGCAGGTGACTTATTTCCCAACCCGCTAATTTTTTTATTTTTTGGGATGCTTTATATTTACAACCCATCATTTCAATAATATGAAATAATTTGTGTTTAGATATTCAAAAAAGGAATATACACATGTATACGTATGTACAAACTTGTGTGTAGCAGCACCCTCTGTATTATATTAATTTATAAAACTTGCGCTGTGTACGTGTGAACCAAACCCCGGCGCAAGATATCTTGATGGCGTATTTAATAAATCTGAAAGAAAGCAAATCTCTTAAACGTGCCATTAAGATATATTGTGCAGGGCTCTAGTGTGTACAATATGAAAAATATTAAGGACATTTAAAAAGATTACAACTCATATCATTTACCAAAAGCGAGAATTTGCTGTCTGAATTCGTACTTATATGATATTTTTTTTAATCGGGATAAAAATTATTCGACTTTTATTCCTCTACCCATTAAACTATTTTGTGGACGAACTTCTAACAATCAACTTATCTAATGCTGAATAGTTTCAAAGATAATTTATAGTTTGTTGTGTCCCTAGCTGCTTCTGTTCTTAGGCCGACGTATCATTTAGTCGCTAAACAAAATCACCAGTGAACTTTAACCAGTTTGAAAACATTCAATCTCATATCTTATACCAAACAAATCAAATACAATACGAGAATTCCCTATCGTGTATGAATATTACAAAATAAATATTCATAGAAGGATGTGCTGTTTATATATAGAGAAAGCCACTATGATTATTTATTTTGTAATAATCATATACGAAAGGGAATTCTCGCAATGTATTTGATTTGTTTGGCATAAAGACATGAGGTTGAACGTTTTCAAACTGAATAATTAAAGTTCACTGGCAATTTAGTTTAGCAACTAATGAAATGTCGGCATATGAACAACTGAACTACAATAAACAATAAATTTATGAAACTCTTAATTGTTGGGGAGAATATTCCAAAATAATAAGTTTCAATATTAAATTTTCTGTAATTAATTTAAAGAAGAAACACACTTTGTTAAACAGCTCAAGTTGCGGATTAGAAATGTTAAGGTCAGTTAATTTAATTTTTAATTGTATTTTGATAAACTGTATTCTGGGAGCTCCATGATATTGAAAATGTAATTATAATTGATGGAACTACAATATGCAGGCATATTATGAATATCCATCGCTTTCTAAACGATCGTTTTGAAGTGGAGCTATGAATTTTTTTTATCGATTTTTATAATAAAATTTTATCTAATTTCGAATTATTTTCTTTCAAAATCGAAACCAGAATATCAATTAAAAAAATATATATAATTAAATTTTAACAACTGGTAGGTTTCTTGGATGATAATAATTTGAAGTTTACTCTCAAAATCGATCGAAATTCACCATTACCACCTCGAAATGAATGATTTGAAATCAATAGATTCCGATCACATATACTGATTGTTAAATTTCTGAGAACAGTTGGTGTTCAAACAGCTGCTAGAGGGTGCAGAGCAAAAATCGCATCCAACCGAATGACAAAAACCGTTGCTGCTCCGAAATCATTAGCAGTGTCTTTGGTTTTGCAAACACTCCTGCTGCCATCCAAAGACGCATACAAGCAAGCAGTATTCCATTACGGCTCCGCTTGGGGAAGGGATATGCGAACTAGAAGTCGTTATTAGTTCCCGTAATGTAAAAGCAGAACGAAATTCATACAATTCGTCGTCGAAAAATACTTGCATCAGCGAGTACGCATCAGAATTCTTACGAAGGGTTTAATGCTTCTTGGAGCAACCGAGACATCCTTTTTCATCTTTGCCAGCACCTAATGATCAACGTTAAGAGAATCACAGAGAAGTAAATCAACAGCTGTCGAAACACATCGTAAAGTCGAAGGAAAAATGCTTCAGCGACGTGGTGAAAGGTCAGCTTTCATCAGTAGCTGTGACTTAGATTTGGCAATATCGTGTGCAAATACGATACACTCGTAGTAGGCAATTTAAAAATAAATACATATTTTTTGATTTTCTTTTTTATAACAATTTTAAAAAATACACTTAATTTGTTGACGATACTTTTAGATGTTACATAATCGGAATTTTTGAAACAGTATAAGAATCATTTCCAAAGGATTAGCAAGGACTCGTTACACACATTTCCTGAAAGCTCAAAGGCAGACCGTTTCAAAAATGTTGTTAGCATATTCAGTCCTTCCTCAGGAGAGATGATATTGGTTCAGGTTTATTGAGGGATGAATTCACATACATGCAAATATTATTATGCTCGGAGACATTACTCAATCATTTGGGATAGACCAAACATAACATGTTTACCAAAAGAAGGTTAAAAAATTATAACCGGAACATTTCTTAGAAGAAGCGCAATAACAAATGGAATATTGTTGTAGCGTTATAGGACCATTTCGGAAAGACCTGCTAAGCACGCTATATATCGTTTAAAAGCTCTTAAGTGAATAGAATTTAAGTATTCGAGTGTTTCTGACTATCCTAAACAAGTTTTTAACAGTCTGCTTTCGAACTTTCAGGAAATGTGTAGCAAGTGCTTGCGACCCTTGGGAAATGGTTCGTGTAACTGATCCGAAAATGACTATAACGCTTAAACAGATGCAACATTTCACGTGTTGTTAATAATTAATAATAATTAATAATAGTAATAGTCATAATTAACAATTACTAATAATAATTCATAATAAATAACAATAATTGCTCATAATAATTAATAGTAATTAAAAATAGTTAATAATAATAATTAATAAATTTCAATAATTAATAATAATAATAATGAATAGTTAATAATAACAATAGTTAAAAGTAATAATGAATAGTTAAAAATAATTGATGACTGCGGTGGTTTGAGATGACATCGAGCCTCGCACATTTCCATATGTCTTCTAATAACACTATCACTTACCTTGAAAGGCCTCATACATTGCACCATCCGCCACCTCCACACTGAAGTTTTCGAAAGAACTGGAACTGTCTTATTTACTATATCCGAATTTGCATATGATATGCCATCAAGTCGAGGGTCAAATTCTTAAAGGTCAACTCGATCAAGTTGTCACCAGTAGAAGTGGCTCGGAATTTGGATAACGTAAGCAAAATGGTTCTGGAATATTCTTTTAGAAGCCTCACTTTAGTGTGGAGATGCCGGATGGTGGCATAGCATGGTGGGTGGCCTTTTGAGGCAGGCGATCATGTTATTGGAAGACATACGGAAAAGAAATAGGGTCAAAGTCGTTCCTCTTAAAAAATTCCCACACCATGCTAAAGGTACTCCTCAATCACAATCGCAACGAGCCATTTAATCCTCCTATCAGAGAATTTGTGTACAGTGGAGTGCGTTTACAACGAAACTTCGTGGTTTGTTCTTTGTATACAAAGATAGTCATGAGCCTTTACTTTTATGAAAAAAGTGTGAAACACTGAAACAAATTACATTTGTTTCTTATTTTTCGATATGTTTACGCAATATGCTATATACTCGCGTATCTGTTCACAAATCTCACTTATTTTCAATTATTTTGATCACTTTGTTAAAAAATGATAACGACTTTGTTTTGTTCGTTATAACCGTAATCATTTTTATGAAATATTTGTACAAAATTGTTGGAACCGCATAAGTTGTACGTTATAGGCGATACTCGTAAGTCGTTATAACCGAACTCGACTGCATACAAAACAAAGCGTTTTATAACATCAAAAGTACGGAGTATTCAACAAAGAGGTTATTAACGTTTTTGTACTTAAATGTATCATAATAAATTATTCACTCAAAATTTTAAAACAAATATTTGATTTTAATATGTTTCAATCACAAATCCTCTCGAAATTGTCATAGCATTGTAGTTATAAATTAGTTTCTACAACAACAACACTATGACAAATTCGTGTGGAAGGGCTTCATATCGATTGAGAACAGCAGTAATATTCTGTGTAATTTTCTAAATGTAAATATCCATCGCTAAAAGTCTATAAAGTAGATTTATCGATTTTTGACTACGGATGCAATTGTGTAATGTAATGCAATATTTAACGTGTTATAATATAATTAGAGTTTTTGCAAAATGCATTGTTTGTTGTAGCTTTAGCTCTTCATATGCCGACATTTCATTGGTTGCTAAAACCAAATCGTTAGTGAAGTTTAAGCAGTTTGAAAACATTCAACCTCGGATGTTTATGCCACATAAATCAAATACAATATGAGAATTTCAGTATTGCATATGAATTACAACAAAATACATAATCATAGTAGGCTTAGAAATCTTTTGTACAAACAACACAACAAACAATTATACTCAACGTGAGTTTATTTTATTTTTCTTTCAACACAATGCATTTTGCAACTACTCTAATTGTTTCAACGATTAGTTGGGGAGAATATCCCGAATAATAAATTTCAATATTAAATAATTAATATAAATTTCTTACTAATTTCATGTTTTTTGTTGAATTTTGATTTTAATTTCAGCTGAATAATGGAAAAAACAAGTAACTGAGTTACAAAAGAAGAACCATGCCCGCTCATTGTGGAGGAGCATTTGGAGGATTAAAGCCACACTTGGGGAGTAGCGTCCAAAAACGCTGAGAGTTGCAAGAGTGATTGGACGAATATGAGATGAAATTTGTATAATTTTTTGAAGATATAAAGTTGAACCTAAAGAATGAAGACTATAAAAGCTCACCGGAAAAAATCCAGAGTTCGTACATGAACTGTTATTTGTTCAATTAAGTTAAAAATAATCATTATTTTCTAAACAAAGAATAAAACTTGAGAAATGACTATTATTTTCCATTACAACTTTAAAAAATAAATCATTAAAAAATACGATCCTTGATTAATACATTATTTTTCTTTATATTATTTTGTAAATAAAACAATACACAAAATATTTACAATCACTATGAAGGACTGCAACGCAGTCCCCAAATGCGTCCACTGCGTTCTGGGATCAAAGAGATGCCTACTGGTCAGGAAACGATGAATGTGCTTCAGGCAAATATGCACAGAAGTCGGACGGCAGACGCTGTGATCTAGCAAATTGCCGACGAAAAAAGGGTAGACGCAGTCGTCATCTGCGAACAGTATAGACGAATACCCCGAGGGTCCTGGTACGAAGATGAAACAGGTACGGCTGCTCTGTGGCTACCTAGCGGCAGTAAACTCGCGGTGACTCAGCACGGGACAGGCCGCTGTTACACGTATGTACGTTCGGACGGGACAATACACACTGATGAGCAGCTACCTTACCCCTAGTGATAGCATAGGGCAGTTTAGGACAAAACTAGACCTGATCGAGGATAGGGTTAGGAAAATAGGCGGGCCGTTTATAGCAGCAGGGGATTTCAATGCCAGGGCTGTAGAATGGGGGGCCGGACAACGAACTCACGCGGAAGCAGCATTTTATACATGGCTGCTAGGTTAGGTTTGATAGTGGCAAATACTGGTGACGCCACTACTTTCAGAAGACCGGGATGCGAATACACCAACCCAGACATCACTTTGGTGTCCGTTAGCTTGGCTACAAGTGTTGAAGGGTGTAGAGTGTTAGAAGATTTCACTGATAGCGATTACCAGTATATTACCTTCCGGATTACTGAACGAACGAACTCTGACCGGACGTGAAGAAAGAGAGGCACACGCAAGTAGAATGCAACCACGGAAGATTTCTAATAAATTTCGATGGGGTCTCAGATGCGCACACCATGAGTGATGCTGACTCCATGGCAACGGCATTAAGGCAGCGTATAGTTTAATGCTGTCAGGCATCCATTCCCGTGTAACGCAACACAGGCTGCGTACTGGTGGACGCCAGAAATAGCTGAGCTCATACGAATCTGCCTTCGCAACAGAAGGAGATACACCAGAGCCAGGCGAAATGGCGAGGCATCCATGGAGGCCGAAGAATTCAGACAATGCCGAAAAGCACTGAAATTGGGGATTATTAGAATCAAGAAGTCGAAATGGGAGCAGTAACCCCTAGGGACTCGATTATAAGATCGTTACGTGAAAGTTAAACGCGAACCATGCTGGTCCGCACATATGGAACGAGGATATCAACTACATCGTGCTGAAGAAGAGCTAAAAACCGCGGCTAGAAGCCTTAAGAAGAAGGGTAATGCCCCGGGCCTGATGAAATACCAGCGGAAACACTCATACTTTTAGCCGAAAACCGGCAATACGCTCTGCTTGAAGTGTACAACGCCTGTATAGCCCAATGCACTTTTCACAAAGAGTGGAAAAGACAAAAGCTCACGCTGATTAGCAAGGCAACCATCAGCTTACTGCCCTGCATGCTAGATAGCACTGGCAAACTATTAGAGAAGCTTCTGCAACGTAGATTAGCAGAATCCATCGAGGCAGCCGGAGGACTATCGGAGAGGCAGCACGGCTTTCGACCCGGAAAATCGACTCTTGGTGCCATTGAGGACGTAGAGAGAAGTTTCGAAAACGCACAGAAGAGACGACGCTCCTTCCCGAAATACACAATCGTCCTGGTTACACTTGATGTACGCAACGCTTTAGGCTACGTTGAGTAAATATTATCAAGGCATTGCGGGAAAGATTCCGCATACTTGGATACCTTATGAGAATCCTTCAGATCTATCTTAGAGACCGTAAACTCATATACGATACACCATACGGCCAGAGAGTTAGAACGATTGCATCGGGTGCACCCCAGGGATCCTGCGTCCTGACCTCTGGAAGAGATATTAAGAATAGATATGCCAGAAGACACACATTGTAGGGTACGCGGACGACATAGCGGCGGTCATTTCAGCACGGGTCATGACAAGGATTCGAGCATGACTCGAGGACCATGGGCTCGAGCTTGCGGTAAACAAGACTGAGGTAATCGAGGGCATATGCCACTAGAAATTAGCATGCAGATAGATGACATGCTGCTGAAATACAGTCGAGAGGAAACTACCCCGAAGAATTACATCACAGTGGTTCCGAGATGGAACCATTTCCAAGAAGAGAACATAAGTAGGTTTTTTAGTCTGTATACCACCCGGAGGAGCCCGACATAGCACGGATAGTGCAACTCCGTGTATGCAGTAATGCATTTTTCCTTCCTTTGGGGTAACATTGAAAATAAAGTGTCAAAAATGAACACAATTTGTCTGTTTTTAACAGCAATTTATATAGTCGACTGATAGAAATTTAGCTACGGCAAAAATAGTAACCCTTAGATAAACAAAAATACTAACAGAATACCTTTCGAAACAGGGCTAAAACTGATTGGGAAAAATTCGAAAGGTCACTTGATTCTCATTTAGGGCAGGTTTCTTTCAACCGCCTAGAAAGAGAGGACATAGACAGTAAAGTCAAAATCATTACGGACGCTTTAGTTGAGTCGTTTGAAGAGAGTTGCCCACTTCGGGAAAGAAAATCCCCATACGAAAAACCCTGGATGACAGGGGAGATTCGGGCAATGGGGAGGGAAGTCCGCCGACTCTATAATAGAGCGAAACGTAAAAGATTACCAGTATATTGGGAGGATTATCGTGATAAACTCCGAAATTACAACAAGAGAATAAGAACAGCTAAACGTACATCCTGGAGGCTTTTCTGCGAACAGGTGGACAGTGTAAGCGATGTTTCTAAAATAAAAAAAATTTTGTCAAAAGCCCACATCCAGGCTGAATCATTAGTGGATGAAACGGGCAAGAAAATTGAAAATGTGGAGGAAACCATTAAACTCCTCATGGATACACATTTTCCATGCAGCCCGGCCGAACCTTCGGCTATGCTGGACGATGAGAGAAGTGGTGTACATGAGGTGCCTATTATCAGCGATAGGATGGTTATGGAAGCGATAAAAAGCTTTTCTCCATTTAAGGCTGCGGGTCCGGATGGTATCTTTCCGGCGCTCCTGCAGAAAGGGATGAATTTAGTTTCGACACATCTTGCAGGAATTTATAATGCATGCCTAACACACGCATATATTCCAGTAGGCTGGCAGGAAGCGAGGGTAGTGTTTATCCCCAAACCTGGCAAGCCAAATTATTCTTCACCAAAGGCTTATAGACCAATAAGCCTAACTTCCTTCTTGCTGAAAACCATGGAGAGGATAATCGACGACATGGTTAAAGGCAGGATCGCAGGCCATATGCTGAGGTTCAAGCAACACGCATACGTCAAAGGTAGATCAGTGGACACTGCATTGCATAATGTGGTGTACTTTATAGAAAGGTCTCTTAATGAAAAAATGTACACTCTCGCGGTTTGCATTGACATTGAGGGGCCTTTCAACAACGTGCATACCGACACACTTATCCATTCTCTGGACCAGTTTAATGTCAACCGGGCGATACGCGACTGGATTGGCAGTATGCTAAGGAACAGATGGATTAATTGTGAGGCGCACATATAAGTATAAGAAAAAGGGTGCAATGTGGAACTCCACAAGGGGGGATTTTATCACCCCTTCTATGGACCACAACAATATATACCCTTATTAGGACTCTGACCGATGAGGGATTCGAGACAGTCTGCTATGCAGATGACGTCATGATACTTCTGAAGGGAAGGGATCCAAATCATTTGTGCAGGAAGGCCGAGGAGGCATTAACCCTGGCACACAACTGGGCTCAACCAAGAGGGTTGAACGTTAACCCAGGAAAAACTGAAATTGGCCTATTTACAAGAAAGACGAAGATAGCTCCATATGATGAGCCGCGCTTTCTTGAAAGGACAATAAATATTTCCGACAGGGTGAAGTATCTAGGAGTCATTCTCGATCGGAAATTAAAATGGAAAGACCACATAAACGAAAGAGTCAAAAAGGCTCATATATGTTGGTCAATCTGTAAACGGGCCATAGGCACAAGATGGGGGCTGAATCCAGAGATGACACAGAGATGGCACACTGGTTATCAGGCCGATTATGACCTATGCTTCTATAGTGTGGTGGACGTCGATGGAATATAAATGCAACATCAAAACAATACAGAAAGTTCAGAGAACCTGCTGTCTTGGTATAAGTGGGGCCTTCCGAACGACATCAACAGGGGCGATGGAAACAATATTATCTATCCAGCCAATCGAAATTCGTATAAAATACGAAGCGGCTCTTGCAGCAAAACGACTAAAGGTGATGGGTGAGTGGATCGATCAGGAACACGAAGCGCATCATCAACGAATCTTTACGGCCATAGGAGAGTCCATACCGGAAAATGTCGCAAATGACCGCATACCGGAGACTAGACTAGAGGCCAACTGCGGAACATTGATCCCCGACATCCATTCCTGGTTGACCGACCCTTGGAACCAGATCCCCATTAGGCTTCATTGTTACACGGATGGATCAAGGTCGAGAGGGAAAACGGGACTTGGTGTTTATATAGAAAACACCACAGAACTGTTTTTCCGCCTGCCGGATTATTGCACAGTTTTGCAGGCGGAAGTTCGGGCGATAACGGAGTGTATCAGGGAACTCAACGTAATGGGGAGGTCAGGACTTGTGAATATATTCACAGATAGTCATATGGCCATTAGAGCAATCTCAAAGGAACGCACTAAATCACGTACAGTTTGGGATTGCAAAAACGCTATTAACAGTTACTCGACACATGGTGAAGTGCACATCATATGGGTGCCAGGGCACGCGGGGATAACTGGAAATGAGAGGGCAAACTCACTTGCTTCTAGGGCAATAGAGTTAGGTAATATAAGCTTGGAATGCGCGAAACCCTTCGATGCAGTTAAATCCGAGCTAAAGACTTGGGCACATAGGGCCCATTCAACTCTCTGATATAACGGAACCATGGGAATCAATACAAAAATTCTATGGGGAGATCCAGACGAGAGAAGAACGAGGGAGCTGCTAAAACTTAGTAAGCTCGAACTAAGTAGAATAATGGGAGTTGTCACAGGGCACTCTCAGCTACTGGCACATCTTAAACGCATAGGAATAGCGGGAGGAGATGAATGTAGAGCATGTGGGGAGGAGAGCGAAACGTTGGAACACTATTTGTGCCAATGCCCCGCCTTCTCACAAATAAGATCCCGATATCTTGGGGGTGACATATTACCGGACATAAGCCGATTACGGGGAATATGCTGGAGGAAATTAAGGAACTTTGTGAGTGACACGGAGTTTCTCTAGACCTTTGGGTCAATGTGTTATGGTTAAAATCAAAGGAGCGCACAACAAGCCTTCACTGGCTTAGGTGTATGTCGTATGACATGGGCTGACAATACCCCTCCAATCAACCTAACCTAACCTAACCTAACAGAATACCAATTTAGCAACAACTCTAATTTAAGGCTGGTCCAACCGTAATGTACGATGTTAATTGTGTCACACCTTAACGTCAAGCTTTTGCCCAACTTAATTTAACATTTCTTTGTTTCAGTATTTGACACATTCAACCATGGAACGGTACACAATTGAGCGGCGCGCGTTAAGATTGTTGAAGACTTTTACGAAAATGGACGTTCGAATCAAATATTCCACCAGGATGGTGCCATTTGCCACACAGCCAACGAAACAATGGCTCTTTTGCGCGAAAAATTCAATGGCCGTGTTGTCTCACGTCATGGCGTTGTTAATTGCCCGCCACGATCATGTGATTTGACACCGTTGGACTTCTTTCTTTGAGGATATTTAAAAGAAAAGGTGTACGTCAATAAGCCAATAATAATTCAAGAGCTAAAATATGAGATAATTCGGCACATTAACGACATTGAACCTCAATTATGTCTCAGATAGAGGTATCGGATAGAGGTATGCCACCGAAGCCGTGGCGAGCATTTGGCCAATATTATGTTTTACATACAATTGTCATAGATCCTTCTATCATAATAAAAAAAAATATTGATAATTCTCTGAAAACTTTTTATTTAATTTCCAATTAACATCGTGCGTTTTGGTTGGACCACCTTTCATTTGCCATAATTTGTTTTAGTAATTTATCGATATTTCGGCACTCCTTTGTTTGGTATCGTTAAAGAAATTTTACAACAAATATAACAATTTTAAATTGAAATTAAAAAAATTTAAATTTGATTTCATTGATTCCCTTTCTTGTTTTTATAAATTAGCTGCCAGTAGTTATGTGCAACATTATCTCTAACAATAAATTGGCATAATGTTTATTGATTGTTTTGCCCTTTTGAGGGTAGTCAATGTGCATTATACCGCTTGCATCCAAAAAAACGGTCGCCATGACTTTATTGGCTGACAAACCCACCTTGGCCTTCTTTGGCGGCGACTCACCATGGGATACCAAATTTTTTGATTTCGTCCACGATTACGAAACGGTGCAAAAACTCGTCCATATTGCGGCTGAACAACGGCAAATATATTTGGGAAGTTGTCACACGATTGCGTTTGAGTTCGATTGTGAGCAAATGCGGCAGCCATTTTGTGGAAAGCTTTCTCATACCCAAGTGATTATTCAAAATTGAAACAACTGAGCCATGTGATAAATCATACGGCTTTCACAATCTCTCGCACTTTCAATCTCCGATCGGCTAACACCAAAATCGTGAATTTTTTCAATTGTTTCGGGCGTAGAGGCTTCAACTGGTTGCCTAGAACGTTCAGCATCGTCCGTGCTACCAATGGCTGTCAAACTCAAAATAAAAGACACAGAAGTGGGAAATCCAAAGATTCAAGTACTTATTGGCCCGCTTTCGTACCCAGTTCGCAGTTAATTTTTGTTATATGCAGTTTATTTTTGTTATTACATATTTCATTACCATTTCCATTGCATCTATTTCTAACCATAATCGTTCAGATATTACAGGTACATAAGTAAGTAAGTAAGTAATGTAATGGGGGTTTGGACCAGGATATCCCTTTGCACTGCGACCATTGCTGATCTATTGTGCTTCCCCTGTCCCTAACAGTTTAATACGTTCGCAATTAGGATCAGCTCCTTCAGTGGGAGCATTAGCAGATCCTCTTCACTCAGCGTATATGCATGTAGAGTCCTGTGTCTCCTGTGGCACAATGCCCCACAATTTGTTATCAAGTGTTCCATCGACTCCTCATCTTCACTGCAAAATCTGCAGATGTCCGTGTCAGATAAGCCCATACTGTATAGGTGGGCTTTGCAGGTGTAATGGCATGTGAGCGCCCCTACCAGCGTCCGTAGGCTTTTCCTGTCCAGTCTTAGAGCCAGATCCGCCCTCCCAGCGTCAAAGCGTAGGAATTTCTTGGAGTGACATAATCCATTGATGTCATTCCAAAGTTGTGCAATCCTGGACGATGTCCATTTCGAAATCTCCCCTATAAGTAGATTTTTGTTGAACCCAAAAGAAGGGATGGGTCCAATGAAGTTCCCCTCAGCCCCACTACAGGTACATAAGTTATTGATTTGCAAATCACACTCTTCAAGATTTTTCAGAATCAATTTAGAATAAGATTTGGTCATCTTAACAAATGTTTATTTAAACATTTTATATTTTGCTATGATATTTGTTGTAAAATTTCTTTTTTAATGCCACAGAAAGAAGTGGCGAAATATCTAAAGAAACAAATTGTATAGTGTTTAAGTTTTTAAGCTTGTGGAGAAAAATATTATGAGGATTTTATGTTTTCTGCAGAAAAAAATATTGTGTTTTTCAAACAACTAGTCTTATTGTTAGATATAGAAAAACTATCGTCAAGTAAACACTCTAAATAAAATTATTTTTATAAAACCAGATTGTGTTTGGTTTTTAAATAACAATATACAGTTGAATAAATTATTTATAACTTTTTTTACTTAAAATATTATTTAAGCACAAGGTCTTATTTAATGGTTAAACAATTTTGTTTTTAAATATCGATATTTAAAAAATTAAATTGTTTAACCATTAAATTAACCCTTGAGCTTAAATAATATTTTAATTAAAATTATTATAAAAAGGTCAAAAATATATGTAGATAAATTACTTATAATCAACAATTAACAGTTATTCACTTATTATTTGTAAAAAAAATTCTACAGAGACGTCGAAATATTGAAATAAAATAAATTTGTTTTTTATAAAAAGACCTAAAGCTCGTTAATAAAATAAAAAATATTTATAATAAACTTAATACTGAAATTCATTATTGGGATATTCTCCCCAACTAATCGTTATAAACAATTAGAGCTTTTGCAAAATGCATAGAAAAAATCAAAAGTTTGTTGTGGCTTTAGCTCTTCATATGCCGACATTTCATTGGTTGCTAAAACCAAATCGTCAGTGAAGTTTAAGCAGTTTGGTTTGTATAGAAACATTCTAAACCTACTATGATTATGTATTTGTTGTAATTCATATGCAATATTGAAATTCTCATATTGTATATGATTTATGTGGCATAAACATCCGAGGTTGAATGTTTTCAAACTGCTTAAACTTCACTGACGATTTGGTTTTAGCAACCAATGAAATGTCGGCATATGAAGAGCTAAAGCCACAACAAACTTTTGATTTATAATAAACAATAAAATTTATTTAAAGCGCAAGGTTTAAAAATTTTAATAAATAAATAAATAACTTAATAAATTCTAATAGTTTTATTGTCTTACCTTGTTAATATTTTTCGTTTTTGAGTCCACAATATTTTGGTAACTTGTTGCCATGGGCACAATTGACGCAGTAGCTGTAGTTACATTCGGAGGTCCATTACTACTATGGCCAATATTGTTTGCTGTAGCTGTAGTATTAGCTGAAGCTAATAATTGGGCAAAGTTTCCAGCAAAATGCAGACCATTAACACTAGACGTTGCGGATGATGATGTAGCCGACACTAATATTGGTGTTACACTGGTGGCATCTGGAAAGAAAAAACATTTTTTGGTATCGAATTTACAGCAGAGAATTTAAAGAAGATATTAAATAAATACCTTTTAGCAAAATACCATTAGTTAAAGTTGCGGTTCCATTACTAGTGATAGTTGTTGAATTTGGCAAAGGCGATGACGGTGGGTGTTGATATTGATACTGATGTGGATGATGATGCGCTGGAGGCCCATTTAGGAAAGTAATTTTACCATTGGCATGATAAAACGCTGTTGCAACAGGGCCGACACCATCTGAGGAGATTTTCAAACCATTTGAGGGTAGAATATTCAATTCAGCACCTCCTGGCAAACGACACAATTCATTTGTAGATGTTATTGTTGCAGATGCAGATGCAGCTGCATATGAAGCTGAACCATTAGTCACAGATTTATTTATGGCTGCAGCCGTAGCTGTCATAGGACTACCAATGTTAGCATTGCTGCTATTGCCACCACAGCCACCACCTTGCAAAATTCCACCATTGCCAGTTACTAACAATTTTTGTCCATGTGTTTTAACTTCATGTTGATGATGCTGCTGATGATGGCCATTTGATAACGTTGTTGATGTATTAAATACTTTTAAAAATTTTGCCGGTTGCTCACCATCTTCATGCTGTTGCTGCTTCTGTTGTTGTTGATGTTGTTGCTGAATTTGATGATTAATTTGTGATTCCACATTGTTGTTGCTGATATTATTCTTGCTGTTATGCAATGTTAAATTTTTTTTACGGCCAATCTGTTGTTGTGGTTGTTGATTTCCCAAAACTGCTGGCGAGAAATATATAAAAAATTTGTTGTTTTGTTTTATTGATAATTTCAAATTTATTTCTATTTTTGGAATTTAATAGAAATCTTATGAAATTTACAAAAGATTTGTTTGTGTATTTAAAAGGCCATCCTTTTTGTCGTAAGGGATTATTTTCATCAATTTTACTCATTTAATCAAATTACATGATTTGGTAACAAAAACGTTTTCTTGCTGGCATTTTGGTGTTTTTTTTATTATTATTGTAAAAATAAGAAATGGTGGAGAGGTGGCTTATGGTTTATGGTTTATCAAACAGGCTGCAATGGATGGTGCTTAGATTTTTTTGATAGAGTAGGAAATCATATTTTTTTAGGATTTTATAGTTTCAATAGTATCGGGATAATATGTTGGGTAGTTTATTTCAATAGCAGTTGTAGTTTTTGTTGGTGATAGGAGGATGTGTTTTTTTTTTTTCATTTTTGTTGAAATTTTACAATCTAAATTTTAGTTTTTCTCTATATGTGGAAATTTTTTAATAGCAAGTTCGTTGTTGAATCCTTGTGATTTTTTTCTTTTTTTATAATTTGGCCAATATGTATTGTTTTTTTTTAGTTTTATACCAAATGGCAACCACGTAATGCTTGCAACATTATTGCTATCATTGTGTTGTTTAGGAAATGTAAATTAAATAAAAGATAGAAATGTTACTAGAAAATGCCAATAAATAGTATTTAAAATAAAAACTTAAATTAAGCATTTTTTGTTAATTGATTTGATTTGTGATATTTTATCTAATAATGAAGATGTATGTTTAGAATAAGAAAGTTAAAATGTAAATGAATTTATTAACTTAAAAAATTTATATTAACATCTCTCGTCAATCTATATATAAACTACAGAAACAACGACAAATGAGTGTATCAGGTAGGACTTATAGAAAAAACTTGCTTTGTTTACGAACACTTTGAAAATCTATTCGCTGAGAGTTCTTTCTCTAAAGAAAAATTCTAACAACAAGAACAACAGGTTGCTCGGTTGCTCATTTTAGGTTCTGATTGGTCAACAGAAGTGGGACCTGATATTAAAGTTATACTCGTTTGAAATAGAGTTAAATGAAAATTCTTAAAGACAAAAAAGGTTTAGCTTTTTATTCCTTTTTAATATAAAATTTCGTATGTACATATCGTATGTATGTATCCTTGTTATTTCTTATATTTTAGATTAGTTTGTTTTATGAATATTTCCAAAATGTTTTGGCTAACTAGCGAAGCCACTTCCAATGATCTATAGAACTTTGCTGCCTAAACATGCAATCAGCAGTGTGATATTTAAAAGTTATGGACAAAAAATTTATTTTAAATCATATTTCAGTTGGACAAGTTTTCCTTACTATTAGAGGCAGTTTCTAATTATTTGCTAAAAGTCTTATACGTGTATGTTGTCTTGAGAAAATATAATTATGTGTGCTAAAAAAAATAATGATATTTTTAGAAATTGTCCAACTCACGAACGGTCATAAAATGAATCAATTTATAATTTGTATGTATACGAGGTATGCATTTTTAAAAATGTAGTCTTTGTTAATTTTAGTAAAGTCCTAGTAAAAAAAGAGCTTCCCAACCTTGAAAATGTTGAGATTAGAAACATAGTTTTGATTTCATTGAATAAAGTGTATTGGCCGTAACGAGCTGCTTCTAAATTGCTTCTAAATTCCTTTCATAACTTTTTCGAAAGCTGTTTTTTATAAAAATCTTAAGTGCTGACTTAAGTGCTGCGAACTCGTTGCTACTAAAAAGGCACATTTGATTTGACCACTGCAAAGAACTGATTTATACTCAAAACATCTCGGTTAGTGAAACAATAATATAAACTTTTTTGTCAATTCTAACTAAAGCTCTAAATGAATTTTTATATGACTAAAATTTAATTTTCTCAACATTGATCATCACATTATAGAAAAAAATAAAAAAATGAATTAAAAAAGATTTTCTTCGACTTACCATTATTTGTATTATTAACTCCTTGTGCGGGTGCTGAAGTTGCAAGTATAGTTGCAGCAGCAGAGGTTGTTGTTCCATTGCCACCAATTAAGCCGCTGCCGCTACCACTTAGACCAACTGCTGCTTGCAATTTCAAACCATTAGGAATGTTAACGGTCACATTACGACCATTATTTATCACCCCATTAATGGGAGGTGATGACGAGATCAATGATGATGATGATGATACACCACTTGAAGAGGACGGCGATGGTGAGGGTGTCGATGGTGTGGGTGAACCCCGTGTTACAGCAGTTGCTGATATATTCTTAGCTGTCAATGACAATGGTAGACTGCTACCAAATGTTACGAGAGCCGTGGGACTACCAGCTGGAGGACTGTTAATACCACCACCTCCGGTTCCACCTTGAGTAGGAATCGCTACAGCTTGTATAGTAGTCGTAATCAACGGATTTTTACGCTGATGCTGTTGTTGGATGACAACATTACTGTTGCTATTAATTGAAATTGGTGATGTTGTATTAATGTTGTTGTTGATTTTGTTTATCACAGGCGATATTGTTGTGGGCATAGCAGTTTGTAACTATTTGTAATACAATTACAATATTTATATAACATTACAAAAATTAACAATGTGATTTTTTTTTTTTTCAAATTTAATATGAAGTTTAGTGTATATATGTATACACATGCATATATATATATATATATATATATATATATATATATATATATATATATATATATATATATATATATATATATATGCATATATATGTATATGTATATATATATATATATATATATATATATATATATATATATATATATATATATATATATATATATATATATATATATATATATATATATATGTACATATCTATATATGTACATGTATATATATATATATATATATATATATATATATATATATATATATATATATATATATATATATATATATATATATGTACATATCTATATATGTACATGTATATATATATATATATATATATATATATATATATATATATATATATATATATATATATATAACTTGTAAAAGATTGTAAAAAAAATAAACTACAGCAAAAATTTATATATGTACATATTCCGCATTCATTTCCCTAATTCCTTTTATAATACTATACTAACATTTAATTTCTTTGATTATCATAATTGTATTATGAATTTGATTTTTACTACTTACACCAGCACCGACTGGTGATGACATTGTATTGCTGCCACTGCCACCACTGCTGCTGCTACTGCCATTACTGCCGCTTGATAGCGAACTAGATGAACTATACAACGTACTGCCACGTCCAGATGAGAGTGAATGTGTTTCATTTATTGTTTCTGTAATAAAAGTAAACATAAGGATTAGTATTTTAATATTGTATATGTATATGCCGATATAAAAGCGGCAGCACAAAAACCATAATCGTTTTTATCATTTTAATATTGTGAGTACGTTGTGAGTTTGGTTAACCCTACATTACATATATTGATTGGAACAGGATAGTGCTAATTGCCCTCTCCTATCTTTGCCAGCATATGTATGATCAACTAATATTAATATGTATGTAGAAAAAGTGGCTCTAATCAAGGATAATAACATCTATAAATAAATGTATTTAGACATTTTTTTATTTGTTATGGGTTAGACTGTCTACTCGTTTATGTCTACATGTCTACATAGACTTCAGAAATTATATTTGATTCTACTCATAGATTGTCGTAAGGTCTTTTACTTAAGAAAAACGAGGAAAAATATAACTTCAATTCCAAACTAAACATTCACTAGAACATAACTACGCTGTTTTCGGAGGCCGCTATAAACCCTGTTTAGTGCTCGTGTGTATTTCGTGCTTGTCGCCAGTTTTCAAATCACTTAATGACTTTGGAACATACAGATTCATGATTAATTCTTTCTTAACTAAAAAACGTTATACTGTATTCTGACTTTAGAAAATTTTGGCAATTAAGATATTTATTAAACTCAATTTAAATTGAGCAATCAGTACTTAATTGCTGCATAAATTGAGTCAAATTCCTCATGCAACCTTTGTGAAATCTTTTCGATTTTAAGTTATTTTTAATCAGAGTTAAGCTTTGTGATTTTTCTAAAATTTTCTTCTTCTCCGCTTATGGTATTCTTATGATGTATTTTTCTAGTATTATTTAGGGTTTTATTCTGTAATTCGAAACGAATGAGAAATCGTTTTCTAATTTCAATTTTAACAACATACAAATTGGAATAATTTTCTTTTCGAATCGAATTACTGAATGACCATCCCGGAATTATTCTCAAGCATTGACCATTTTACAAAAAGTTTGCTTTCTATAAACGTTTTAAATTGAATATTTGCTTGGTGTATTATGTTTGCTTCAAACGCCTACAAATCTCAATATATTTAGTAGATTTTAATAGGTATGTATGTACATTCTTTACAAAAGCTATTAAACACAAAAATAAATGATAATCGCTTGATGAACAGAGAAAATGGCTCTGAACTATTTCTATTTTTTTAATACACATCTTTTTTTTACAATTTATACAGAAATACTTTCTTTTCCAATTTGTATACAGAGTTTTACGTTTTTGCATTGTAGTGGCAGTATGAATGTTAAATTTGTTTTTTTTGCATAAAATCCTCGCACATTTTTATTAAAATATACAAAACAATATCAGCCAGCAACAACAATATTAAAGTTTAAAGGAAATTATCATAAACACAAGGCAGTCTATTGATGGTGGGCAATTAATTTCCCATCTAGTGTATGTTTAATTTTTGCATTAATAAATAAATTTATGATTTATATATAATTGTCCTTTTTACAATAGCCTACATAATAAATATCATGTGTACGGTGCTTAGCAAAATAGAAAAAAAAAATATTTTGTATTATGTCTCTGGAATTATTCCCTTGTAAACATTGCTAAATTGAGCCATATTTTTTTCTAAAGTGGAACAAGTCAAGTTAACCATAGTGTGGTCTGCACTACAATTATATATAGTTCAATTGGGCGATTGCAGTTTCTAAGATAGGGGACTAATTTTGTTTATTTGTGTATTTGTTTTTCAAAAGTGATTTCGCCGAGAGGCTGTGGTTCAAGGAAACCTTTTCAGCCGTTTGAGAGCTACGGATGCTACAAAGATCTGTTCAGATTACACTCGACAGAGGTGAATATACATGTTAACTTTCATCAATGGGAGCATTAACAAAATGTGGTCTGAGTAAACTATCATGACATGATATCGTTTAATAATTCGATTTCATCATCTTCGAATTAAGCGGTCTAATTGCGGCCGAACTGTCCGATATAAATTCCGATGTTATTAATTTCGTTTAATTCTTTTCGCAGTTTCTGTTACTCGTATGTATGTACGTCATGAAATTTCATCCGGAATACAATGTAGACGTACAGCAACTGCATCCATTTTGGAGCCGTAAGTAAAGACAAATATTGAAGTATTTCGAATTACAATATTTACTTTTCAAAGTGTTTGAAGCAAAAATCTTTTATTTGCTCATTTACCGCAGCTCCAACAAACTTCAGCATGATTTTTATCAATGAACTAAGGCAACGATTAGGATAATACGTGTATGTAAATATATTCAGCATGCTTGATTGATGTAAACCTTGCCTACTCTTGTATTCGTAGCATGATATCTTTTCAATTAAAAATTATTGGAAGTCTAATGGTTCCAAAAGTAATAAAATAATATCAATGTAATTACACCCATGAACGTGCATAATCGCGAGTAAAAAATTATTCACGATCTCATCTGTAATGTCTATGGTTCTTTTAATAAATTTAAAAAAAGAAATAGGGCGAACGAAATGTAAATCTAGTTCCATTTAATAGTTTACTACACAATAATTAAAAATATATATTTGTATTCTTTTTAACAACATAATTTTTTTTATAAAAAAGAAGAGTTGAAAAGTTATTCACAAAGTAGTATACTTTTAAAACTTAAATTATCTATAAATATTTGTTCTAACAGATTTTTCTTTTATGAATTTTTGTTATATGTATATGTATATGTACAGCTTTTAACTCAATGCATCGTATTAAAAATTCCAGTATGCTTTTTCCACCAATACACATTTCGAAATTTTATTCAATTGCATAGAAAATAGCAGCAGATATCGTTTCGAAATGCATAATATATAACCACAGCAACGACTACTGTTCGTGCAATAAAATGCAACAATTTGAAAATATTATGCTAAAATATGGCGCAAAATAATATTCAATACTTGGTCTACTTTTTTAAAATAAGTCGTACAAAATTTGAATAAAATTCTAAAATTTATTCTCTAACACTTTGTTGTTTGTGTGTTATTCAATAAGAAATTTTATGGTTGCTGTTAAGTGAGAAAGCAACTGCATCTAGGAAAGAGGTGCGTACGAAAAAATATATAAAAAAAACATTTTTGGATAAGGCTGTTTATGTCGTATTTTGTTGGTTTTTCTTTTGCAAAATAATTTGCGTAAAAGTAAAATTATAAATTTTAATTTGGATTCTTCAAGGTGAAAAGGAAAAGCTAATAACCAATTGAATTGAAAATAGAGAAAGATAGTTTAATAAATTTATACATACATGAATGTACATAAAGAAAGAGATTTGATTATACTCGCATGGCAAACCTTTTTGTAAGTTTTGTACTTTTTTTTAGCAAAAAAGAAAGGAAGTAAACTCCATTAGTTAAAGTTTTCTATAGCAATCGCCGGGTAAAACATATTTTTAAATATGCATGATATAAGTTTATCTGGGTCAAGGTATTGTGAGAAAATTCAAATCAAATTTCAACGTTGAAAGTATAAGTATGTATGTATGTACTTGACAAAACTTCTATTTATTAATTTAATTTCTTAGTATGCAGAATAATTTGTAGTACATTATGATTTCAGATTATTTTAGTTTTTAATCACACTTTCATCAAGATGATCCTATTATTACAACAACTACATATTTTGTATTTTACCAAACTTTAAAAACAATTTTTTTTACATTTTTTATATACTGAAGTATGTGACATTTCGGCTACAATCTTCAACTGATTTTCAAATGTGTATGTATTTATAGGTATATGGCTCAAAGTTTTTAATGCTTAATTTAAACAAAACTTTCCATTATGATGTTTTTATATTTCAAAACTAGATATATACCGACATATTATGCGTTAAGACTTTATCAAACTCTATTAAAATATTTTTTGTTTTTCAAAATGGATTATGAAACTCTATTAAAATATTTTTTGTTTTTCAACATGGATTGTTTGTTATACATAGTTTTAGCTAAACAACACATTTTGTAAAACTCTGATTGTTTAAACAATTTGTTGGAGAGAATATCCCAAAATAATAAATTTCAATCTTATTATGTATTTTTTGTTTTTTTCTTTTTCTTTTATCGTTTAAGTGTTTTAGTTTTGAATTTTTATTTCAACTTACCCCTCTCACTTGGAATGCTACCAATTTCGATATCAGGAAATATACCGGAAAATACTTGTTCATACTTTGGGCCAAGTTCACGTTTTAAGCTAACAATACGTTTTTGTAAATTAATTTTGTCATTTGCCAAATGTTCCCATTCAGCTTCTAGTTCTTGATTACGCTTTTGGAAAGACTGCAAACATAAAAGGGAAAATATTTTATCCAACAAATTCAAAGTCTATTTGGAGTTGACAAAATCCTTACTTGTACACATTTTAAAGCTTCTCCCAATATAGCTAAATTAGATGTTTTTCGGCGATCTTCATCTTTCAAGGATAACTGATTTTTTAATGCTTCGTAGCATTCCTTTAAATGGGCACGACGATTCTTTTCTAATTTATTATGCACTTCACGGGTACCAGCACTAAAATTAAACAAAGAAAAATCAAAATATTTCTAAGCTCGGAGCAAATAACTTGTGATTAGTGGGTAGAAACTTAAAGTTTTACTTACCCATTACTTGTGGAACTAATGGTTCGCCTTCTAGGCGTAGCATGTGGTACATGATTGGCTACCGAACCAGCTAACCCTGCCTGCTGGGTACTAGCGGAATTAATCATATGCATATAATGACCGCCGGCCGTTGCTCCCAACGACGATGACATATGACGTGGCGGTGAATGTTGGCTGGACGTCGAGTGATGTTGCTGTTGCGTTGGTGGTATTTCGTCAACCATCATGCTGTTGTTATTATTATTGTTGTTGTTATTATTACCATTTTGTACATGCAACTGATGATGATTGTTGGCTGAAAATTTATGGGAGGATAGTGAGAAACTTCGTATACGTGATTGTGTGGGTTCAACAAATTTTCTACTCGACATTGGTGGCGGTGTCAAAGGTATAAATGTTTTATGCCGACCGTTAAGAAGTATACTACTATTACCACCACCAGCGCTGCCGCCATTGTGGGGTGATTGTTGGTGCTGAGACGACGATGGCGTAACGGATGTGGTCAACTGATAGGGGAACCCTGTGATTATGGGTATGTTTTTATTATTATCAAATGGCATATTAATGGCCTTGGAAAAGGTCACTTGTTGCACCGATGGAGCCGCAATTCGTATGCCATTAGCCAGCAACATTTGTTTGCTAGCAGATGCATTTCCTACAATTTTACCGTTTCTACCAATTAAAGTGATTGTCGCCGCACTGTCGCCATCTGTCGTATTATCAACGCTTTTCGCACTTTTCATTAAGACATCATCATCATCTGGCTCTTCATCTATGGCCATAGGGACGGGTGACGACGATAATGATGATGTTTTTAACAATTTAGTTGTTGTTGAATTGGTCAGTAACATGAATGAGGTATTGCTAGTATCGTTATTTATGTTGTTGTTACTCTTAAATTCATCTTTATTATCGAGTTTTATGTTTTCAAAATTTTAGGTTTTTTTTATTTGTATTTAAAACCAATTCGATTTTGTGGGAATGTTGAATAGAGTGCGATCGGGGAAAATAAAAAGAGTGGAAAAAATTAAAAAATTTCAAATAAACGAAAGAAAAAATAAAATCATAGGAATCTTTTTATAGCGAAGTAACGCTAATGACAATGATTACATGTGTATATTTATGTATGTATGTATGTACATATGATTGTATAAATTAAGAAATAGTTAGAAAATGCAATAAAAGTTTTATTAACATGATAAGGAAGCAATTTGGGTTATTTGTGAAGGATGTTTGACAGTATTACATACAAACACGGTATGACTGTATAAAAATAGCCAAATGAGACACTTAATGAATTACATACAGATATTGACGGAACGATTAATTGTAGTATGCATATAGACTTCGTCCAAAGTGGTTACTCAATATAACCCGTAATCAATTTCTTGCAAGATCTCAGTAGGTAACGAATATATTAATATTTTAGTTATTTAAAACTTTTTAGAACCATCGTTAAATATTTTTGCTAAAAAGTTTTTATTTTAAGGTGTTCAGAGATAATTTTTAATGTCGGTGTGAAAGGTCGAGATGCGACCATCTCTGGAGCATATCAATTTCGAACACTGCCACTATTACAGTCAGCCCGATGTATGATAATTAGGTATTGCACGCCAATTTCGAACACACTCATTATTATAGTCGGCCAAAAATACGTCAAACAGGTACTATTTTGCATGGGAGGTATCCTTCTACCTGGTCCTATCATATTTTGTTTAAAATGAACTATATCTGGGTCACAAATTTTCATTAAAAAGTTTTTAAACTCGGTCTACAGTTGACGAAAAATTTGCTGTGTATAAAAAAAATTATTGAATACTCGACCCTAACATGACCTCATACTTTTTTGAAGTATGTTGGATATTTTTTTTAATAAATAGCATAAATAAAAATATACATACATATGTATGTATATCACATTTTTAATGGTGTAAGTACTTACATACATAAATGAGAAAAAAATTAAATTTTCAATATGCCAGATATTCTCCAAAATTGTATTGGATTAAAATTAAAATTATTATTTGTTGTTGCATGCATTCCATTGGCGAAAATCAGCAGTAGTCCTTATCCAAATCATGTTTGAAAAGCATTTAAACTCATACTTATATTATTTGAGAATTCTAAAGCATATAAGTATAAGAATTTTACAAAACTTTTATACAAAAAAATATATAATCGACTTGTGCAAAAGGTTCACTGTTTCCTTTTTTTCTTAATCACATTCAGGCGCCTCAAATAAATTTTAAAAAATACGCAAACAATGTAAAATATGGTCAAACGTGTTTTTCATAAATCACAAACTAAACTGCATTCGAAATCAAAGCAGTTTAGATAAATTCTATAAAAAAATAAGTTTATGACCATGTAAGTATGTATGTATGTATTTAAGTACGCGTACGAGAGAACACCAACAAATAAAACCCGTTTAAATGCAAAACACGTGCATTAAAAACTGAATAAATGGAAATTCACTCGGATAGGAAAATAATAAATTATTTAATTGCAATTGAAAAAAAAGGAATGTTGAATAACAAATGAGATTGAGATGTGCATGCAGTATAAAATGTTATCAAATTTTTTATTAAAATAAAAAAGATATAAAAGTACATGTACACGTATGTATGTATGTATGTAGGTACATGCTTATACCTAATAATGAGTGATTACGACAAAAAAATATCGCCATTAAGACAATAATCTTATCAGTTTGCAATATTTGAAATTTGAAATGATACAAATGTTCTGTAAGAAATTATGCAATTTAATATATGTATGTACATATGTATGTACATACATACATACTAATATTTTTTTATGAAGAACACAAATATTCTCAGCAAAAGAAAAAAGTTCGGTGATTTTGCTTAGCTTACAAAGTAGAGATATTTTTAAATCATATTATTTAATTTTATCAATATGACAAATTGACATATAAAATACATTTTATGAAATTAACGCTTCAGAAATCATCAAGGTGAAAACGTTTCCATTTGAACTTTATTGTCCGGAGGGTTGATTGGGTTTATCGATTATAATCAAGGTTGCCAGATTTTAAAATGTTTGGTGTTAAAAAGATCTACACGCGATTTGAAAATTTTGAATCAAGTAGAATATGTAACCCACAAACAAATAAAATTTTTTTAATACATTAATTGGCAGAATATCTCGAATGATTCTAATAAATTAAAAAAAGAAATATATAAGTACATATGTACTTATGTATACTATCATACATGAATGTACATATAATGGAGATTCTGATTGGAAAGCGTCAAATTTGAGAAGTAAAAGATAATAAAAATAAGTTAGAAAATAATTTTTTTGTCTAATTGTTAGTTTCTCTCAGGTACGATTTCTTAGCTTCACGTATCTAAAAATTCAAAGTTAGTGATATCCTTCCGATTTTCATCAGATCTGATGAAGATTTTAAAGTGCGAGACTACTTTTCGCGATGATGTTCTTATGCACCCATGTACGTAGTGTTGGTTGCAAGGTACCCAGACAGCACATACCTACATACTTATGTGCGTAAACCGTATAATTTTTGAATATTTTTGTTGAATCGGTTTTCTAAACACGGTGAATTTTAAGTAGGTTAGGTTAGGTTAGGTTGATTGGAGGGGTGTGATAACTATGTCATACGACATACACTTAAGCCAGTGAAGGCTTGTTGTGCGCTCCTTTTAATTATCAGACACAAACTGCCAGAGTTCTGCGGCAGGATTCGAACCTGGGACCTTCGCACTACGAATCTAGAACACTATCTACTAAGTACACTAATTTTAAGTAAATCGCTTGATTGATTCGAAAGTTATTGTTAACAAGAATTTTCGAAGTATTATTTTTTAACTAACTTCGACATTTTTTCATAAATCGTGACTTATGTATATTGGAGAAAACTTATATAAGTGATATACATACATATGTACATAGATATACATAAGTATGTAAGTAGTTTTTTCCATTTCAGTAATAAGTAAAATTGTAAACAAAATTTTAGATTTATCCAATGAATTTAAGTATGTACAGACACCAAAGCATTTTTTATCTATTAAACTAGTTCTCTTCTTTCTTTACGAGTATATTTTTTTATAACTTATTAAAGTATTAATTTTTTGCAGAGTACGTGGACATGTTGCTACGGTATCTCTTGCGTTTTATTTATTATAAATTAATAATTATAATAAAATATGTACACATGTACATATGTATATTGTAAGTACATGTAACATTTATTTATTTTAGCATGTTGGCATAAGTAACATTTATAAATGTATAATGCGGGCGTGACAATGCATTTTTTCATATAAAAATATAAGTATATAAAATTAGAAGGGTTAACATAGGGATAAATCTTGGTAGGTTAGTGGATGGCCTCCTAAACTAGTGGCTAGTGTACTAGACTAGTAGTCAGAAAGTTGAGTTCCTATACTTGCCTTGCTGAAGACTCTGGCTGTTTTCTGCTTTCTGTCTTCTTTACTCTTCTGCTTCCAATTTTTCATTCTCTGTTTTGGGTATCACAAAGCGGCCAAATTATGGACCCAAGTAAGCGAAATCTGAATATTTAACCTAACCGAACCTGGTGGGCTAGTGTCTGATATTAAAAATCTAATTTTGGCTGCAATTGTGATCAGAATGAATTGGAGTGAGTACATATGCTCATTCATTTGGAATAAATTATTGAACTATATTTAAAGTTCACTCGTTTAATGGTGTTTTTTTTTTATTTTGTCTTAAAAATGTGGAACATTTTCAACATGTTACCCACACCCTCGCAAAGTGATGCATTTTTTAAAGCTCACAATAGAAAAAAATAGTTCTTTGTTTGTTTTATATTAATGTATATGCAGCGTTTCGGATATAGAATAAAAATTGTAAATTTGTCTGCAATATTTGCACTATTCAAGAGACCTGCCTAATATTGTGTGGTTGCAAAGAAATGTAAATAAACATCACCACTCATCATTTATAGTAATTAAATAAAGTTCCCGTCTTCATTAGATGCATGTAAATGAAAATAAAAATAATGCGAAACCCTTATCTACATACATATGTAAGTGCATATGTACATAAACAAAGAAATTAAGTTGAAAAAAGATTAATGTCTTACCCTGAAACTAAATTGTGTGCAAAACCAGTTTACAATCCATATTTACATGTTATTGTGCAATATATGTAAGTATTTATTTAGAAAAGAACATGTTCTTTTTTTGCACTATTGCATTTTTTACAAGAGAAGAGACACACGCAGTAAAATCAAAACATATGGACACACATACATATGTATGTCACTATTTTTCAGAAAAGAAAACGCCATAAGACCACGGCAAAAAATCTTAAACCATTGCTTCCAATTTGAGATTGAAACCGAAGGAAAATTTAACTCAATTCTCATATAGGATTGTCTAGAAATGTTTTATTTTTAGTACTCATTTTATAAAATCTTTTACTAATCTGTCAACAACAAAAATTATAGCATTTGTCTGTGAAAAGAGCGAACGGGAAGACACACAGACATTTTCAACTAGTAAGTACATACATACATACATACATACTTATCTACATAAGTATATTTGCATTTGCATTTTTATCTATTTGCAATCATTAGAAGAATGACATCAACTTTTGAGGGCACAGTCAAGAAAATAATGGGTATATTGTATAAATTGAATACACATGTACACACACACATACATACTTATGTATATGTACATCTGTATGTATATTTCACTTAACGGCAAATAAAAAAGGGGGAGGTTGGGAGCACTTTTATTTAGCGGGGGGTGGAGGGCTTAAGATGCACTTGTATGTGACATTGTATGTAAGTATGTATGTGTTTACTAGCATGTGCAAACAACATTGTTACAATATAAATAATTACGGTAACTAAATGTAAATATAAATTAAAAATTAAATAAATAACAAAACAAGAAAAATGAAATGAAAAGAAAAGAACGATGCAAAAATAAAATAAATTCTAATGAGCAACATGTGCGCTCTAATGGGTGTCAATCATTCAAAATGTTTTTGCAATTGTATTGTTGTAAACTTGCATGTGTATAAGAGAAACGTGGTATATTTAAAATACTCAGGTACACGTACATACATGCAGCGCTGTCAGATGTGGCGATTTCTCGCCAAACGTGGCGATGGAAAATTGTTTGTAGCTATGAAAATTTTGATATTGCGATTGGCGATATACTTGGCGATATTTGATGTCCATGGCGACATTTTTGGCTATGTTTTTTATTTTTCCATAAATTTCTGACTTTTTTCGCTTTATTTCGTTAGAGTGTAAAAAAAGCTGTCTGATTGAGTTTAGTTAAGCTATGTACAGACGGTTGTAAGATCTGACAATATTGTCAGTAAAATATGCCTTACAATGTCTTGCAACTGTGTGAACTGCCAATTTTCGTCTTACAACGTTGGTAGAAAAAGCATTGTCAGCCTATTGTAAGCCAATAATATTGTTAGATATCTGCCAATCGTGAGAACACTCTTCTATGCTATTGCCAGGTAATTGTCAGACGTTGTAAGTTCATTTTTTATTGGTAGGTGTGCTTAAAGTAATGCACCTGACAATGGAATCATTGTCAGACAAATATTTCTACTGGCAACACTGCGCGAACATAAACGTAAATTTAATGTTTTAAATTTTCTGGCAATGCCGAAAAACAAATTTGTTGTACAATAATCTAACAACCGTGTGAACTGACAATTTTTATTGGTAGGTAAATTTATTGCCAGACAGTTGTCTGACAATGAAATTGTAAGCTTTTCTTACAATCGTCTGAACTAACAATGTACCTTTTTGTAGCCATATTGAATTGTCAGAGCATTGCCAGCACGTTGGTAAATCAAACAACATTGTCAGATCTTACAACCGTCTGTACATAGCTTTAGTATGGTATGTATGTATACAAAGGCGAATTCAAAGTATTTACATGTGTGTCTATATAAAGTACATGGAAGATGGCAGTAAACTGTCATTGTTTTAGCTTAGTTATGTCAATGTTTGCTTAACGTTTGATGTGTATTATTATGCAAAATTTATATATTTATATTCACAATTGTCAAAGTAATGAACTGCCGGTTGTTTTTACTTATTGTTGTATTTGTTGCCCAGATGCGGTTTTTCTTACTTTTTAACTTTTTTATTTTGATCTCCGCACTGAAGCATTGATTAGTTTTTTTTTATATTTTTTGTGAATTTTTTTTTTTGCAATATTTAACCAATGGACCTTTTACTAATTTACTTCAATATTTTTTAATATGAAATGTTTTTTTTTTTTTTAATTTTTGTGAGGACGGTATTTTGATATGATAACTGAATTGTTATATGTACATATAACAATATTTGTATTAATAAAATTAACACAAAATAATAGCAAAAAATTACATTCTTTATATTTTGGCGACATTTGCCCGATTTTGGCGATATTTGATAAGGCATTCGAATGTTAAACTAAAAAAACTGCTAAATTTTTTTGTAATAATAAAATAAAAATATATTTTATTACTTAAATTATGTATGTATGTACATTCCTTAATATTTTAGCGATAGTTTAGCGATTTTGGCGACATTCTACAAACAATTTGGCGATGAAGCTCGAAAAAGAAACTGGCATCCCCGCGTACATGCCCACATGTAATAATAATTTTCGCACCTTGTTTTCGTTAGAATTACAAATAAAAGCAAATAAAAACGATTTTTTAACTAATTGTAAAAATGTGTATTTCGAAATCTCAACGTAAAAATGTTTATATTAAATTTTAGACGAGTAAACATCTATAAAGTTAATGTTGGGAGCAAAGCTAATGATGGAATCATACGAGTACATTGCGAAATGTCGAAAAGATTCGTTCAATTCAATTCAGGCCTTTAAATCCTGACTTTTTGTACTCTTTTTCTGAGAAGAGTTCATTGTTAATTAAATTTCGCTTAATTGCCCGATTTGGGTAATCACCCGAAATTTTTCATATCAAAATCACACAAAGTACTTGCTGGTTACAACCCTGCAAATATTTTAATACATATTTATACTTATTTACGTTTTCGTGTGAAATATATTAATACTATTTAATAAAAAAATATTTAATACCAAATTCTAATTTTTTTTCATGAAGTAGTTTATATATATTCGCTCAAAATTCAATTGATTCCCATTCATTTGAAATAAATACGATAACCCAAATAATGTTTAGGGATAAGTACGGTAAGAAATTTAATGCGAAATGTTTAGACATAAATGCCCTGGATATATTCTACATAAACTCAATTTATCATTTGGGTTCAACGTGCAGATTTCGGTCACTTGATTCCATAATGTGGTCCCTTTGTGATACCCGAAATAGATAGAAAATTAAACAGAAGAGTAATGAAAGCAGAAAACATTCAGAGTCTACAGCAGGAATCGAACCTACGACACTTTGATATTCTAGTACACTAGGCACTAGTCTACGAGATCTATAACTGTTTCTTTTTTAATTGGGACATACGACTACGTAGAAAGTAGATTTGAATAAAAGTTTTTAAAGAAGAATAAAGCTATCTCACATCTAAAATATCTAAAATTGAAATGACTTGCAATAGGTCCTTCGAACATTCAGATACATACTCAAATCTTCTATCGGATTTCCCAAAACGTTCTATTAAAATTAAAATAGTAAATCAAAATAAAAACTATACCCTTTAAATAGTGACGTATCCATTTCTTTTTTGGAGGTGGCAATAAGTAATCCTTTTCCCTTCCTTTTAATCCAGGCGATGGAGGATTATTAATACATTTTTTCAAAAGTAAATCCTTGAGATCGTCTCTACGCTTGCGTAAAAATCTTTGTTGTTGTTGGTGATCACAGTTAAATGAGCTGGTGGGGGGGCAAGAGGATTTCAAAGTTGACGCGTTTGATGTCGGCGCTGCTAAATGTTTCACATTCATGCAGGCACTGTAATATCCATTTAAAGAGGTTGGGGCAGTGGGCGAGGAGGATGAGTCGTTAGCATTTGTTTTATTGACAACATTTAAGGTCAATAAATGTTGATGTAATTGTTCTTGTTTCATTGATACATGTTGTTTAAATAAATTTAAATGCTGGGGACTGTGTAAACTTTTGTTGGTAGGAAGAGCAGTCGATAAGGGCAACGAGGATGAGGATGATGATGATGATAAAGTGGGTAGTAGTGTTTTCCCATTCCCGATAAAGTAACGATTTGGCACAGTTGCAGAACGGCCAGGAGAACTAAACGCTGTAGTGGCTGTCATTAATTGAGTTATCATTTGGGCTAAATGAGGATTTGTTAAATGTAAAGCATTTAATCTAGCAAATGTGTCGGTTAACATATCCAAAGGTAACATAGATGCCGTAGACAATTGTGTGTCAGCCAGCAAAGGTGCGATAGGAGGTGGTGGTAAAAATGATGTTTCTATGGCGGGAGTTATAGTATCATCTGTTGATGACGATACTGATGATTCACCTGAAAGCAACAAGTGTCTGTTATTATTTGTTGTTGCCCAATGCTCGGAGAGTGAGATTGTTGATGCTCTGCCAATGCGGTTTCTTAAACATTGTTGTAAATGGCTCATTAAATTAGTTGTTGGGGGAGGTAGGGTCAAAGCTGGAGTGTTTTGTGCTAAAGAAGTTTCAACAGCGTTGGAATGCAAAGACGAATGTGGCGCAGACGATGTAACCGGTGGCAATAAATCCGTGAGTTGTAGTTTTTGCATGTGTAATAAATTCGTCGCTAATTCATCTTGTTTTGTGGTGATATTAATATAGGAAGAAGGGTCTCCAAACAAATTTTTATTTGTAAGTGCCTGCCACATTTTAAATACGTTATCAAAAATGTAATCTTTTCTCAAAAGAATTTTTTTATTTCAAATGTGTATTTTTATGACTCTTTTAAAAAAATCTTAAAGATAACTCGTTTAGTTTAACAACAACAAAAAATCATTTGTTTATTATGATGTTTTACACAATTTTATTTTCATAGATAACATCACTTGTGAAGGTATTAAATTCTTTTCGAAATTTAATTTTGTTAACCCGTTTTGCAGCCGTTTTGCTTTTTTCAGGTGGTATTTGTGTTAAAATTTCAAATTTCATTTATTTTTCTTGTCAACCACTCACGCGAGCGACTTTTGTACGAATGATTGCTATTTTTACTTAAAAACTTTAACAATGCTTTTTTATTATTGTGCATATTTACTCTTTTATTTATTATTATTTTTTTTAATCGTAAAAATTCTCATTCACCACCAGTCGCAGTCGTAGGTCCGTAAAAAATTAACAGCAACAACAGAAAAAGAAAATAAGAACAAACACAATACAACGACGGAACGCAGCAACGAATTAAAAGTGCAATTTTTTGCTGTATTCGTTATACTTCGTGCTGTAAAGAGTTTTATTGATATATTCTAACCACAGCAATAACAAAAAAATTAGAAATTAACGATGGGATTGTGAGTAAAAATATCACTTACAATTGCGTCATACGAGTTTTTTCAGCTCACGTTTATCACGTTTACGTGGGCAAAAAGAAAAATTTATCAATAATACGAAAACTCTCATCAATTAGTACCGAGAGAGAATTTGTTAAATAAATACTGGCTATTCATAATGCACGACCGTTTTTGTGTGGCTTTCGATTTAAATGGCGGTGTATCCAGCAAACATATTGCCAGGTTGTAAATACTTAAGGTGAATTCATCCATTCGTTCTGAACGAAATTTTTGTTGTTGTTCCGCATTAAATTTACTCTCTTTCTCAAAATAGAGACATCAAACTACATATAAAAAAAATCGTTCGCAACGTTCAGAACGAATGGGTCAATTCACCTTTACAATCGAATTTGGATAAAGGAACAATGTTAAAAATAAAAGAATCTCCTAATTGAAGTCAAAAATTCTGAGAAAATCCGTTTAAACAAAAAACTGTTAAAACACAAAAGTGAATGTAAAAAACAGGATTATATTAAACAAATGTCGCTTAATGTAATTTTAAGCTGGTTGTCTTTTTTTATAAAAAGTTTATTTAAAAATGTAAAATTAATTGATGACGTTAATTGGGAAAAAATGAAATCGCTCAGATGGCCACCGCCCGAGTTAATGCGTTTATTTTACGGCATTTTGAATTATATTATTAATTCCTTTAGTTCCTTTAAGGAGCAAAGGGCATTTTCAATTGTTGCTCGCAAAACATCTGGCTGTAAATTGGCAATTACGAAATTACTTTTGCACCAGCTTTATCGCTTACGCTATACAATGTCGTTTTGGGTCTTGATTCAAAATCAGTATACATATTTCTCATTTTCAATATGATCATATTTCCCATTTTTAATGTGCTGTGTTAGTGTAAGCGAACAGTTTTCTCTTATTCGAAATTGATTTAAACGAAAACATCCGCTGAAGTTTTTCATTTCCGTTTACCCGAATTTGACCGTATCATTAAAAGCTAAAGTAGTTGAGAAATCGAATGCCAGTTTATATCAGATTAAAGCGGCCACTGGCCACGACAGTAACGTGATATACTTATTCCAAATAAGAAACATTAGCAAGGGCGAGAGTGAGACGCAAAACTCAGCAAGATGTTACTCTTTTTGGGTCCTGTTCATTGAACTTGAAATCAAGCTCAATATTTTATAAAAAAAAAACGATTTCATGAAAGTACTTCAAATGCTTTTCATCGCAAAGTACAAAATATATGCACTACCGGATGACTTGGAAACGATGAAAATGTTATTCTTTAAGAAGGACAGTGGGAATATGTACGACAAATTTTAATACTCAAATTCACATAAAACACCTGTGCACTGTCCATCTCCATTTAACAGTACTCGTAACACCCCGTCCACATTAGCAATTTTGTTGCATGCAATTCTTTAAAATTCTGCTTTGGAATTGCTTTAGTGTCCACATTAGAAAAAATCTGGTATTGCAATTCTTGTATAAAACATATATAAAACGTCAAATACAACAACACCAAACAACAAGATGAATAGTGAGAATTTCGAAGCAAAAGAGAATTGCAGTGAACATGAAACTCTGTACCCCTCCCCAAGCTTCTTACCTCTCTCTCCTATAACAACCAAGAATTGCTGCAACAAAATTGCAAGTGTGGACGGCGTGTTAGTTGTTCTCGAGAAAAAAAATGAGAGCGGCAATAATAAAAATTAAGAAAATTAAAACAAAACGGCATCTGCGTCAATGTAAAAACAGACACACACACACAAGTAATCACCCCCACAAATTATTAAGACAAACTGGAGAACGCCAACAATCACAACAAACATTTATTTCAGTACGTTTTCTTTATTTCTTCATGTCCTTTAAAATCTCATAAGTACGTCTGTAATGACTTTTTGTGACAATACAAAAAGTGCAAAATCTTTCTCATTAGTTTTGCAAATGTTAGGATTACATTGTGTTTTTGAGAATTTATATGGGCGATGCAAAATCCTGTAAAACAATTTATTTTTTAAGCTTAAGGTCTCTTTTAATTTTTTAATCGATATTTCGGTACTCATCGAGTAACATCTTCAGGATATCTGTTTATTTTATATAAATTTAAATAAAAAAAATATCCTGAAGATGGTACTCGATGAGTACCGAAACATCGATTAAAAAATTAAGAGACCTTAAGCTTAAAAAATAAATTAAGTTTATTAATAATGTCTATTTATTTATTTTATATGTACTGTTATAATTTTGCGATTCTTTCACTGTGCGGGGTCCAACATTTGTTTTTCCTAACATCTGGCAACTACACAAACAAAATCACGTATACGTCAACTTACACTTCCACAATTCTTAATACAGTACAGATTGATAACTCTTCAATTACCACGTTTATACGCACGTCTTATTTGCAAATAGAACTATTTGCAAATAACTAATTCACTGTTTATACGGGTAATTGCATACAGAACTTATATTATTATTAGTGATGCCATGTGACGAAAATATGATTGTTTGGTAAGTAAAACACAAAAAACGTTCATGAAGTGGCAACGTCTTACTTTTTATTTGCAAATAGTGTCGTTATTCACGACTTGTTTAAGTGAGTTAATAAGTTACAATAAAAAAGTTATACGGCAACATTCTTCTTTTTATTTGCAAATAAGACGTGCGTATAAACGTAGTAAATGATACTCTTTTTTATTGAGACTAATTCAGAGCTTTTTTGCAATAAGAGAAAACAAGTCATGAATTAAACAAGAGGATTATCTGTGTGTTTTATAGTACGTACGTTTTATAGTACGTATACTTATGTATATGTACATACTTATATGCATCTAGGTACATGTATGAACATACATACATATGTATAACATATACGCATGCGAATGCACTTCTATATGTATCTAATACCATGTGATGTTGCATTAAATTATTTAAAACATTGTTTTTTTTTTGTTTATTATTATTTGCCAACATGTTATTGCATGTTGCACGCTAACAAAATATAACGTAAACAGTACTATGTACGTATGGATGCATGTATGTGAATATCTATAATATAAAAACAGTTAACTAAATATAACTATGAGATACACAGACACACTTTGTACATATATGTATGCACATACATATGTACATAATATTATAAAGCATATACATATGTACACATGTATTTACATATTTATGTACATACATATGGATGTATGTATAGGTATATTTACTTATGAATTTAAGCTCAAAATTATTTAAGTCCACACGCACTTATTCATAGTTGTAATATTAAATTTAACAATTCAAACTAAAAATAACTGTTTTGAGATCTCATATGCAACTAATACATATCTATGTACAGCCATATGATATGTAGCATATGAATGTGTTTTATGCAGAGATGGGCAAAGCGGTATTTATACATATGTATGTACATATGTACCTGATTGGTGTATTAAACACGCGAGCATGCATGAAAGCGAGCATAAAAATGACATTTGGGCATTTGAAGTGTGTATGCATATATATGTATATGTAAAAAAATAAATGAAATAATGAAAGTAATAACAGCGACGTGTTTTAAGTTATAATGTATGTACTTATGTAAAAATTGGGCCTCATTTTGCTTTTCACTTAAATGAGATATTGCGTTATTTCATATTAAAAAACAACTTAGCTCTTCACCTTTCACAAAGAAGTAGGCATCAATTGGCCGAGTGTGTTACTTCTGTCGTATTAAAAAAAACCCTTAATTTAATTTCATAGTTCAATATGAAAATCATGTTGCAATATGTAAGTTATTGTCAACATCACATCAATACAACTTTAAAAAAACTAGAACTTCTCATTCTCGGCACAGTCACTATTCATTTTCTATGCCTTAGATAATAGGCTATTGGCCTGATGTGACGTCGGGAATAACCTATATCAAAAGGGAGTTTACTTTTTTGCAACGGTATAGCTTTTATAGATTCGTTTAAGTAGTTAATACACACAATAACATTAATTTTCAATTTGCGTAAACCAATGCAACTATTGAAGCTATGTATGTGTTGATATTTGTATCATCACTCTTCAGATTCAACCAGCAAGAGGCATTCTCTTTTTCAAACCTACATTCTTGAGGTATGAAATAAATTTCAAGAGTAAACAAAAATAAATATGTATGTATGTATGTATGTATGTACTAGTGATGTAACGAATATTCAGTAATTGTGTGTAATGTAGGCACATTTTAGGTTTGGAATTTTACATTAATTTATACACACAAAAATATTTTTGAACTTGCAGGCTACGCGTGGAACTCAAGCTCTATTTTAGAAGAATTTTCGGAGTAACTAAAATGAAACAATTTTTGAAATTTTTCGAAAATGATATCTCCCGAATCAATTAACCGATATATGTAGATAAAATTTACAACTTTCAACACATTTTAAAGGCTTCGAGCTGATGCCCTAACCAGGCAATAGTCATATATACATACATTTAATGTAATAATTAATGTGTATTGGTTAAATAAATAAATAATCATAATTAAAAAAAGTCCAAAATACTGTTATCGAAATATCGACAGCGTCTATTCACTAAGTAAATTGAGTTTGTAAAAATTTTCGGTAATTTATATACATACATAGTATAAAAACTGCGAGTGCCAGCTCTGGTGGACATTGCGTATGGATGTAGAATCGTATGTATATTTGTGTATGGATAAATCAGTTTATTTAAATTACAAATGAAACATCACAAATTTTTTGGGCAATTAATGTGCATTTCTGCAATGGACAGAAAAAGCTCCTCCCTCCCTATCACCAATTTGTAAATCTTGCAATCGTGCTATGCGTAAATCGTGTAGACGCGTCTTCAATTCTACTCTTGTCAATTATCCTTTGCTGCTTTTGTGAGTGTAAGTAATTTTTTATTAATTCAAGTTTAACGTTTTTTTTGTTGTTTTTGTAAGCTAATGATTATTTATACATAAATATATTCCCATATATTTACATATACATGTATACACATGTCTACATACATACATACACATGTATGGATATGTATATTTATAAATTTACTTATTAAATACCATAGTTTTGCACGCATAGGAATAATTGGTATTAACAACAGAACAAAGTAATTAAATATGGTAAGAATGACGAATATTTATTAGCATTGTTTTTGACACCAACAAGATAAAAAATCCAGTCCTTTAACTAGAAACGGTCCTAGTGTTTGGCAATTTTCGACTGCAAATTCGATAGTTTCTACTAGATAAAAGATATAGAGCAAAATTTTTTTAATCTAAAGCAAAACATTGAAATCGCAGTCGAAACTCTCTAAAAACGATAAGGCCCATTATGAATGTGTAAGTTAATTTATTCAAATATATAATTTAACTAAAATGTTCTTAAAACTACATATTTAAATGTAATAAAAATGGATTTATAAATAGTTCTTAGTTTCGCACAACGAATTTCTTACTTTTACACTGTAGACTCTGAACAGCTGACTACTCATATTGTAAAAAAATAGATACATAAGTATGTTTCAGATATTTGTTTTGTACTTGGTCACACGTACGCGTAAATTCGTACCTCGCTCTTCCTCTCTCATAAATGCTTCACATTCCAATCATGTTTAAAAAAACGTGCCTCACCATAAAAATTTTTTAGAGCGAAACACCTTGAATCTACTTAATTCACAATGTTGTCAACTCAATGCTAAAAGTATTGTTTTTAGTGTTTTTGTTGTATTCTTAGTGATTTTGATTGCTTTTGGTGACGCCAAATCTTTATTTTTAATCACAAAGTAGACTAGATATGTCACGATAGTGATGATTTTGCATTTTCTAACCATCTCTTTCTTATGTAACATGGATTTTTTCTTTTGATATTAAATTTCTTGCGATGTAAAAATTCAATATATTTGAAGGGCAAAAAGCAAAAGAAATTGGCAGCCAGTTCATATTATGACATTATTTTTGCTCCACTTTATATATTATATTGCGAGAAGCAACAGATTGGAAAGGGAATATCGAAAAATATCATAAGCTTACCAATGTGTTATTAAATTCCCTTTTGAATTAAATTGCAAAATAGCTAGTTTATCAAACCATATTTTTGCTAAAAATTAAAATTTGTAAATTTTAGTTTTATTGTTATAAAATATTTGTTTGTATTAACAATGCGATTAAAGTTTATATTTATTTTTATTTTGAGAAAAACGCAGAGAAAATGCCAATTATTATTTGGGATATTTTTCTGATGATTGAAAAAAAACAGAGATTGAAATTTCTTCTTAAATAAAAATTTTTGAAAATAGGTCCATATATGGCGGAGTTATATTATAAATATCATAAATTTCACTTCCGATTTTCGAAAAAATATTATGGGACCAAAGTAAAACCAAGCCCTTTCAAACAAAAAAAATTAATATCAGTTCACAAATGATAGTCATGCACGTACATACATAAGTATGTACATAAATATGTACAAACATTAAAAAAAGTTAAAAAAGTACACACGAATTGATAACCTGATCCTTTTTTGAAAATCGGTTAAAAAAATTACATTATAAGTACATATGTACATATACATAGGTATGTATATATGTACTTACTTATATCTAAGAACTGACATTCGTAACATCACTAATATGTACATACATACATACTTACATACATAAGTATGTATATACTCTGTATCCAATTGTGTATATAATATATATATATATATATATATATATATATATATATATATATATATATATATATATATATATATATATATATATATATATATATATATGTACATGCACCCACAACTGCATAAATAAGTACTTACATACATATGTATGTATGTATGTGCATACTCGTACATATAATAAACCTACATATTATGAAGCATACTATAAATGTACTTATGTATGTACATATGTATGTACTTATGTACAACTTACAAGTACATATGTAGGTACGGACATATTTATATACATATGTACATAGGTATGTACCTATAATATGTAAAATATGTAAATAAAATTAGTAAAATTTGTTTTATAACAGACACAGAAAGAAACAAAATTAATATATTGTTTTAAAAAAATCGGACAAAGTTCAATGACTTTTTGTTTACAATCACCGCAGCTTTTTTTAAAGCTGTATGCTTTACCTAGTAGTATGCTTACTATGCACCAACAATGAAAATAATACATATACATATGTATATATGCATGTATGGATGAGTATTATTTTATATGACTATATGCTTTCGCTGTTTCTCTCACGGACTCTGCTTACGTTTTTGTTGCTGAAAATAAAACCAGTGTTGCCAGTTTGTCCGTTTTCCCAAGATTAATGAGGATTAAGGTGTTTTACTAATCGAATGTTGCTTTGCAGTAATACATTCAACTGATTCCTAAACGTTGTACGTACAAATTTTAGCATGTATTCTGTTCCCAAATGCATACTGATGTCATCGATGCGCAGAGAAAAGCAAACTGTGTATCAAACATATCGAGCCTTAACCGTAAAAAACAAAAGTAACACATCAATTTTGCACTAAGTTGTAGGGTTATTGTGAATTTTATTTTGCTAGATGTTTCTGATTCCACTTTTAATGCTTAACACAATTAATTTCAATGATGATGAATTTTCGATTGGGAAAAAAACTGAAAATAGAAAGTTATGTCGATTACGGTTTTTTGGCGGCAAGGATACGATATGTATATTTTGTTTTTGCTTTATTTGTTTTAGGTATTATATATAAGTAAATGTTCTGTCATCAGCGATACAAGGTATACGTAAGATATTTCAATATACCAACATAATTACTGTTTTGAGGATTTGAAGTGTAACATGTTTCCAACTGTCAAACTCTGCAAACGTTTGTTGTTTATGTAAATAATTACTAACCTACTCATTTCTATGTGTCATTCGGATACTTCTCACTAGTTAATTTTATACTTGGTAACGACATTTATTTGCTGATTGGGTTAACTTAATAGCGTATCTTAATTAATATATCTGATATATGATATACTGCATGACAAAGTTCCTAAAAGCCGTTAGGGATGCAATGTAGCCGTGTACAAAGTATTATGAAAGTAAATAAACGATGTATCAACACTGTATTAATACTGTATTGATACATTATAAACAGACGTTTAGGAAATTTGCCATATTTTCTATTAGTGAGGGTCAATAATTTTTATTTTGGCGATTTCGAAGAGAAATACCTACACTAGAGTCCCGACTTGCGTCGTCCCGATTTGCGTCGTTTCGATTTGCGTCGCTTTTTAAAAACTGTAAAAATTCGATTTGCGTCGTTGCAATTTCAACTTGCGTCGATCCCAGTTGCGTCGTTTTGACCCCGATTTGCGTCGGTTCGATTTGCATCGTTTTGATTTCGATTTGAGTCGTTAAAAACGGTTAAATTGTTTACTGCAGCATTGTGGATTACCATTTTTAGCATTTGTAGTGCCTGATATAGCATCTTTTCTGTCTTTTATCATTTTTACAACTTCTGGCCTGTACATTAAGAAGTTTTTAAATTGCGTGAAATAAGGGGAATTCCCTTTTCTTTGTTATATAAGTGGTGCCAATGACAACTGTCTGGTTATGGTAAGAATTTAGTGTGTTATTCGCCAGAATCCATTCAATTAAATGTTGTGTTGTTGATTTAGATTTATCATCTGAACAGAGCTCAATGTAAGCTAAATAAATTAAAATTTTTTAATGTATATACTTTTTATGAATATACTTATGTACATATGTAAATGAATTAAATTTTTATTATGTTTTTTCTTAATATATTGTTTTGTTATTTCTTTATAATAATTATAAACATTTGTTGAAGTAATTGAAATAAATAAAAATGTATTCATACTTGTTTTTTATCAAAAATACAAGATTTTTTGCTTTGTTTTGAATATTTTCCCCAATAAATTAAATTTCAGTGCATTTATACAGAAAAAAGTGATTCGATTTGCGTCGTTTCGATTTGCGTCGTGTTTCTCCGGTCCCCATTAACGACGCCAGTCGGGGCTCTAGTGTATTTGATTGAATGGTACATAAAGTATACGTTACAAAATCTATACGCCATAGTGTTTGAAAATTTCATGCGAATTTAATCTGCCGGCATAAACATAAAACACTGTGTACATATTGAAAATGTATAATGGTGGCTCACAGAAAAGGCCTACCTGCACATCAAAACCAAAATTCAGTGAAGAATCTAAAATTTTAAGAGTATGAAATTTCGTCGATTGAATTTTTTTAGGATCTTTAAAAACTCATATGTTTTCGCATTTTTAGGTGACCAAATTGATATGAAAATAAAATTGTTATCTACACTTTTCCATTTTTGTGGATTTAAAAAACATACGTTGAACTTACGGGTTTTTATACTAAAGCCGCGTAATCAGTTAAACATATATCAGTTCATAAAGCCTAGCTTTGAAAAAGTTCGGTAGATTCTACTCCTGTTCGATTGCACCCTTTTATGCTAGGTATTCTATTAAAATTTTCATCCGAAATTCATATGAAAAAATTCTGTATGAATCAAAACAAATTACAGGCCTTAGAACCTTTAAGAACTTAAAATTTTTTTAAGAAATATATTTCATTGCATTATTCATATCAAACTCAGTGGCAACACTTAAAAAAATAAAAAAAAATCTGTCTAGTTTCTGTCTTTAAAAAATTGTACTCCTCTCTTTATACTATATATATGTATGTATATATATATACATATATACATATACATATATATATATATATATATATATATATATATATATATATATATATATATATATATATATATATATACATATATACATATATATATATATATATATATATATATATATATATATATATATATATATATATATATATATATATATATATATATATGTATATATATATATGTATATATATACATATATATATATACATATATATATATATATATATATATATATATATATATATATATATATATATACATATATATATATACATATATATATATATATATATATATATATATATATATATATATATATATATATACATATATACATATATATATATATATATATATATATATATATATATATATATATATACCTATATATATATATATATATATATATATATATATACATATACATATACATATATATATATATATATATATATATATATATATATATATATACATATATATATATATATATATATATATATATATATATATATATATATATATATATATATATACAGTGGAGGCTCATAAAAGTTAAGACGCGCAAAAGTTAAGAATACGGAAAAGTTAAGCAGCTTTCTGTCACCATACGGAACTCTAAAAAGTTAAGTGCTTCTTAACTTTTTTGAGTAATTTTTGTTTTTATTTAATTTTTTCTATTTTTAACATCATTTTGAATTCTTATATGTATGTCGATTGTTGCATTAATATATGTAGTACTATATAAGTACATGGGTAGCATAAAAAATTCAACACATATCCAATCGTCATTTACCGTTAAAAAATTCTTTACATTCGTACGTAATGTTTCATACTATTTTTGCATCAGTTATTAGTTTTCTTTTGATCGTAACAATGTCAGCAGCACGTAAGCAAAAAAGGTTATCAGTTGCCGAAAAATGCAAGATTTTAAAAAAATTAGATGAAGGCGTTTTGGCTAATCGATTGGCCATTAATTTTCATGATTCTGAATCTTCAATTTCTAAAATTAAAAGAAACAAAGCAAACATTTATGCTGCAGTGTCAGGTACATGTGACGAAATTGAGAGAAAGACTTTACATAAGGCAGAATTCGTAGATTTGGAGAAGCAGCTGTACAAATGGTTCTTATATCAACGTGAAAGAAACTGTCCACTAAGTGGTCCTATTTTAAAAGCTAAAAATTAATACATTTGCATACATACATATATACACGTGTATTAAATACATATTGATAATATATATACAATGTATAAATACATGTATAAACACATGCATTTTTCATATCACGGAAAAGTTAAGAATTCGGAAAAGTTAAGCACCCTCAAAACAAACTTTTTCGAGCCTCTACTGTATATATATATATGTATATATGTATATATATATATGTATATATATATATATATATATATATATATATATATATATATATATATATATATATATATATATATATATATATATATATATATATATATATATATATATATATATATATATATATATATATATATATATATATATATATATATATATATATATATATATATATATATATATTTATATGTATATCAGGGAAAGGCAAAACAAGAGCGCCGCGCCAATGCTTACGCTCTTACATCGTGTACATGTGCACTCGTACTGCAGAGAAATAAAAACATAAATCAGTCTCACTCGAGCACTAAAGGCCTAGTTAGCCGAACGTTGATGTTAGAAAAACGTAACGTACTTTAACGTACGGACGTTTGTGCGGTTAATGAATCTTTCAAAACGTGTCGAATGTCAACAAAACAAAAACAAAACGTTGTACAACGCTACTTTGTACGTTGTACAACGCTTTTTTCTAAAAAAAATCAAATTAATATTCCTGTTTATTATAAAAAATCAAATAAAGAAAATTTTCAATGGACTTCGAAGACTTATTTGTTGATGTTTACTTTTTAAATTTGGTAAATATATTTAATGAAAAGAATTTAAATTTTTCAATAAATATACAGTCAGCTGTTCATAATAGAGATGGTATTTGAAAACTTTCGTATAATTCATGCTTATACATAAAACGTACCAAAACTATACTAAGTACTTTTTGAAAGAAAAAAGTTGATATTTTCAAAAGTTCGTGTAGAAATTAAAATTTTAAGAATAAACGTACAATTGTACGTTCATATATTTATTATGTGTATATAAATTTGTACTTATAATAATAATTTGTACGTAACAAAACTTTTGACTAGCAAATTTGCAATATACATATGCATGACATGTAGTATGCAAGTGGCAAAATAACAAATATGTATGTTAATATGCGTATATTAACTTTTATATTCAAAATAATTAACTTTTATATATAATTGGATTTATAATTCAATCTAAGATTTTATTTGCATTCAATGGTATTTACATGTCTTTTTTAAGTCTCTTGATGCACATTATTATCTCAACATTACATTTTTAGACTTTGAAAATTCGAAAATTTTATTAAAAAGTTGTATTAGATCCTTAATAATTTACATATATCAATAAAAGTACCAGAAGGGAATTTGGGCCACAATACAACTCAACAAAATAATAGTCCCATCACTGGTATACAAATGTCACGTAAAAACGTTATGAAATTCTATTTTATACAGGTTCATCCGTTCCGTCAACGTGACATTTAATTTGGATAAGCATTTGCATTGATTTCATATGCCAAAAACAAACGTTCCATACATTAGCTAACGTGAACGTTCGGCTAACCGGGCCTTTAAGGCGATGGACGTGTTACGCTTGTTGTTAGAAATTAGCGTTGCCATATGCAAAAAGTGAGATCCCTAGAAATTCATATGAAATTAACCTGAGGAAATACTAGTTCTTATGAACAAAATTTTTATGAGGGAATGGAGATTTAAGATTTCAAATTTAGGTATGATATGAAAATGTCAGATCTGGTGACACTGATTCTTTATGTGTGTATGCGAGCGCAAACAAAATGTTTATATGTATTTTTGCATATCCCTGATGTATATGTATATATATATATATATATATATATATATATATATATATATATATATATATATATATATATATATATATATATATATGTATATATATACATATATATATACATATATACATATATATATATATATATATATATATATATATATATACATATATCCATATATATTATATATATATATATATATATATATATATATATATATATATATATATATACATATATCCATATATATTATATATGTATATATATATATATATATATATATATATATATATATATATATATATATATATATATATATATATATGTGTGTGTGTGTGTGTGTGTATGCATCATTATCCCTGAAGGAAATGTCACTAGTGATTCACTAGTGATTCACTATTGACAAACACCCAATTTTCACGATGATTTTTTAAGACATGTCTTTTTCTTATTTTCTTTTAAAGTTGCTCCCAAAATCATGTCACATTTTCATGATGATTTTTAAAACATGTCTATTTCTTCACTGTTGTTGTAACAAAATATGTAAAATATGTATGTATGTATGTGTAATAGCAAAACTGCGAATGAGAGCAAAAAGAAGAGATGTATTTTTCTTCATTGTTGTTGTTAAAAAATCACGAAAACAGAAACCATGACTTTTTTGCTACCCCCCTTGCTTATCTACCTAATATGCCTACAAACAAAAAAGACATGTTTTAAAGACAAGTAAAAAAATCATCGTGAAAATTGGGTGAAAGTCACCAGTACTAGTGACAACTTATACCCCAGCCAATGCTTTTTTCTGTTGACATTTAACATGCACTTGTCATTGAAAATCCACTAGTGACGTTGGAACTAGTGACGAACTAGTTCCAATGGGACCATATGACGACCGTAGAACTAGTACTTCCCTGTAGACATTGTCACCAGTATTATTGACATACTCTACACAATACTTCTTTCTATTGAAATTTAAGATGGACTTATCATTGAAAACCCACTACTGAAGAGGTCGTTCTAATGGGTCCATGTAAACAATTTTTGATATACATACTATATCCCTACAGTTTTAGTTAAAATAAATGATTAAAGGTTCACCATAGAACAAATAAACGCAATTAAAAAATGAAGAGGCATAAGCGTGCTCTCAGAAATTTCTCTGCCCATCAAACAAAAAAGTGTTGACAACTCCGTTGACGATGTCTACATATGAGTCACCAAAATAGTCGACAAAACTGGTGACTTGGGTACACTTGTCCCCATGTTTCCTTCAGGGTATATTTTATTTTGTTTTAATTACTGTAATAAAACACAAAAGAAATAAACAATAACAATACAACAGAAGAAAAAAGTTTGACATACTAAAGCTACATGCATATGTATATAGCTATGTATGGCTGTGTATACTTAGGAGAAACAACAACAAACTCTCTCTCTATCTCTCTTCTGAACTAAATTTCTGTAAACAAGCCAACGGACTTAAAAACAATGTAGCAACAAGTTTAGATACAGCAATATTTATTATTTACACATAATTACACAAGCATATATATATGTATATATATATATATATATATATATATATATATATATATATATATATATATATATATATATATATATATATATATATATATATATATATATGTAATTACATACTTATATATTTGAGTGATGAAAGCTTTAGCTAAAACCGGTGTATTAGCAATGGAAAAAGTTTTAATTTACTAAGGGAGAGAAAGGGATAATAAGACATTTCAACTTATTCATTTTACTCTCTCCAATGTACACAAGCGTTGTCAATACTCAATATTTATTTGTTTTTCTCTCATTTTTGTTTGTTTTTTTTTCTCATTAGTACACGTGGCCTAAAATAAAAAACTGTTATTGCTTTTCTTTTATTGGCTTATGTTGTGATTATATTGTAGACTCATGTTTAGTTTTCCTTTTTTGTTTGCGATATTTAGGGATGTGTTTAAGAAAGAAGCACATATGTAAGTACATACATACTTATGTGCATACATAAGTATGTATCTACAAATAAGTACAAATTTATAGATATGTAGATACATATATAAGTACTTACATACGTATGTACGTCTGTAAATACTTGTTTGTACGTAGATATTATTCATTGCATACCCATGTACTAAAGAATGCGCAGAGTAAGTATTTGTGGATGTACTTATGATCGGTATTTATAAAATTTATACAAAGGGAGAAGAAGAATGATAGTTATAAAATTATTTGTAGAAAAATCTAGCACAAACCAAAATTAATATGTATGTATACAAACGGGGTCTTGAAAAATAGCGCCAACAAGGTCCATATACATATGTATATACATATGTATGTATGACCTCCAATTTCGATATTTTTTATATGTACATACATATGTATGTATGTATGTAAGTACCCAGTAAAAAATATATGGATTAATCCATAATCGAGCAATAAAGGAGTAATGACTTGGTCATCCATTTGGAGTAACAAGCGAGCTATCGAAACTTTTTGTTTGTTTTGTTGTTTATGCCTCGCTAAATACTCCAAATGGATCAATGAGGGATGTATCAGTTCGTTTTTGGTTTTTTTTTTTCTTTGATATAACTGTTAATTGTTGACGTTTTCGTTTTGTTTTTCAAAAAAAAAGCGAAAGCTACGGGTATAGTAACAAATTGTTAAAAATGTGTCAAAATTTATTAATTATTTGTTTTCTATTTTAATATATTTCAGATTTCGTACATTAAATTGAGGTTTGACAAAATCAAAATTGAAAAGCACTACGCAAAATGATCAAAATAAATAACCAAATTTGTATTTTATATGAATGTTTACTCCCTTTATGCTTTTTTAGGAGACAAAAACGATTACTCCCTTTATGCTCTTTTAGGAGACAAAAACGATTACTCCCTCTGTCGTCATTTTCAAGATCAAAGGGAGTACTCCATAAGGAGCTTAAAAGGAGTACTCGTGTCTGCGGACATGTTGTGTTAAAAATCCGATGAGGTCCGGAGTTTTATGGAGTAATCCATTACTCGCAAAGGAGCGCTCCAAGATTACTCTTTGGATGATCCTATTTTTTACTGGGTATGTACTCTAATTTTAAATAAGAATTCAAATTACATAAGTATGTACATACATACATACATAGTGGTGTTTTGTTTTGAAATACATAAGTAGGTATGTAAATTAACAATTCCAAAAACCGAACATGCAAATCAAAAGCAATATATTAATTTAACTTTTAAACCAACGGTACGTTTTCAAACTCAAATCCATTTTAATGAGTTTAGTTCTATTAAATTTCACTCCTAAATTAGGGCTACATATTGTAAATTGAAACAAAAATTCTTGTCGTTTACTTGTATGTATCCATGTATGTACATATGTATATGTATTTTAAATAAATGTCCAGTGAAACGTTATATTGTTATACTTAAAACAAATTATGTACTTTAAAAAATTTACAAGTCTCGTCAACTTTTGTTGTTTTATGTTGTAGTTAAAAATGTCTAAAATATTGTGTTTATTTGTTATTAATTAGATGATTTTTATGTTTAATTAAAAAACAACAGAAGATGATGTTCAAATAATATCGAACTATTGGGAAATAAAGAACTAAAAATCAAAACATTGACCCCGATCAAACGAGAAAGGAGTGTAGAATAGCAATACATATCGCAGTGAAAATTTTTTATTGTAGCTTTTTGGTAAAAAACGGCATTTTGAAATAATATATATCCACTGTTACTATGGTTCTGCCCAACCAACTCTTTTTTTAATAAATTGGATGATTTAAAATTTCTTTTTCACATACATACATAAATAAATTCAAGGTAAAATAAAAAGGTTTTTTGCTCCGAGTTAATACTTACAGTATTGGAACAAGTGCGATATGTACATATGTACATACTTACATATGTACGTATGTATTTATGTATGTATATAACAGTTGAGTTTTTATTTAGTTTAATGGTTCTGGTGTAACTTATGTATACTTATGTACGTATTTATGTACCTTTCATTGAATGCTATATAGTAAGTCATAATTTTTTTCCATGTATAGATGTTTGGTACTGTTTTGCACGACACTGTATGGAAGTATGTGTACCAGAGACCGGCAAAAATCACGTTTTTTATGCCTTCACTCATGCATAACTTTTTTGTGTCCAATTATTCACAAACACATAAGCAAGCATGCGCGTACGCTCATAATCTTTATTTGTGTTAATCATTAGGAAGGCAAATACAAAAATGCCTATATGAATTTTTCAAGCAAGATTTTAACACAGAAGCTATTTTGAGCGTTTGCATTGATTAAACACAAAAACGAATGGCATTTATTCAACATGCCTTTTCTTTGCAAAGAATATTAAGAAAAATCATGCAATGATATATGCTGGCACATAATCTTGAGTGTGTAGGTATGTATGTTGTTAAACATTGTGGTTGAGAAATAAGGATGCCATACGAAGTTACCAAAAAACGTCGGTTTTACAATAAACTTTAAAAATCGCAATTTTCGGTTTAAAATCGTTTAAAGATCGGATTATTTTTTACTCATTCAAAAAAACTTGTTATTTTTATAAGAAATACTTCAACCTTGCCAAATTTGTTTGTTTTATTGAATTTTACTGAAATTAAAGTCGTTTTTAACTCCCAAGAATAATACCGCTTTATTGGTTTGGTACATAGATTACTTAAAAAGAAGGGTCTTTAAGTGTATTTTTCTGAGCGCGGTGCGCTTTTTTTTAAATTTCGGTGCTTTTTTTAATTTTTGGCGGCACCGAAGCAAATTCAACAAATCTATTTGTTTCAGTGTGAGAAAAAAATCTTTGTACAATAAAATACACCCGTTTCAACATTATTTTATTCAACAGCGCAAAATTTTTACACGTTTATATGAAAATGATTATTTTCACGACAACACGGCTACATGGCTATACGACCACCGTTGTAGCTGTGGTAGATTTAGGCTAATTTATATTTTTGTGAGCGACAGTGAGAGTGTTTAATATATAAGTGCTTAAAATACTTTACTGTATTTAACAAAAAATAAGAATACAAAACGCATTGCTTATAATATAACCTCCTTCATGTATACACATATACACACATGTCTATATAATTACAAAATGATAATTGTAAAAATCGGGATAATTTTAAAAATATATTTCTTGATTAATTATCTGTTTCAGCGTATCGTCGTAAAAATGCTATTAAACTGTTAAGTCTGGCAACCGTGTTGCCTAACCATTCTATAAACACACAGCACCTTGTGCATAAATGTACAATTGTTGATTTTTTGCCTTTTTCACATTAATGCTTTTTGCATTAATGCCTCTAAGTTTTTGATTTCGATCATGAATGTGATTAAATAAAAATGTGTGCTTTGAAGAGTTGTCCAAAAATTCATGCACACACAGTTTTTAAACACTCAAACTGAATAGCTGGCATGCGGCAACAGATTAAATTTACATGTTCGCAAACAACCCTTATTTTGCTTAGCATAAAATAGAATAGACACAATGTTGATAAAGGCATATTTGAACGTTTGAGCGAAAATGACATGTTTTTCGAGTGTTTGATTAATCTGATTTTTTTTTAATCACCGGTTGCAGGTCTCTGATGTGTACGTATTTATACGGATGTACATAGTATGTAAGTATGTTATACCGAAAGCAAAATCTAATTTGAAATTCCTTCAAATAATTACCAAAGTACTTACTGGTTATTTTTTTATATGGTATTAATTTATGCTATTGAGTGATTTTTTATAGTTTGGGTTTTGAAAATATAAAAAAAAAAACAGAAAACTTGTAAAAGTGAAGGAAATATTATCTTGGGCGATAAATTATTATCTGCAATTTACTTTTCAAAAAATATTTCATGTAAATGTTGTTGTCGGTAGTGCATCCGTGAGCTTCAATTTTGGAATACTTTTTCCAGCATTTCAGCCGGTATCTCACCAATACCAGCTATAATGTTGTCTTCCAAGGCTGGAATTGTGGCTGGCTTGACTGAGGGAAACTTAAAAAAAATAGTCTAGTCCCCAAAAAAATGGTCTAGTGGGGTCAAATCACATAAACTTGGCGGCAAATGCGATATTAATTGCTCACCAAACTCGCTTTTCAATAGATTGATGGCATCGCGTGCCGTGTGGCATGTGGTACCGTTTTGTTTAAATCACATGTCAATCAAATCCGATTCTTCCATTTTGGACGAAAAAAGTCGGTAATCATCGCCCGGTACCTTATTTCATTTACAGTAACGTTGCGATTTTCATCGTTCCAAAAGCCGTACAGTTCAATGATACCGCGTGCCAGCAAACCGAAACAAACAGTGCATTGTTCACGGTGAATTAGCAGCTTTTGAACTGCCTATCATCGATGCCCTCGCATCAGTATTTTGAGATAAACTGAACTTTTTTTTTAAATTTTGTTTGCTTTTCGTTTAATGTTTTTAGAGAATTATACTCTTATTATATTATATAAGCCTCTTCAATTTGTATTATTAACTGTACTGAAATAAAAGCTTTCAAAAAATTAAGTAAATGTTTAGTTAGGTACTTAGTTTTGACGCTCACAGTATGTACGAGTGAGTATATGTATATACTTATGTACATAAGTAAGTATATACTTATGGCTCGATATTAAAAAACAACCAAACAAATTTGTTGCATATACTTATGTATGTATGTAAGTATGTAAAAGTATATGTACATACATATGTGTGTATGCAAGTACATAAGTAGATTGAAACGAACAATTTTGTAGCTTTTCAAAATACTTTACCAGTTCTTTCTTTGAACACCTTCATAAAACTAATAATTCAATGAAATAGAACTTCAAAAATAAAGCTAAATAACTAAGAGGAGAAACAAGACTAACCACAAATTATCACCAAACAAAAATAATTTTCCATAAATATACAACGAAAGCAGAGCATAAATATCAATGTTCATGAAATTTGAAGTGGTTTTTGTTCGGTAAAGTAAAGAAAACTTATAAGAATAATAAATTAACAATAGAAGCCTTTTCAAAGTTCTCCCCTTTAACTGCATGGTCAGATTCGTAAGTTAAAAAAGGAATAAATAAATAATTATGCATGTACTTACTTTAAGTTACAAAGTTGTAAAAACACAAAACTTTTTATTCCTTCGAACAACCATGTCTGATTTATTTCATGTATATATGATGTACATATGTAAATATGTGTGTAAAAACAACAAGATTTTGCAATAATACTATAGAAAAGACTTACAACCAATTACTCGTTTTACTACATAAAAATTAACAGACGCAGAAAAAGGTGTACAAAGGTCGAGCACTCTTTGTATACCCTGAAAAAAATTATAGACAGTATGTAAGTACCTTAGAAGTTCATATTTCTGAGAAATTGTTCGAAGGGAGAGTGGCGAAACTTGTATGCGTTTGTTAGTTAGTACAGTGAAAGTTCCCAGAAACAGACAATAAACACCGCGCTACTCTTGTCCGTTTATCAGAGAGTTACACGTTTTTTACCATACTTTTGTAAGAGTTTTTGACACGTACATACATATGTACAAACTTTAATACATACTTATTTATGTACATAATAAAAAACGAATAACAATGAAAACCGAAATAAAAATATCGTATTTATTGTTGTAATGAAAATAAGTAAAAGAAAAAGCGTTACACCAAAACGACCTTCGAATAAAGTAAAAAAACAAATTTAATGAATCATTCAAACATCAGCTAGAGTGCATAAATACTAATAAAGTAGTAAATCAAACGTTGCATGGCCAAGACATTCTTCAAAAATATCCGCCTTTTTTTAAATCGGTTATTCTCAAGTTTCAGAATTATTCCAGACATCACCTAATATCCCTCTTAGATTACGGAATGAAGCACCACTTCTATTTGGTGAAATATATGTACCTACAACTTAGCGTTTTTTTTATAATGCCTTATTATCTTCCCGAGAATAAGTATATTTTTTTTATATTGTTCTAAACGGTTTTTGTATACGGTCCCGATTCCTAGATTTTATTTATTTATTTATTTATAAAACACACTTTATAAAACATACTATTAAGATCGCAAGTGAGTGTGTTTTCCATAGATAAAAAAAATCCAGAGAAAATGAATTCTTATGCCCTAAACACATAGACGACAGCAGACAGCAAGCAGCAATATGTCAAAAATAAAATGCATGTATTCAAATGAAAACGATTATTTTAACGGCAGCACAGCAGCACGACTGCACAACAGCATTTGCTGCTGCTGCCAATTTAGGCTATTTTCTATTTTGACGGGCAGCACTAAACAAATATAGTGTTGCCATTATATATATATATATATATATATATATATATATATATATATATATATATATATATATATATATATATAAAAATTGGAAAAATAAAAACAAAAACTTTTTTTAATATTAAACATAAAGGAACATTACAAAACCACAATAAAGAAATGAATTTAAGTATTTTTATAGTTTTTCGTGATATTATTAAATTTTTTTATCAATAACTTTAATTTTATTCATTATAAAATATATATCCGGCATCCCTGAAATTTGTGTTCCTAAAATACACATCAGCTGATTATTATGCTGTTGCTGTCTTTAAAATAATTATGAAGCTGACTTCAGAGCAGCATTTGAAGTTGGCAGCATTTGAAGCCGTGAAGTCGTGAAGTCTGCTGTCGTCTATGTGTTTAGAGCTTTATTCACTTAGAAATACCTTTTTATCTTCTCTTTTTATTATCTCACTTCATCCAACATGTGCGCGCATCTGTTATTTCTAGTTGCTGCAATGTAAATTGTTTTTTTTTTTTTTTGCATTTTTGTTATAAACAAGGTCAAAACAAGTTTGTTTGTTATTTTTCTCTTACATGCTACTTGAATATTCCAAAAAATAATCAACAAAAGCGAAGTAAAAAAAGATAAAAGAGAAAAAATATTTAAAGAACAAAAGCATAAAAAACGCCCTCTTTATATAGAGCGTCACTTTTGCTTAATACTCAGCAATGAAAAATTAAAAAAATATATCTTAAATAGAAGTGGGACTTAAATCGGAAGAGTAAAATGCCTTGTTACCCAATCACAATAATCTGTTGAATTTTTAAGTGACTATTTTTTTATTTCTTAAAATTGGTACCACTAAAAATGAAAAATTTATTTTTATATCTAAACCAAATTTTTTTTACCGAAATTGTTAAGTTAAAAACCGCGCTAAATGTTGCGTTGCTTTTAAAAATAAATAAAAGCAGGAAAATCTAGTGCTGATATAAAAAATGGATACTACGGTCAACAAAACATTCATTGAAAGCATTAAAAAATGCTGGCAACAGTGTTTAAGAGAGACAGTGCACTTATAAAGTTCTCAGAGCGTTTAAGGTGTAAAAACCGTCATTTTAATTTTAACATGTTCATATGCGCGCTTGTGTTTGTTATTTCCTTCTTTTTATAATTATTTTTGATTAAATTTATAATGCATTTTTATACACAAATTTTTTGTTGCATACGTGTGCATTCATATGAATTGCTCCTTGTTAAAGTTTTTTCACCCTCTATGTTCTTATAGTAAATAACTTGTATGTACATATGTATGTATGTATGAATGTATCTATATATGTACATATGTATGTACAATACATAAGTAGATAAGTATGCATATATTTGTTCATGCATTGCACTGTTTGTTGTTGATGTCTTTTGTTTTTATGTTAGTGGCGTTTTTGATTTTGCTGCTTATTGTTTCTATAACATTTTTGATAAGTTCATGCGTGAGCTTGCATAAGTACATTATACACGAAAATATTCATATGTACATACATATGTACATATTATGTATGTGTATGTATGTACATAATACATATGTACATATATACATATACTGATATATTTAAATATAAAATTGTAAACTTTACCTACTGTAAAGGCATATATATATGTATTTACATACATACATATGTATGTAAGTATGCTTAAATGAGCTCCAAAGAGGCAATTGATATTATTTCATCACAGTTTATGTACATACATACTTATGTATGTATGTGCATACATTCATATATGGATAAGTATGTAAGTATGTATGTACATATGTGCAGTCATATACATAAGTACATACATACATACATACATACATACTTATGTAAGTATATTATATATGCAAATATCTATACAAAATATGCATATAAGTACATACTTATGCATACTACATAAGTATGTACCTATGTACATATGTATGTACGAGTATACTAAAATTTTTGATTATTTTAAATTTTGATAAAAAATATGTTGTTTTATTCCTTTAAAAAAATTGTTAACAAATTTATTGTTTGTTAGTGGCTTAAAGAGCGTTTCATTGACGCTAACTAAATCATCAGTACACTTTAGCCAAATCATATTTGAAAAGCATTCAAACGCATATACATACAGTAGCCAGCAAAACTAAGGACACACCAGTATTTTTAAATTTAATTTCGTTAAAACTTTGTGTTGAAAAATGAAAAACAAATTGAAATGGTTAAAAATAAAAAAGTATATTATTATACTTCAAGCTTATAAAAAAAATTAGGAACTTCATGTTATTAAATAAGAAAAATTAAGAAATTAATTGCGTTTCCTCACAATTCGACACAGCAAAAGTAAGGACACACCTGTAAAAACCACTTAAATTTATTATAAAATCTAACAAAATTTACCAAAATTTAACATTTTAGCATTTTGTTTGGTAGCCTTTACATTTCCACACAGCTTCTAAACGTTTTTTCAATGAGCTGACCAGTTTTTTTGTGATTTCAGAACGTAGGTTCTTCCATTCTTCTAAAAGCACCTCTTTGAGTTGCTGTTTATTTCGAATTTCAAGTTTTCGTGAATTTTTTATAACAGAGAAATTGGAAAAATAGTATGTCATATTCGTTTTACGGTAAAAAAAAAGTAGTTCAACGAAAAATAAAAGAAAACCGAGTAGAAAATAAGCTTGCAAGTGGTCGACAATCGGCTGGGCGAAAATGATAAACGGTACATTAAACGCATAGTTGAAAAAAATCCCACTACCAGTGCTTTAAAAATAGCTGCAGAGATTGAAAAATATGAAAATATAAAAGTTTCACCCCATACTATGCGGCGGTGTTTAAAAAGTCAAGTTCTTTTATCATGTGTTCCAAGAAAGAAGCCACTCATAAAAAAAAATCAACAGACAAAAGCACAATGACTTCACAAAAACTTTTATTAGTAAGCCTCAAGACTTTTGGGACAAAGTAAGTCAAAATATAACATATTTGGCTCTGATGGGCGTTATAAAGTTTGGCGCAGTGAAGGCTATGCTTTAAATCCTAAGAATATAATAAAGACCGTAAAATATGGAGGTGGAGGTGTTATGATATGGGGCTCTATGTCCTATGCGGGTGTTGGAAATTTGGTTTTTATTGAAAATGCAATGAATCAGTATACTTACTAGGATATTTTAAAAAATAATCTCCAAGATTGTGCGTCAAAAATGGATCTATCCGATAACTATTACTTCCAGCAAGATAACGACCAGAAGCATACGGCTCACAATGTGAAAATGTGGCTTCTGTACAACACTCCACATATGCTTGTAACACCTCCACAATGTCGGGACCTCAACCCAATTGAGCACATATGGGAAATATTAAAGAAAAATTTACGAAAACTCGAAATAAACAGCAACTCAAAGAGGTGCTTTTAGAAGAATGCAAGAACCTACGTTCTGAAATCAGAAAAAAACTAGTCAGCTCATTGAAAAAACGTTTAGAAGCTGTGTGGAAATGTAAAGGCTACCAAACAAAATGCTAAAATGTTAAATTTTGGTAAATTTTGTTAGATTTTATAATAAATTTAAGTGGTTTTTACAGGTGTGTCCTTACTTTTGCTGTGTCGAATTGTGAGGAAACGCAATTAATTTCTTAATTTTTCTTATTTAGTAACATGAAGTTCCTAATTTTTTTTATAAGCTTGAAGTATAATAATATACTTTTTCATTTTTAACCATTTCAATTTGTTTTTCATTTTTAAACACAAAGTTTTAACGAAATTTAATTAAAAAATACTGGTGTGTCCTTAGTTTTGCTGGCTACTGTACATATGTACATATATGTATGCACTTTATGTTTTACAACATTACCTCTTTTTTAATCATATTTTTATGAAGCCCTTTTTTCTTTGTGCATACTATGTATATCTTTCCTATATGTAAATTACAAAAACAAAAAAATTTTACCTGCTATTCGCGATCCCATTACTTTTTTTTTAAATTTATTCTAACATACTGAATTTTACCTCACAAAAGTAAGTATGCAGTAAGAAAATATTCAGTTTTTATTTAAAATTAAAAAAGAAAGGTTCTGTTTTTTATAACTAAAAAATTTTTTCACAAGTGCAATAAATTCATAAAACAAAAATAATTCCTTAAAAGAAATTTTTATAACCATGGCACCCAGAGGAAAGGAGTTATCCAAGGATATGAAGGATGTTATAATAAAACTTTTTAAAGAACATAATTCACAAAGAAAAATTGCCAGTATGGTGAATAAGAGTAATGCCACGGTACAAAAAATTATAGAAAAATACAAATCCGAAGGTTCAACAGAAAATAAACCTCGTCCTGGTCGACCCAAAATATTTTCTAGCCAAGAAGAACGAATTATTGTCCGCAAAATTAAGGTTAACCCAAGGATAAGTGCTACGAAGCTGCAATCAGATATTGAAAGGGAGATCGGAAAATCTTGTAATCCAGAAACAATCCGTCGGGTGTTACATAAAGCTGGTTACCAAGGCCGAAGTATAAGAAAAAAGCCATTCATTAACCAGGTAAACCGACAGAAGAGAATAAACTTCGCTAAAGAGCACATAAACCAGCCAAAATCTTTTTGGAACACCGTCATATTTTCGGACGAAACTAAAATAAACATTCAGTGTTCTGATAGACGTGATAAAGTGTGGCGCAAAGTGAATTCCGAGTTCGAACCAAAAAATATGATAGGTACTGTGAAACATGGTGGTGGTTTGGTATTAGTTTGGGGGTGCATAGCAGCATCAGGCGTCGGAAAGCTTGTCGTCATCGATGGAACTATGGATAAATATGCGTACTTAAACATCGAAAAAATAATTTGAAAGAAAGCGCTACGCAATTAGGGTTAAGTGAATCTTTTATATTTCAACAGGACAATGCCCCGAAACATACTGCTCTCATCGTCAAAGAATGGCTCTTGTACCACACCAAACAGCTAAGAACGCCACCTCAATCACCCGATCTGAACCCAATAGAACACCTTTGGGATCATCTCGGCCGCCAAATACGAAAACGGGATGTGAAGGGAAGAACTGATTTAAAAAACATTATAATGGAGGAATGGTCAAAAATTCCCAGCTCTGTGACGCAGAATTTGGTTGATTCAATGCATTCACGACTCGAAGCAGTTTTAAAAATCAAAGGATACCCTACCAAATATTGAATTGATGTCCCCAATAATTTTTTTTTTTAATCAAAATATTTTGCATATTGCATACTTACTTTTGTGATATTAATTTTCTTAATTTTATTTTTTATCCTCTAAAAATTAAATAAATAAAAGAATAATGTTAATTTTGATTATTAATATTTAAGGTTACCTTTAACCCTATAAAATCGAAATAAATTTTTTTTGTTTCAGCTAATTCACAGAATTTTATTTCATGAACTGTGTGGATAGAAAGGTTGCATACTTATTTTAGTGATACACTGTATGTATTTATGTATATACATACATAGTTACATACTTATGTAATTCTCATATAATATTTATGACTTTTTGTATAAGTATGTATGTACGTACTTATGTATGTATATATACATACATATGTATGTATGTATACACAGCTAAGCCCCACAACAAACACTACATTTTACCATAAAATTATTTGCTGTAGGAAAACTTTCAAACACAAATTTTAACTTGATAAATATTATATTTTATTTTGGTCGTTTTCACTGCATTTTTCTATAAACATTCTTATTGAAAAACGATTACCATAATAAAATTATAATGAAATAAATTATTGCACTACTTGTTGAAAATAATTTATTATAAGACTTCTATTTGCAGTCATATACACATATGTACATACATACATACATATGTACATACATATGTAGTATAATTGATTAGAATAATCAAATTAGTAATTATAAGGAGAATATATGTATGTATCAGATGAATTCGAAAGAGAAAACCAACCAAATTCACATTTCAATAGTAAATGTTATTAACAATAATTGTGACAAAATTAAAACCGATCTCAATACAAAGGACATACAGTTACATACAGAGTTTAAAACCCGATATAATCCATTTCTAGTATATATGTTACTCCCAGTGAAGCTTGAACTACAGTTTTATATAAATTTTTTTTTGAAAATGGTCCCATAAATGCCGGAGTTATGTTCACTTTGTTCGTCCGAATTCCACTTAAATTTCTGAGAAGCTAAACTACACTATCAAATACAGTTTTTTTTCTTCAAATTCAGTTCATCGGGAAAGTTAACCAATATTTGTGGAGGAGAAATTGTCCGTCCGATTTTCGAAAAAACTTATAGGACCAAACTATAAAAAAAAAACATTTTCAAACAAAAAAATACTTTATAAAATCGGTCCATAAATAGAAAACTTATACGAAGCCAATTTTTCGGGAGGGCAGATTGCCCGGAAATTTTCTGTCCGATTATCGAAAAAAATATTGGACCAACATGTATGCAAACCCTTTCAAACAAAAAAATTTTTTAATTAATTTAATTTAATTTTAATTAATTTTTTAAAATGATAAAGTTATGCCTGTACAAACCTTAAAAATAAGGTAAAACAAATACAGACGAATTGATAACCTCCTCCTTTACTGAAGTCGGTTAAAAATTAAATTAATTGTTTGTGATTAATTTCATTGAAATTATTGCATTGGTTTTAAAATAAAAAGTTATTAAGCAAGCACTGACACGTGTTAGATAAAAATTTGTTTTAGTTAAATGTTGACAATTTCCTTGGTTTTTTTTCACAAAAGGTGTATTTTTTTATTAAAAAAAATATATCTATGTAAATGCGCTAAACACATCGTTTCCTTAAGTCGAAGGATTTGCTTATGTACATATGTATATCGATACTAATGGAATTTTATGTACATATATACTTATGTAAGTACATCATCATACATTTTATTTGTTAAAGGCCATCAGTGACGACGTAGTAGAAAATTTGCTTCGATGTTAAAAGTTAAAATTAATGATATTAATTAATTAATGATAGCATGAAAATATAAAAGGCGTTGAATAAAAAGACATAGAAACACAAACAATAAATGAAAATGAATAAAATGAATGAACTTACCCGTTATGCGGCCTTCGCTGGATCTGGCGCTTAACGATGGTTGTTGCAGCAAATTGCCACTTGTTGGCCCCGTGGATGACGGCGAAGTTGAAACTAACGCTGCATTGCCACTGCCACTGCCATTACCATTAAATTCATAATCGCGGTTATTCGAATTTAATAATTGACTATTTTGCTGATGATGATTAAGATTCAGATGTGGATGATGATGCAGAGAGTGGTGGAAGTGTTGTTGCTGGTGGCCATTTGTTGTTGTTGTTGTTGTTGATGTTGTTGTTGATGATGATGCGGATGCATTATTTGTACCGTTACTTAATACCTTTGTTGTAGCATTAGATGTCAGATGCAGGGAGCATGCGGTGGTATTGCTGCTGTTATTATTCTGTTGATGCACATGATGAGCATTAGCATGCTGAAATGTTGCTGCAGCAGCTGGTGCTGATGATGACACTTGTAATGAATTGGCATTTCCATGTCGTATATTTGAATTGCGTATATTTATGCTGCCAGCATTAAGATTGCCATTAGTTGTCGTTGTTGCTGTAGTATTCGTAATATTGACTGAGGCCGCCGCTGCTGCCGCAATTGTAGCATCATATGCATGCATTATAAAACGTTGCTGCTGTTCATTGAGTATTGCCGGTATTGCTGTGGCCTGTGGTGATAATTTTAATTTCTCCTGCTGCTCAATAAATTGAGCAGCTTCTAGGAGCGCTTTCAAACCCTCCGACATATCAGGCGGAAAAAGTAAAGAGAACTTCGTTCTACTGTCGCCGGCGATGATGATGCTTTTGATTCGATTAATTTTCAATTACTTTGTAGTAAATATCACTGTGACAAATTGTTATTGTTGATTTTTATCGTATGGGTGAGTTATGATTTTTATATATGTATGTATATATATTTTTTTATTTTTAAAACTTATGGGTTTTCTTTCTTTAAAAAATCAATTTCTTTATTGTGGGGTAGTTTTCTTTATTTTGGTGTTGAGGAATTGTATTATTGTTGTAATTTTTGGTGGATCTGCAAATAGAGTAAACATGAAGAGACTTTTAAAATATAGAGACTTATAATATATAGTTGTAAAAAAATAAGTCCATAAGAAACGATTTAATGTGATATACCAGAATAAGTAAGGAAAGCTTTGACAGAGTATTCAAGCTCGTTCATAACTGCAAATATCACTAATGAAGAATATAAATTTTTCGTATTCCTCATTCAGTAAATCTTAGCTTAAATATAAATATTTGAAAAAATCTGCCCAATTGGTAGACTCGGGTGCGGACGAGGTGTGTGGTTGCACTAAATTTACTTTTCCTGTCATTTAGACATGAGAAAAATGTTCAATAAATAAACATCAGTCTCCAATAGAATCTGATGAGAATTAAACTCGAGCTCGTAAGGAGAAATCATGTTGATTCGGTTAGCAACACAAACATTCAGTTTCACTAAAAATACAATCAACAATTCAAAATTTTTAACATATAAGAGAAGAGAAGATAGAAGCGAGAACAGTGCATGCTACGCCAGTGCTACAAGATTCGAAAACAATAAACTTAGGAAATATCCAGAAATTTGTTTAAATCAATTTCTCATTTTCTGGATCAAAGAGAATGTGTTGAACAAATCATACAGAAAACTTACACGTTCTAATTTATGCTTAATCGAGCAGATACCAGCCAGAAACGCGAAGATTAAAATAACTTTAGTCTATACCTTCATAAAGAGAGCAAAACGGCTGCTTATCCTACCATTGGATATTGTGAGTCACGTAATTTTATTTCTACATAACTAGAACTTCTATATCATATAATAGCAGAATTGTTACTTTATAGCCTGATAGTTGCTCCGTTGATTGGCTAGCTCCTCCACATGATTGTTACTTAGCACATTTCCATGCTGTTTTACTCAAAGTAGCTCTAGGTTTTGATCTCGTTGAGCAATACCCAATAATACAGCCTGAAATACAATTTGAACTTTATCATGTTTCGAAGAAATTAAGATCTCCTTACTATTTACGCCACCTACATCCGTCCGAAGATGGAATACAACTCACATGTATGGGTCGGTGAAGTTATCTGACAGCGTACAGGAGAGGACGCAGAATCTCATCGGAGACATTATTGACTCACAAGAGCATCGTCGCAATGTAGGGTGTAATGCGTTTTTCATTGACACTACTTCCATTCGTGGCCAATGTGCCAGCGAATCGCACTACGCATTACAGAGAGAATTCGTTCTTTCGCTGAACAATTCGTTTGTAGAGTAAGTTGCCTGCAGAGGTCTTTCCTGTCACTTTCAGCGTGTAAAAGTTCAAACTAAATGCCTATAGATACTACTTTCTCTATCACCCTTCCCATAACATATGTACCATATGTTCCTAGTTACAGCACAATGCATTGCATAAGTGTCGGTTCATCAGGAAAAAGATTTATTCTTCCAGCGTTGAAACAATTTTTAATTCGTCCACATCGATCACATACACGTTTTCTCATCGTCCGTGGCTACCCAATGCGGGTAACATGATCTAGAGTTTTAATAGGTCATAGATGCCTCTGAGCCCATGATATCGATCGAATGCTCACTATACGTTAATAGAATTTAAATTGAAAATTTCAATTCACAAAGAAAACCCGTAAATTGCTGCTCTCAGGCATTTCTAAGACCATCCTCATACTTTTAAAATTCTTTCGGCCAAAAAACTACATTCTTTGTACTCCCTGCACTCCCTCATACATAAATAATTTATGTATTTAGAGTACACATAATTAGGTTCACTCTTGAATTAACACGTTTGGATAGATGTTGGCTCCCACAATGCTTTTGTCTCTCACGCATACGCACACACTCGTATTTAGAATAATAGAAAATGTAAATGTGAATGTTATTAGAACTAATTGGCAACGCATGAAGTAACCCGATAATAGTATGAATGCTATTAGATATGCAGACTCGCATAATTAGTTCAAAGCAATCGGGAAGTGTTTGTATGCAGTAACAGCCTCTGCATTAGAGCAAAATGTTGACTTGCCTTTACAGCGTATTTCTAATAATAACAGATCACTTTTAAGATAAAATATAGCCATAATATGGCAACAACAACAAAAAATGGCATTAGAATTATTATCTAATGAGTGTATGTGTGTATGGCTTGACTGTGTTTGTGTATGAGTCAGGCTGTATTTTAATAAATAAAATTTACCTGGTTTGTCAAAAATAATTATAAAACGTGAAATAAATTGTTTGAGCTATAGCATAGAAAAACAAAAACAAAATACTAACAACAATTAAAAAAAAAACAAATTATGAAATATGAGTGAGCGAGTTGTTGTTGTAGTTTATATTTTCAATAAAATCAACAAAAAGAATTGAAAAAAGGAAGGGTGTTTCCTCATGAATAAACGGCAAGAAATTAATGACCTTGTATTTAATTAAATAATAAATAATATAATCATGATCATAAAACTATTAGAATTTTTTTCGTATTAGTATTAATTGATTATTTTTAGAAATTGACAAGTTAATTTTATTCCAGCATTTAAGTATATTGAAAACAAAAACAGTTTTTAGTTTATTATTGTTGTTTTCAATATGAATGTTGAAACGAAATTTTTGTTTCTGACCGATTCAAAAGAAAAAGAATTAAGGAAGAGAGTTGTCAACAATTCAAAACTTTCAAAAACCCGATTTTCGAATAGTTAAAAAACCCACTTTGTCAAATAGGCGTTTTCGGGTTTTTTTTTTATCCAAAAACTGATACGACTGGTGGGTTTTTCGGTTTTTGTTAAGATAAAAATTTAAAAAAACTTCGCTATTTCTACTTTATATTATTTTTATAAAAAAAATTCAAATGTGCACGTATTTCTCCACATTCAACTGGATTAAATTCATAGCTTCAACCATTATTAAAGGGTACATTCGCAAGATACATGTCTTGCTTTAACTGCCAAAAAAAAAAAACTTAATAGCTTGTTTCCACGACAATTTGAATCTCCTGTTTCGCTTTCTGAAGCAAGTTTATGAATCATGCTGTTTACACGACTCATCTATCTGCTTCGATTTTATATTTTTTTTTCTTTCCATTGTTTTTCAACTTTTATAAAATTTAAATAAATTAACTTTTCACTCAATTCAAATTTATTATTACGTCTAGGAAACACACACAAAAAAAATTATATTTTTTAACTTTTCACTTTTAAATTTGCTTTGTTTACAAAAATATTTAATTTTGACAACTAGTGCAGATAAACTTACGATAAAAATTAGAGAAGAGAAGATTTTTTTCTTGTTTCGCAAATAGATTCAATATGAATCTAACTGCTTCGCTCTCAAAATTTTGTATGGCGAAGCAAGTTGATTCGCTCATGATTGGGGTGTGAAGCAAGAATAGAAAGTGAAGCAGATACCGTGGAAACAAGCTATAAGGGACAAACACAAAATATTCCACGAGCAGCTTTTTTTAGCAACTGCTTTTGCTCTAAGTTTGATTTTGCACCAAATTTGTGGTGTCCTTTTAGCGGTTATAAAATTAGGATTTAATTTTTAGGGACCGTAAATTTTCGTTGAAAAATCAAAAATCAAAAATGGTGCTACTCAGCTTTTTCGCGATAAGGGCACGATTTGTGTAGCCATAAAAGCATGTATCTTAAAAAATAATTGTTGGAGATCGATGTCGGAATTAATTAATTTTTTTTTTATTTATTTAGCTATTATTTGCTATTATTTACAATTTAAAATGTTAATTCTTTGGATTTTCATTCTTTAATCAAAATTTTTTACATACAATGTTAATTGCCTTTTAAAAAGATAATAATTGTTTTCATTTTTTAACTCTGGAGGCATTTCATTATAAAGTTTAAGACCATTATAAAATAATAAGTTTTGCGAATAATTACTTCTACAAAATTTTAGTCTAAAATCCCCCATATTTCTTAAATAGTAGGGTTGAACTTCTGCCACATATGTTAGTTGTTTTTCCAGATATCTCGGCATCATACCATTTTTCATTTTAAATATAATCATTAAAACATTCATAATCAGTCTTTGATTTACTGATAGCCATTTCAACGCTTCTAACATGTCTCTTCTGCTTGTTAGCCTATTGCACTTAAGAATACACCTCATACCCCAGTTTTGCAGCTTTTGAAGTCTCTTTTTCATTTGTAAACTGACCTTCGTAGACTAGTAGGTAGTGTACTAGACTCGTAGTGCGAAGGTCCCAGGTTCGAATCCTGCCGCAGAACTCTGGCAGTTTGTGTCTGATAAATAAAGGGAGCGCACAACAAGCCTTCACTGGCTTAAGTGTATGTCGTATTACATGGGCTATCACACCCCTCCAATCAACCTAACCTAACCTAACCTAACCTTTTCATTTGTAGGTTTCCAAGAAATAAAACAGTTGAACAATATTCAAAATGCGGTTTTATTGTTGTGTTGAAAATATTCACAGCTGTTATTGAGGATACTTTATCGCGTATTCTTCTCAGGAATGAGATCTTTTTTGATATCTTCTTGCAAACATAGTCGTAGTGCAGATCAAACTTCAATTTTTTATCGATCATAATACCAAGATATTTCATTTCCAATACTTCTTCGATTTGTTCCCCATCGATTATTATTCCCTCTGTGCTTGTTCCATTTATAATCATGGCTTTTGTCTTGTTCTTGTTCAGTTTAAGTTTATTCATTTTTAAATATTTATCGACGTCATCCAGATCATTATTAAGTCCAGAACTAATCCTGGCAATTTTCAAAAAAAAAAAAAAATAATAATAAATAAATAAATAAACGGCAATGACCAGGTTTTGGCGTCGCTAAAATTTTTGTCTCGATGGTCCCCACCAGAAAAAATTTCTTATGACTATTTCTTATGGTCTTCGACCCTCTTGTTACGACAACTCAGAACAGCAAGACACAACATACATTTAAAAATATTTCATTCATATTTCCTTGATAAGAAAATTAAACTGACAGTCTTCCTTTTCCAAATATGTAATTGTTGTAAATTATTACTAGTGCTGCTTCTGTTATGGCGACTTGAGCCAACACATTGGTTTGTTTTTTCTGTTAATGTAGTCTGTCTTTTTCAGCTACCTAAAGAGACATGTAAGGGAAACCCCTAGATAACAAGTACTAGTATAGACCATAATTGACTTCAAACTTAAACCGCCTCAAGCATAACGTTTGTCTTAGGTAAATTGGTATAAAGATTGTGTTTTCGGATACACTTTTACCCTGTCCAGATGTTCTAGATGTAAATAGTATCTGTGATCAGCTGCTTGGGTTAATTTCACTTTTAACAAAATATCCAAGTTACAATAGATGACAAGTTACATGTCTACCATATGTATGTATGTATGTATATTTATGAGGGACTTCTGTTTAATACATAATGAGAGTTTTTAGAACAAAAGAAGTTTGATACTTTTATTTAAATTTATGGCATTAGAAAAATTTTAATTCTGCTTTGTGGGTAATTTACGATACTGGACAACAACAAAATTATACCAACAATAGGAATAAAATATCTGATGTGTTATGGTTCGGTCCCTAACAGCAAAAAAAGTAGTTTTCAAAGAAGTTTTTTATATTTCTCTGTATTGTGCGGAAATACTGAATTAAAAACAACAAACTCATTGCTTTTTTAGAGAAAATTAAACAGAATTACAAGTTTGATATTCCTGTTCAAATAAAGTATCTTGTGAAGTCTCAATTAACACTAATAACGATTATGCGATGAAAAATTCTTTGAATCAGATATGTACATAAATATTTAGATTATACAACTTTTGCCTAAAAATAATAATAATAAGTAAATAATAATAAACACATATAAATAAATATAAATTAAATAGTCACCTAGAGTATTTCAATGTCTGGCAATTGGAAAGTCCTTAAATTTCATAAGAAATTTCGAATAAAGATGAAAAAACGAACATGTCAATGCATACGTATAACAATCTTAAGTATCAGTAAACATTTGAAAAAAAATTAATTTGATAGTAAACACAAAAAAATGTATATATCGTCCCCACCAACAAAAGTCAATACTTTTTGAATTTCCCGCCTCTTAAATGAAAGGACACCACCGTCAGTTGAATAAGCCATAGATGACAGCCTACCTCTTGATTTGAAGAGAATATGGAAAAAGGTAAATTTCGTGTGCTCATTAAGCATTATTATTTGTAAAAAAACATCGTTCAAACAAAGGTTAAGCTTGGTAGAAACTATAGGAATTCTGCGCAATCAATTTCATTGATAAAAAAAGTTGGTTTACTGAGTTTCATTCAAGCACGGAAGATGCCGAACGTTGTGGACGACCAATTGAGGCCTCCACATCCGTAACAATTAAAAAAAAATAAGATATTGTGTTGGCCGATCAGAGTTTAAAAGTGCAAGGAACTGTGGATGTCATAGGCATATTACATGGTTGAGTTGTGATTAAATTTTTAATGATCACTTTGGTATAAGAAACCTTTCCAAGAGATTGCTGCCCCGCAATCGTGTTACAACTTCGCGGGAGTGTTAGGTGTGGGTCAACCGCAATATGTACCAGTCTTTTCGCCATTTCGTAATCATGGACGAAACTTGGATTTACCACAACATACAACAAGAGACCAAACAGCAATCAAAAAAGTGGGTTTCCCAGGGTGAATCGCTGCCAAAGAAGGCCAAGGTGGATTTGTCAACCAATAAAGGCTTTTTTGAGATGTACGCGGTATAATCCACATTGGCTACCTTCAAAAGGGCAAAACAATCAATGGCGAATATTATGCCAACTTATTGCGTCGATTTAATGAGGATGTGCAAAAAAAAACTAGTGCATTTAGCCAAGAAAAAAATTTATTCTACATCAGGAAAATGCAAGGATGCACACATGTGCAGTGTCCAATGCAAAATTTCATGAATTTGGCTACGAGTGAGTATTTCTTGTTTCCCAATCTAAAGAAATGGGTCGGCGAAAAGAGATTTGACGCCAACGATAAAACACCTCACAAACAAATATTTATGTTGATGACCTCGACAAATCTTATTTTTGGAAGGGATAAAAAAATGGAGGAATGTTAGACAAAGTTCATAGAACTCACTGCCTCAATGAGCCAATATCGTTTATAAATAATTACGTAAATTTGTACATACATATGTTTTAACATATAATAAATATGTATGTTTGTGTGTAATAAATATGTGGTTCAAACACGACTTGAAGTCCAAATTGTTTGTTTGCTTGCGGGCATATACATACATACATACATATGTATGTATAATAGAGATTAATGTCTCGATTGTGGATGACAAATAAACTGCAGTTGGATTGCTATTTGGCAACTACGAATATGTAGTTGCCAGAAGCCCTCTGCATTATCATTTGTAAAATTATTCTATTACATTTTTATGATTTGCATTATCATTTGGTGTTCCACACTATCATTTTATAGCACAGATATTAGGAGAAACATAAATGTTTGGCAACGAGCAACCGAACAGAAACTCGGTTGTCATCTATAATAGAGAGCCATAAACTTCCAAAATTTTAATATTGAATGGATTTTATTTGAGTGCAGCACTTTGAAATTAATAAACTGCTTAAACTACGAGTATATTTCCAAAAACAGTGTTAAAAAAATTCGTGTTGAGAAACTTTTTCTGATCATAATAATCAAATAATATCGCATAACTTTCTAACAGATCTGGGTGTTACGGTTGGTTATTTTGCATTTCAACATCGACATTATGTACCACATTCGTGACACCATGAAACATTTTTTTCTTTAACACACTAAAGAAAAATTTCGGAGACGAAATTCGCCGACCACAAACTGGTTACAATTTATACATACATATGTGATAGGGACCAACTTTTACAAGAGTTACGAGTCTTCTTCATAATATGCACCTATGAGTAGGTATAACGTAAACGTTGTTGATAAATCAGAACCTAAACTTTCTTTTAAGTAAATTTTTCTTTAATTTTCTATGAATAAGGCCTAATGATTATACCACGGTTTTTTTCTTTTATTTAAACTGAAGAAAAAATATTTCTTTTTTTCATTATTTCAACACTATTAATTAACTATATTTTTATTCATGCGTATTGTTACGTTTTATTTTTTTCCCCAACTTTTATTTATGGTAGAAAATATTTCGTCTTTTGTTGCAAGACAAATAAAATTAAATCTTTTCAAAAGTTACAACAAAGTACATAAACTTATTTAACACTTTTCGTTGTAGTCCATAAATATACATACATAAATGCATTTAAAGAAAATACTTATGTATGTACTACATGCACACACTCACTCATACTTATTCTCATCAAAACTAATGATGGCAAAAGAACTTGAGAAAATATATCAAGTGGAGGAAACTAAATTTCCCCAAAAAGAAAATTAGTACGTGCATAGAGTTTTGCAATGAATAAATACCTAAAATTAAATGGTAGGGAAGAAGAGGGTAAAAAAGTATGTGAGAAAGCCAAAAACAAATTAAAAACAACAACAAATACAAAAAGAAAGAAAAACACGTTATAATTACATCTACAAAAGAAAATAAATTTTCATGTAATTATAAGAACTTGAATTTCCATCTTTTTTTTTTTTGCTTCAGAACTTTACAAACAGTGGGAAAAAATCAAGAAAAAATCAAGAAGAGGAAGACAAAATAAACATCAAGAAGCAACAGTTTTCAAACACAAGAGAAAAATAACAAAATTCTTGAGAACTAAAGAAACTTTAGACAAGATATTATAATCAGCAAAACAACTTAAAAATCTATTGAATCTTTGAGTATTTGCAATAAATGTGTATACGAATAAATTTTAAAATATGTACCATGAACTTAAATTGGTTATGTTTTACATAAACATTTAACGAATTTTATGTTTAGAAATATTTTGTTTTTCACTAAAATTGCCACACAAAATAATTAACCTTTTCTAACCCTTAACTTTAGTAAATTAGACATAAAATATTTACGATCAGGAAAATAGTCAAAGACGCACGAAATGAAAGTTGGTATATGAATTATTTTTTATAAAATTGAAATATTGGCCAACAATTGCTTCTATAATTGGCATTGGCGAATTGACATCAAAAAAATCCACTTGCTATTGCCACAAAAGCCTTTATGTAAATGCGCGAAATGACTTCTCTCGGTAAATATCGAGCTTAATTAGGGATCGCAATATACGAGTTGTTATAGATAGAATTTCAACAGACGAGTTTAAGATAAATTTAGGGGTGCCACAAGGATCCCTTCTCTGTATTACCCTGTTTCTTATTTTATTTACTGACCTTTGGCGTCCAACTTTCAACTCTATATACAATTTTGCAGATGACAGCAGCTTAAGAATTCCTTTTCACTCGACATTATGCTAAGTCTTTTAGATATTGGGGCGATGAGGAGAAACATGCATGATATGTTTAATTATGATCTTGCAACAATCTCCGAATGAGGTCATACGAATCGGGTTGATTTTGAAACACATAAACGTATTACCGAACATGCTGATAAATCTGTATTTATGGCTGTTATAAGTATTGAGGAATCAGACGCACTTAAGTGTGAGGTTCGATGGATGCAGCAAATTTGTTATGCCGCTAAAGTAGCATTCAAGTACCCCGGTTTTTCAAGACAGAGTAAGAGACACTACTATTTATACCACCTATATCCGACCGAAAATGGAATACAACTCTCATACATGGGCCGTAGCTTCAAAGAATATGTTAAAGCTACTCGACCGAGTACGAGAAAGGTCGAACAGGCTCATCGATCACAATAGTGTAAGCAACACTATTGCTTCACTGAAGCATTGATGCAACGTACGGTGTTCTTCTCTGTTTTATCGTACTTGTACCCAAAAAAAAAAAAAAAAAAACACAGTCGCTTACGAAAGGGTCGTTCTTCGTTAAGAGCGCATCTATTTATAGTGGATATACATAGCAGTGTATCCCACTACACATCACAGAGAAATTTCGTTCTTTAATCGAACATCTCGTATGTGGAATAAACTCCCTGCAGATGTCTTTCCTGACATCCTCAGCTTCCTTTAAAGAAAGTTACATCTAATTGTAAACAGGCTCAAAGAAAAATGAAATACATAGGTTTATATTAAATATAAATTGTTTATGGTGCAGTTTGTATTGAGATATCCTAAGCCTACTACGATTATATATTTCGTAATTTTCATATATGATTGAATTCTCATATTAAATATGTTTCGTTTTTGTATAAACATACGAGGTTTAATGCTTAAAAGTCGGCTAAAGTTCACTGATGATTTGTTTGAACACCTAAGCCCACAAAAAACAATTAATTTTTTAAACTATAATTGTTTACACCATTAAATTAACAAATATTAGTTAACATTAATAAAATCACCACGAATAATAAAACTGTAAATAACTAAAAGAATAATTGCGTCATTCTCTCTACGTAATACAATTTTATTTGATGACGTTTATATTTATTATGATTTGTTGAGACATGTTCCGAGAAATGGTATTTCGCTAACAGATCTGATGAACAAATCACAAGTATGTGGCCAGCTTTAGTTCTAAAATAAGACTTTTCTGGTAGCAGAATAGTAATTACGTATACTGTATATATGTATGTATACATATGTAAAATGAAATGTATTTTCCTTAAAAAATAATTGTTATTACGTCCAAACTTTCATATAAAGAAAAATAAAAAAAATTTAAACCGCATAAATTTTAAATCGCCAAAACGATTTATGATTATAATTGGAAACAGTTCTTGCAGCAACTACTCAGAAATGATGCTTGCAACGCACAATGTAAGAAGCTGAGAATAAAAAGAAATCGAGCAAAATTCCAGTAAGTTCATTCTACTTCAAGGATGTTTATAAAAAAAATAGTTTATTGCTATGGGATAAAGTATATAAATAAAAATTATTGCATAAAAACAACATTAAACAGAAATTATTTCTAAAATTTAAATATTCATTCCTATACTCGTAAATAATGAAAAATTTCCAGTCTAGGAGTAAATCTGGCAATTCTGCCCATTATACTAGTAAACTTTAAAAACACTGATGTTCCTTCAAGACATTTTCAAATTGATCCCTCTTATAAAAGAACAAAATTAAATTCTTTTTATTAGAGGATATGCTTTCAATTTCCCTTGACATTTAACAGCAGTAATAATAGTTATAATAATAGTAAATCTTAGTTAACTTTAATGTTACCACTATTTATTATTCTTGTATATTCTGTCTCTCTTGCTCCCTATTGTAATAACACAGTTTCTATGCGAGAGTGCGTCAGCACTCAACTATCACATGTCCTCAGCAGAGCAGAGTAGAATATCATTTTCCCAACACATTTGGTTGGTGTTTTAAACAAATCAAATTTTCATTGTTGTCTTCATATGTACATTCGTTTCAGGATTTTATTTCTATCAAAATCCATTAACATATTTAAGGATTATTTTCATTTATGATTGTTTTTAGAAATTGTACTTCTGCGAGAAGATATTGAAGAATATGAGTGTATTTCTGTAGCCAAGTGTAATTATTTACATTTAATTAAGCAGAAATGCAAACTCTTTTCACAATTTCAGAACATTGTTCACAAGGGTTGTCATTCTGCTAGTCCTTTTCGTTTTCATTATATTTTTTATGACCGAAATGAGTAAGGTTCAATTTGTGTTATTATTTAACATAAAGGACTGATTTTTGTTTAAAGATGAATAAAAAACATCTTGGGGAGATTTTATTATTCCTCGTTCGAACATGAAATAAATATAATTTTGTGCTTTGGCCACTCTATGCAATATGAAAAATATGTACAATAATTTCATTGAAAAAGTCACGTTCCGAAGTAAATTCCTCATACTCCAATTGTAAGTAGGCCTTGAGCACGTTGTAGGTGTTAGAGTTTAATCGCAGAAAAAGCTCTGATGTACTTTTTTTATTCTATACAATAAAATACAAATAATAATTTCATTCAATTCGCACAGTGAAATTATATTTAATTCATTGTAAAATGTTACAATAAAAAATTCATACATACATACACTTGTGGACATACAATTAAGTCACTCATGCAATCTTTTATTTCTCAGTACAAAATTAAGAGTACATCAATTTTTTATTTATTCGAATTTTTTTTTCAAATATGCAATACCATCATAGCTCCTTAAAAATGGAAAATTTTCAGCAATATAATAAGTAATTTTGTTTGAAATCACTAATTTCTTTACGTGCCGCGAAGTACAGTGGACAAATAATTAAGTCATTTTTTATAGAACGTTAATACTTGCGTTTAGTAAATTTTTTTGGAAGCCAAAAAGGTTTATTAGTCAATTAAAATATATTATAACCTTTCCCTGTTGTGTCATCTGACGTGGTCAAGAGCTCCTCTACAGCTGAGAGGGAGATCATTTGGAACTGCCTCCATAATGTTGGCTCATTTGCTCAAGTGGTAAAAGCTTTATCATTATTTCGTGAAAAGGCTGTCAGCGCTATTGAACATTACCAATTATATAAGAATTTTAATAATTTGCAACGAAATAAACAACGTAAAACAACATTTGCTGAAGATGGACTGATGGTCAAGATGAGCAAAGCTGGCCCATTGTCCACATGTAAACAAATTAGAGCGTGCATGTAGTCGGAACACGGTCTTAAAATGTCTGCAAGGCGTGTGAGAAGACGTCTGACGTCTGACGACCGGTCCGCAAATAATTAGACCTAAAGTACACTAAAAATCCACCAAGCATGGAGGCTCTTCAGTAATGGTGTTGGTCCACTAGTGAAAATCTAAAGGAAAATGACTGCGTAAACGTACAAAAAAATCTTACTGAACAAATTAAGTAACTATTTTGATAACGATTTGCCTCTGCGTGAATACTTCAGCAAGATAACGACCCGGAGCACAAATCACAGGTTGTTAAAGCATGGTTCGATGGACAAAAATGTGGTTTTGCTTAGCCAGCTCAAAAGTCTCGATTTGAAGAACTCATAGAAAATCTATGGGGTGACGTAAAACAAGCAGTCGCAGCCAAGAAAATTTAAAATAAGAAAGCACTTTCGCGGCAAATCCAGGCAGAGTAGAATGACATTACTCCTCAACAGTGTTAGGCTTTGGTAAAAATAATGCTAGACAAATGTACCGAAGTAATACGCTCAAAGTACTACAAAACAAAATATTAGAGGTTTAAAACAGTTTGAATTAAATATAAAGCAATTTCAACACATTTTGTGCTACTTTTTTCAGATAACTTAGCTATGATGGTAACATATGTATATTTGAAAAAAATTCGAATAAATAAAAAATTGATGTACTGTTATTTTTGTACTGAGAAATAAAAGATTGCATGAGTGACTTAATTGTATGTCCACAAGTGTATAGGCCGCTACTTGCAAATACATATGTATGTATGTACATACATAAGTCGGATATAATTCTTTTGTTTTGCAAAACCCCGGAAGGATATCAGTGAACACACATATGTAAAGCGGGTATGTACTTATGTACATATGTATGTATATCCTATGTGTGTTTTCAAATTCCAAACACACACTCTAAGCCTGAAGAAAAGAATGGAAAGAAAATTCTATTACTATTACAGTTAAATACTACTAACAATACCATATAAGTAAGTTATAATAGAAAGCTCAATCACTTTTGAACGCGTGTCGATCATTAGGAAGAATTATGAACTGGTTGAAACCGCTACAGTTACATAGATTCGTATATTATG